>JAGFNQ010006914.1:0-27946 GCA_024364735.1 Boesenbergia rotunda
TTATCAATAAGTCAGCTACTCGGTCTCTTGATTGTGTCATCTCGTTTACTAAATCTTCTGTTTCATTGCAGGACCAGAATACGGGGAGGATGATTGGCTTCGGATGTGAGGCTCATGGTCTATATCGGCTTCACCAAAACTCTTTCATTGGTACAACGACAGCATCTCCACTTATGATTCATGCTCAGTTAGGACATCCTAGTCTCGATAAGTTAAAATGATTACATCCTAGTCTATCTCACTTAAAGTCTTTATCTTGTGAGTCATGTCAGTTAGGTAAGCATGTACGTAGTTTGTTTTCTCCTCGCATTATAAATCGGGCTACGTCTCCCTTTGCTTTGGTTCATTCCGATATTTGGGGTCCAAGTCGTGTTACCTCTACATTAGAGTCACGATATTTTGTTACTTTTATAGATGATTTTTCCCGTTGTTCTTGGTTATATCTGATGAAGGATCGATCCAAACTATTTTCTATTTTCCAATCTTTTTTTAATGAAATAAAAATACAATTTGGTATCCCTCTCCAATCCTTACAGAGTGATAATGCACGTGAGTATCTATCTACTCCGTTTCAAACCTTCTTGGCAACTCACGGCATATTACATCGAAAGTCTTGTCCTCATACTCCTCAACAAAATGGAGTTGCAGAACGCAAAAATCGTCATCTTCTAGAGACCACCCGGGCTCTTCTCCACCACTCTCATGTTCCTCTACGGTTTTGGGGAGAAGTTGTACTTACTGCATGTTATCTTATCAATCGTATGCCTTCCTCTACTTTACAGGGTCAAATACCTTATCATATACTATATCCAAATCAGTCCCTTCATCCTTTACCACCTAGGGTCTTTGGTTCTACATGTTTTGCTCATGCTCTTGATCCTGGAATTGATAAACTCTCTCCTCGGTCGCATAAATGTGTTTTCCTTGGGTACCCACGGTCTCAGAAAGGGTACAAGTGTTATTCCCCTACTCTCCGTTGGTATTTCATCTCTGCTGATGTCACGTTCTTTGATTCGGTTCCTTTCTTTGGGCCTTCAGAATCATCTTCCGAGTTTCCTTCTTCTGTGCCCGTATCAGTCTTTTATCCTCTGGAGGACTCTCTATCACCTCCAGCTCCAATTTCTCCTCCGTTACAGGTTTATCAGCGTCGTCCTAAGCCAGCTTTGCCGCCAGCCATGGAATCATCTCTGGAGCCAGATCCTACACCCCTTCCTCCGGTCGAGTCGTCTGAATCTGATATTCCCATTGCACTTCGAAAAGGTATACGTTCCACTCGTAATCCCTCTCCACATTATGTATCTATGAGTTACCATCGTCTTTCTCCTTCCTATTATTCTTGTCTTTCCTCTTTGTCGTCTGTTCCTGTTCCAAAGAATGCAGGAGATGCATTTGCCCACCCGGGATGGAAACAGGCTATGCTGGACGAAATGAGTGCTTTACGGAGCTGTGGGACTTGGGACCTCGTTCCTCTACCACCAGGAAAGTCAGTTGTTGGTTGTCGATGGGTATATACGGTAAAGATTGGTCCAGACGGAACGGTTGATCGACTTAAAGCTCGTCTCGTTGCTAAAGGTTATACTCAGGTCTTCGGATTGGATTATGAGGACACGTTTTCTCCTGTTGCCAAGATGTCTTCTATATGCTTACTCATGTCCATTGCTGCGATTCAACACTGGCCTCTATATCAGTTGGACATCAAGAATACATTCTTACATGGTGACCTGCTCGAAGAAGTCTACATGGAGCAACCTCCGTGTTTTGTTGCTCAGGGGGAGTCTTCTGGTCTTGTGTGCCGCTTGCGAAAATCTTTATATGGTCTCAAACAGTCACCCAGAGCATGGTTCGGAAGATTCAGTATTGTAATTCAACAGTTTGGCATGACTCGAAGCAATGCTGACCATTCTATCTTTTATCGCCACTCATCTACTGGTTGCATCTACCTAGTGGTTTATGTTGATGATATTGTCATCACGGGTAGTGATCATCTTGGGATCTCACAAGTGAAACAACATCTTTTCAAACATTTTCAGACAAAGGATCTCGGCAGACTCAAATATTCTTGGGGATAGAAGTAGCACAGTCCAGAAATGGGATCATTATATCCCAAAGAAAGTATGCAATGGATATTCTAGAAGAAACAAAAATGTTAAACTCAAAGACAGTTGACAACCCTATGGATCCTAATATCAAGCTCTTGCCAAATCAGGGGGAGCCTCTACCAGATCCTGAACAATACAGGCGATTAGTAGGGAGACTAAGTTATCTTACTGTTACTCGTCCAGATATCTCATTCGCAGTAAGTGTAGTAAGTCAGTTTCTCAACTCTCCATGTAAAGAACATTGGGATGCTGTAATTCGCATTGTTCGATATATCAGAGGCGATCCAGGAAAGGGTCTTTTGTACGAAGACAAAGGACATACTCGAATCATAGGATATTCTGATGCAGATTGGGCAGGATCTCCCAGTGATAGGAGATCTACTTCTAGTTTTTGTATATTTATCGGAGGTAACCTTATTTCTTAGAAAAGCAAAAAGCAGAATGTTGTGGCAAGATCCAGTGCAGAGGCAGAATATCGAGCTATGGCTATAGCCAGTCAAGAGCTTATATGGCTTAAACAGTTGCTCCTGGAGTTAAAGTTTGGAGATGTCACACAAATGTCACTTATATGTGATAACCAGGCCGCCATACATATCGCTTCAAATCCAGTTTTTCATGAGAGGACAAAGCATATTGAAGTCGACTGTCACTTCGTCAGAGAGAAAGTCATATCTGGAGAAATATCTACTAGTTTTGTTAACTCACATGATCAGCTAGCAGATATATTTACTAAGTCACTGAGAGCTCCTCGAATTGATTACATATGTAACAAGCTAGGTGCATATAATTTATATGCTCTAGCTTGAGGGGGAGTGTTAGAATATCCTAAATATTAGAGATAAGTTCCTAAATATTAGGGATAAATATTAATTTATTCTTAGGATAGGATTTGATTTAGTCCTAGTTTTTGTATATAAATAGGGATAATCTTTGTATCTCTTGTACAACTCAACAATTATCAAATAACAGCTAGAAATCACCGAAAAGAAATGAAAGACTGGTCAACCTAAGGCTGACTAGAACTGAGCTGGAAAAGCTACTCTTGGATGCCCGAGTCAACACAGACACCCAAGAAATCAAGCACCCCGAGTAGAGTTAGGTGTCTATGTATACAGGCAATTGTCTTTATAAGGGTGCCCGAGATTTGATGTTTATCAACAAATGAGCTATTGTTCAACCATTATTGCGACGTGGATAAGCACTGACCCAATATCAGGTGCCCGTGTGCACTTGGGCGCTCAAGAAGTGTCACGTCAACATTATGATAAGATTATCCGGGGGCACTTGGGCGTTCAAGTTATACTCAATTCTATTTTCATTTTCTTCTCTTTTCTCTGAGTATTAAAAGTTTGTAAGAGCCTTCGCCGCCCACAAGGAGTTGATCTAGACTTGAGTTGTTCATTTGCTCTGGTTTATCAACCACTTGGGTTGCAAACCAAGTGCATCTTTGTACCTATTTCTTTTTAGTAGTCAATAATTGCTTTTCTGTTATTGAATTATTATAACTAACTCTATCTTTTTTAAGAACGACAAAAGATTAGTTTATTCTTTCAGGACTATTCACCCCCTCTAACTAGGCCATCCGATCCCAACAAGTGGTATCACAACGAGGTCACATGAGAAGGACTAACCGCCAAACTAAGCAATGAAGAAATGGTCGAACCAAGTATCTACCCGTCAAAATTAGAGGGAGAGTTCTCAATGTGGAAACAACGAATGTAGATTTTTTTTAAAATAAATGTTGAATTTTTTTTAATAATGAAGAATGATTTTAGCTCCTAAAGATAACAATGGCGAAGACAAGGAAGAACACCTTTGGACTAAAAAGGAGCAAGTGGATTTTGTGGCTAATGAAAAAATAAAGTTGCATCTGCTCACCATTCTACCTACACAAGAAGTCAACTACATCGGGACCTATGAATATGTAAGAGCTCTGAGAAAAGTTCTTGGAAATACATGAAGGAACCTTGTGTTGGGACCGGGTGCATGTTGACAAGGATACGGGTTCGTAAAATTTTAAATTTTTACGTGCAGCGGAAGAATTAGCATAAAATAATTTCTCAAATTATTTTAACCACGTATCTAGCATGCAACCTTATGATGTGTGGACATGATCATAAATTAAAACTTTACGGAAAAGTAAACTAATTTACTTTGTGCCTCGCGTAACTCGAAGAAAGGGACGAGATCCAACTGTAGCGTCCCTTGGAAGCTCCGCCTCTATTCGCGTCCACGTCGAGTTCTCTTCGGGATGACTTCGCAAAGTCACGAGTTTTGTGCCGACGAGAACTACTAGATTCTCTAAAGGCACAACTAGAAGATCAAGAGAGAAGAAAGGAAACTAACCACCAAGAGACGGAATCTAAATTCCGGGAAGGAAGGAGTTGCGATCCGCTTCTTCTTCTTCTTGGTTGGCTTCTCCTTGTTGATGATGACCCACGACAACCTCAAGGGAGGGTGTTGCGCCGGCCCTAGGGTGGATGTGCGCCGGCCCTAGCAAGTAGAGGAGGGCGCCGGCCCTAGGAGGAAAGGAGAAGGAGAGGGAGAGATTAAGAGAGAGAGAGGGAGAAAGTTAATCTCTTGATTAATTGATTAGGAATTCAAGCCTTGCCTTGGTTCCTATATATAGTAGTCTCTCCCTTGCTAAGTCTCCCTCTTAACGGAATTAACGGAATAATTTTTTATAAGAAATTTATCTTATAAATTTTCTTATGAATTATTCCGTTATGCCTAGTTTTATTATAACTAACTTTATAATAAAATAAATACATCTCTCTTTTTAATTATGGAATAAATTTTACAAGAAATTTATAAATTTTTCTTATTATGGAAAAATCAATTCATAATTGATTTTATAAAATTAAAATAAACCATTCCATGGATTATTTTAATTTCCATAAAAAGGAATAAATTTCTACAAATTTCTTTATATAAATTTCTTTATACAAATTTATTTATCCATAATTTATAAAACAAATCGCGCTAGATTTATTTTATTAATTAAACCAAATAAATTGGTTTCTCCCCATTGTTGTGGCCGGCCAAACCAAAGAGGGTGGGCACCCTCTTTGGCCGGCCACTTCCACCCCAATCCCTCGCGAATTAAACTCATTTAATTCGCTCAATAAGCCTTTAAAAGACTTAGCCATTTTAAGCTTCCGTTGCGCCTCTGATAAATTCAGATTCGACTTATTTCTCTTGATCGGAAAATCCAATTTTTAACTTGTTTTAAATCCCTCGGATTACTCGTAGTGCGTGTGACTAAATAGGCTTTCGATTTATGTTGGCCGTCTATAATTAACCAATTATAGAATGATCATGAGTGGCACCTAGTAGTACATCATGATCCCCAATTAATCGAAAGATCAACGGTTGACCTCAGATATAATTCTGAAACCCTTCAGCAGCTCTAATGAATCGTGCCTCATTCCCTTCACCATCTTATACCCACTTGGTTCAGGATATAGTCTGTGTGTGTCAGTCCCCACTAGGCTGACTACGTCACACCTAGCCCAAGTAGTGTCTTTCTCGTCCTTTGGATTTCTAATTACTCTCATGTATTTAAGAGACTCATACTCTAAACATGATATGCTCTGGCCAGAGGCTTTGAGTAACAATCCGACGATAGGCCTGGGTATACATCTCCTCGCAAGGAGTGGTGAATCCTTTGTAGGCTGTTCAAACATCTTCGGGCACTTCGGCTTATACCCAATCATCCTGGGTCCACACCTCCTTGGAGATGCTTGCTTAAGATGTTAAAGTATAAGTCTCCATGACCAAGATGACTTGAACACCGCAAGTCAAAGGAACATTGCACTTAAGCTGCAGTAAGAACTTCATTGACATATCTATATAGATTACCATATGAAGTTTTACAGCTAGTCACTCCAATGAACTAGTTCCCTTAACTAGCATCCATGTTTATCTCCGGACATCCCAATGTCACTAGCCAGTGAGAATCAGCTGATTAGAGAATAACCCATGCTAGTCTCAACAGAATTGATAATGTCCGTTTTTATCAATTCATCGACTAGGGATATTTTCAATACTTCACAATTGCACATTTAGAGATAATCACTAGTTGTGATCCCATCACAAATTCTCTTATGCTGTGAATTGTATTGTGGACATTCAGTAGATGAGTTTAAGATCCCAATCAAATACACAAACATGTATACTCAAATAGTGAATTATCATTTAATAAAATGAATGTTTACAATCATAAGGTGATTGCCTTAGGACACTTCTCTCATATCACTAACACCTTGGAAGCAAAACTGGCACACCGAAACCTTCTCCAAAATGAGTTAACTAATCTCTAAATGAAGAAAGGACAAACGGTGGCCAAACTACACGCAAAGATCAAGGAATTGATCATTGGTCTCAAGAATCTTGGCGAACTAGTAACAAACCGAGATGCACAAAGGTATGCCTTAAACGCATTTCCGAGAACACTGGAATGGATATCGTTAGTCTACTACTATATTTTCAAGGACCTCGAGGTATGTTTATTGGAAAATTTATTTCTACTTTTGAGCTTCACGAATCTAGATGCACAGGGTCCAAGATAGATAATATCACCCTAAGCACAAGGAAGATTGGATGAATCTTCAACTGATAAAGAAGAAACAATATATATGATAAGGAAGCTAAATAAGTATTTTAAATCTAAGAAGTTTAATATGTTGCAAGGTAAGAAACATTCTCCAAAGAGAAGAAATGACCATTGCTACAACTATGATGAAGAAGGGTACATTAAGGAGAACTGCCCAAGATTTGAAAGTCGCATGGGATGAATCTTCTTTAGAATAGTTCAAAATTGACGAACATGTCAAACTAGCGGAAATGACCAGCTACCAAAAAGAGAGCATCGATGAAGGAAGAGTCACATCAGAAGAAAGCAGGGATGAATGAGGAGCTTCCAACTTCGAATATGACATGGTAAGTGAGGTATGCCTTCTACCCCTGATAAGTTGTATTTCAATATTAAACAAATGACTAGATCTTAGTGTTAATTAAAAAAATAAAAATTCAAACGTAAAAATGAAATTAGCCTCTGTATGTCTACTAGAGCTTTACGATCAATTGAAAATTAAAAATGTTAATTTGAAACAACAAATAGAGTTATTGAAAAATAATCATGCATGCACGAATGTGCATCTTCCAAAAAAAAAAATACTGATGTAGTTGTAGACTGAACTTGTATATTAGAAATCATAGGGGGCAAATTGTAAAAATTTCAAGAAGTTATATTCTGCCTAAATTTTTAGTAAATTAAGTAGATAAAAACTTATTTTGAATCCCTAAATCTGTATTGAACTGTTATATTTTTTTTAAGTTAAAATATTAATGTTTCTTTCTGTATTTTTATTTTGTTTATTATTTTTATTTATTTTTAATATTTAATCTTTGTAGAAAATTTAATGTTAAAATTTTCAATTATAAAATCCACTCACATCTACTGACAAAATTTTTTTCTGACTTTTATTAGATTAGATACATTTTATTAATCTTTGTTCGAAACTTAATTTTTAAATTTTGAAAAATTTCATAAATTATTTTTGTAAAATCTGATTTTTTAGAATCTATAGATAATATTTTGAACGTTAAGAAATATTTTTAAGTTTTTTTTATTTATAATCCAATTTTAAAATTTATTTTTAAAAAATATTCTCAAAATAAATTTTAAAAATTTTGGATAAATAGATAATTTTCTATATTTTTTTATCAAAAGATGCATGCACTTTTATTTTAATTTCCTTAAAAAATTTTGATAAATTCCACAAAATGTTGGACAAGATTAAATTTTTTTTGATATTTTCTTCTAAGTTTTGTTTACCCTTAATATTTATTTTTATGTGATAAGAGAGGAAGAAAATAAGAATTAAGTTAAGGAGAGATATTAATTATAAATTTTTTTAATTGCAATATTACTTGTTTTTTTCTCTTATATTTTTCCCTAACATAACTTGGATTGATGCATATCAATAAGAGAAAAATTGTAAGTACCTTGGAGATAATTTTGATGTAGTCAACTGAGGTAAGTTAGGTCTTATTGGTTGTAATCCCTATCTCTAAGTATACAGGATCTTAGGAGCCCAGGAAATCGAGCGAAAGACGTAGTAAACGAGAAGATTGGCACTAGAAAGGTGCTGACGAACTCGGTGAATCTGAGGGATGCGAAGACTACGAAAGAGAACAATGGTGGAGTGAGAAGGATACGCACAACGTCCGAGGGATGAGAAGTCGGGGGAGAAAGACTACTTAAGGAGAAGGCCGAAGACGGATTCGGATGAGTCCAACTCTAGATGGTTGGAGATCACCAAGAAGAAACTAAAAATTGGTCAACCCAATGCTGACTAGAAATGAGCTGGAAATGCTGCTCTCAGGCGCCTGAGATTTGATGATTATCGACAAAAGATGTCATGCCCCGAGATCAAAGGAGCCGCTAGTCCACCCGAAGCTGCCCTCTGGGCAGGGGCACAGTAAAACAATTCACCCGAAGTCCAACAGAGGACTCAAAAAATACAATACTGCATCAAATAGAACATAATACAAGTCCACGACAGAAATAGGCAATACAGACCAAAAAGTATGCGGTAAAAGTAACAAAAATATACGGAAGGACCCAAAACTGGAGTCGTAGAGACCTGGGATTGGCAACTGGGCTCCCCTGGAGACCTATCAACCTGAAAACAAAAATATTGTAATGGATGATGAGTCCAAGTGGACTCTGTGAGTATAGAAAAAGATATGCATGACATAATAAATAGTTGAATAACGTATACAGAAACAACAGAATACAGTCTCAAAAAAAATATCAGAATATACTTAACTGAAAGTATCAAATGAATGTACATACCGGAATCAGTCTATCATGAATCATATAAGGGGCTTATATCATACGAGGAGGTACAGGGTCATCGACACCAAAATCATATAATAACTCCTATATATGCATGTCAAACATATGTAGCAAACAAATGCAGCAATCATAATTAAATACTCAATGCATCATATGCACATAATGGCACCAGTCAAGCCACTGAGACATGTCATATGTGTCGGCAGAGTGGGTAGAGCTGTGACACTGTACGCACTCTGTCATCACTGCTCCTGAGTGACTGAGTGGACAGGATGTTGGCAAGGGACCACTCCTACCCCATGTACATATGGGGGAGCATCGCTCTCATCTCCTTTGGTCTATGGAATGAGAAGAGATCCCTGCTTGCTACCACGCTCTGGAATCACTACCCCTGAGAGGGCAAGCAGAGCAATACAGAGCAACTGCACACATCCAACGATATCCACTAACCCATGAGTAGCTGTGTGTGCAAATCATGTAACTGTTGATGGGCTTAGACCATAAGGGATGTCGATTATCGCCACCATGCAACAGTACAGGGATAGTGTATGACTCTAATACATGCAATCCCTCCCGGTTATCATACATAACTCAACCTAACATTCATAGGTATATCACATATATAATAACCTAACCATCATACATCTAGGTACACATACAAGTATAATTAGAAATCAATCTTTGTAGATATAAAATAACATGTCATTATATCCACGTACACATGCATACATGAATACTATATAGAGTCAGATATAAAATATAGAGACTGTATAGACTGGAATTTGATCATCTCTTTGATCAAGCGATAAGTACTAAGCAAGATAACAACGGTAGCAGATATAAGGTAAATAAAATCTACTGCACATAAATAAATAGTCATGCATAAAGGTAAAGTAGATCTAAAAAAACAAGCAAGAAGTACCCGCCTCAAAGTAGGAGTTTGTATCAAATGAGAACCTCCCGTCCATTAATCTGTAATAATAAGTCCAATCAATGTCCTGTATTAAAGAGCATAGTTTTCGCTATCATAACAAATAATAACTAGTTAAACCTAACTCCAATCATAATTAAAACACATCCTTAAGTAATGGTCACTAATTAGTCTTAATTAATAATTGTTTTCTGATACCACTAGTGGTTTCACGAAATTTGAGTAAACCTCGCTTTGATACCACTTGTGGAATCGGTATGATCGATAGAGAAGGCTGAATATCGATTCAAAAATCTCTCAGATTTAAGTAGAGAGTAAACGCAGTAAAAATAAAATAGCACAAGCTAAAACCAACGCTAACAAATTTATTTTTATTTAGTTCAGAATTTGTAATGGCTCCTACTCTAATGTCCAAGGTCCACAGTCCTTGACCGTTTACATTGAGCAATTTTATAAGTTCATAAAAATGTAACAGATATGTAATTTGAAGTATAATAGAAATAACAAGATTATACCAGCAACTTATAACTGAAATGGAAAGAGAGCGCGTTTTTGTCGGAGTAGCGTTTTGGAGTTCCTGGATTGTCTCGGCGCAGTAAACTTGAGCACAGATAGCATGAAAAAGTCATGTGAGAAACTGTGGTTCGAACCCCCTTTTATATAAGTACTCGGGCGCCTGAGTGTCTATAGGGGCGCCCCCAACTCAGCGCAATCCAGCCACGTTCTCATCCGCAGACTTGGCAAATTCTATCATTCTCAGGCGCCTGAAAGGCTCTAGGGTGCCTATATTGCCGACATGATGCATCCAACCAACGCACGCCGACTCAGCCTGACCCGGGCTGAGCGATCATCACAGGGGCACCCAAGTCCTCTCGGACGCCCCATATGCGATCAATGTCCAATTCTTTAGCTACAACACAAAATTAGTCCAAAACACAAATAATATATAAATGAATGCATGTATGACAGCCGAAGCTGTCCGATTGTAACATTGGATTTTAAATGAAATCCTAGTGTTGGTTGTCGGGATTCCTCCCTATATCCCCGGATTAAAATTCTATTGATTAGAATTAATCCGGATAGAGAAAGAAAACTTCCCGAATGACCTTTTTCATCTTCATGCTTTTCGATTGAGTGATCGCTTGAACAAACTTGTTGTTCAAGCAATCAAGCTCCTTTATCGAATAGCAGCGGAATAGAAGATGAGTTTTTGATCGTCGGTTCTTGTGTTTAATTCGGGGTCCAAGTAAATAAGCAATACAATTAAACTAGAAGCATGCAATCAAGATATACCTCTTGATTTATTTCTTGATCTTCTATTGTATTTCTATCCTCTTCTAGGAAGTCGTGTGAGCGATGATCTTCCAAGAAACAAAGCCACCAAGAACCTCCTTTCTTCTTCTCCTTCCTCCTTCTTCCTTAGTCGCTGGCCCTAGCTCCCACCTTGTGGTTGTGCCGGCCAAACCCTTCTCCTTCTCTTTAAGCTTGCGCACGCCAAGAAGGAGAGGAGAGAAGAGATGGAAGAGAAGAAGAAAACTAGCCTTTCTCCCTTGCTTGAACCCTTCTTGCCGCCCCCTCCCTTTGTTTCTTGCTTGCGGCACCGAACCTTAGGGGAGAGAGAGAGAGAGAGAGAGAGGGAGAAGAGAGAACCAAGGCTTAGGGCTTCTCGTGATGGCTTATGAGAAGGTATTTATAGGCAACAATAGGGATCATAAGGAGGAGTTGATTTTGGTCTCCTAACAGATCCTCAAACTGATCCATTAATAATAACCCACTCCACTAATGAGTTATTATTTAACTACCGCACCAACCCCATATTAATATATGGGCTCCATCATATTATGTGTGCATCATCTCCCTGTGTTTAAGATATCGCATGTCCGTTAATTAATTAAATTACTGACAATTTAATTAATTAACATCTAACTCCAAGAGTAGTACCACTCAACTTCATTATCATGTCGGACCAAATCCACCTGTATGATTTACATGATAATCCTTATGAGCTCCTCAAGGGGACATCATCATCTTAAATAAATTAGGATACGATTTCCTTCTATAATCAATGACATACCATATAAATAATATTATTTCCCAATTTACTGGCCTATTGATTTAAGAAATAAATCTCGCTCATAGGTAATTTAAAGAAATAAATATTAATTATATGTGCCCGTTATCATATCGGGATTAAGAGTATGTACATCCATAATAACCGAGGTCTGATTCGATTATATAATCAGTATAAATTGAATCACCTCAAATCGGTCTTGCTCAATACACATAAAGTGCACTAGTATAATTCTATAGTCAAGATAAACTAATACCAAATTATACTACAACCATTCCAATGGTTTGTCCAAATCCATCTTGGTTGTGAGTCATTACTTATACTTTACAAGGAACTGATAACATGATCTTTTGTGTGACACCACACACAATGTTAACTACAATGTAAAATAATGGACAATTGTATACATATAACAAATATAAAATGCAAACACATAACCATTGTGATTCTTATTCTAAAATAGATGTTCATACAAAAGCTAGGCTTATAGTATACATCCTAACACCTAGGTCAGACCGACGTCTACTATTCCCTCTTTCCGAGAATGCGTCCTCACCTACTCCACTCTGGAGAAGTTACATGTTGCCAACCGGCATCTCTGGTTAGACTTTTGGTCAACCTCCGAAGCTTTCAGATCTTGTGACATCCAAACCTCGACCCGTCCTTACTTCTGTCCGTTGTCCTCGCTCAGCTAAGACTCCTGCTCGATCTTTTGGATCAGATCTTCGGTGGCCAACCCCTGGTCAGGTCTTCGTGCCTAGTCCTCCGAACCAGATCACCATGCCCAACCCTCGGCCAGGTCTTCGACGCCCAACCCTCAGTCAGGTCTTCATGCCCAGCCCTCGACCAAGACTTCATGTCAACCTCTGAAGCTTTCGGATCTTGTGACATCCAAACCTCGACCCGTCCTTACTTCTGTCCATTGTCCTCGCTCAGCTAAGACTCCTGCTCGATCTTTCGGATCAGATCTTCGGTAGCCAACCCCTGGTCAGGTCTTCGTGCCTAGTCCTCCGAACCAGATCTCCATGCCCAACCCTCGGCCAGGTCTTCGACGCCCAACCCTCAGTCAGGTCTTCATGCCTAGCCCTCGACCAAGACTTCATGTCTATGTAAACTTGGACTTTCCTGCATATTTAATGAAACATGTTAGGTCCAAAAATATACTTAACTTTAAATTTTTTTTCATCAAAATTATGTTCGACTTGATGCTTCTGACACCAACATAATTCACAACAACAATATAAAATGAAAACAATAAATATTATGGTGTTACATAAAAATGTGGTAAATGGTTACTTCCAAGATAACAAATAGAACAAAAATACTTAGTTAAAAAGATATTATATTTGGAAATTTAAAAAAAAATTTAGAGAAATTGGTAATGAATTGTAAATATATTAGTAGGATGCTATACCATGATCAAGAATAAAAAGAAGTAAAATAAAAGAAATCAATAAAGCATGAAGGCGAGCAAAATGCTTGACTCTACCTCTTTTACGCATCTCATCCGGCCTTTTCCTTGACTCAGCTACAACAACCACAGTTAGCTCCGTACCACCAAACACTTGCCTATTCATATGATATTGTGCCTCTGAAGCATCATGAGGATCAACAAACTCTATTAATACAAAGCCACATGGCTCTCTGCAACATGATAGCTAGTTATCAGAAAATAAAAATAATTTAATTTATTCATAGCAGTAGGAAAATGTGGGAAAAAATCTTCATGTTGCTAAGTTTATTGAAATGGAGCAATCACGTAATATGTCTTGCACACTTGTTGAAGCATCACAGACAATGACAAATAACACTCCAGTAAAAAGATGCTCAAGTGTCAGAAAAAGGGGTTACCAATCAAGCTCTAATGTCTTCAAGTATCTTCTACAATCACTTTATAATTTGCATCTTCACTCAGATGCACACTATGGAGCACTTTAGAATATAATCCTCCAATTATCTTCTTGTCAAACCCACTTCAAAAGGTTCAGGTTCCTATCTTTGCTTTACAAAACTAAACTTGAAGAGGAACTTTATTCTCTTCAAATTGGGACTTCTTGATTTGAACAAAATACTAGTCCTCAACAAAAAGAACAAATTATGCAATGATAAAGAGTGTTCTTCAAGAAATACATGGCTTCTATTTACTTCAAATCAATACATCCTTGAGAATCATTTGAACAATTAATTCATATTGAAAATAAAATAAAGAATAATAGAAATGATGCATTTTAAAAATACCATATTTTTCACAAACAAAAATGCTTTTAAGAGACAATTTAAACATACAGCAAGAAACTAAACACATTCAATAGAGCCTGAGAAGTCAACCATGGTTTAAGTAGACTAACTATGATAACTAGCCTTAATTTAAGATATTTTAGAAGATATCAAGTATTTAGAACCAATAAAACACTAGATCCCAATAACCAAATATTAGAAAATCCTACGAGCCATTAATCTTGTAAAAATCAAACAGATATATGCAAAATGATAAATATCACTAGTATAACTAACATAAACTTATCTAGAATAGTAATTCTTTGGCAGATAAACATCTCCAACAGGACCAAATCTATCAAATTGAGCTCGAAGATCCTCAGGCGTTAAGGACAATAAAAAAGGATTCTCCAATAAATTTACTGTTGTTAATTGGCGATCATAATAAAAAAAGTGTTATGAGAAAGTGAAAAAACATAATAAAATAAAAATGCACCTGAGGCAATGCTACTTTTCTGTTCCTGACTACAACAAATAATGACAACATAAGGATCAATTCTACTGCTCACCAACTATAAATGTTACTTGATAGACACTATCGATATGACAGACTTGTAGAGATATATAATTGCATATATTAATTTTACTAATTGCTAGTGCATCAAGCAATTCATAGCATGCATGAACTGGAAGCTGAAATATGGAATCTAAGCATACAAGTTGATCTTGTATTTTTATCTATGAATGTCTACGCATCTCAGTAATCTGCATAAAATTATAAAATTATACGTTTTAGTTTTTAATTGGAAGTTCATAGCATTGCAGGTAGGAAATTTAAAGCAATGTGGTAGAACTAAAATTTGACGGGCCCAAACTATGTGTCACGAATGTGGGCCTCAAATTTAGAATTTATAAATGAAAGCTGGAAACCCTTTTTACAATCAGAATATGAAAATGTAATATAGGGGCCACAGGTCGTATTTTTCTCGGGGACTAGTTGTTGTGTTTGATTCGAACTTGTATTTGTGTCGTTTTTGAGTTTCGGGTTTCAAGTGAATAATTTGGTTTTTGGTTGTAAATAAAAGTGAAATTGCAATGGAAAAATAAAAACCTTGATTTAATGACTAAACAAGAAAATTGGTACTAAAGGGACAACTCAACTAATGGAACCCTAATTAAGCACTTACAAAATTTTTGTGGGAAAATTGATTTCTGATTTCAACAACTCAAAAGAAAAGCTATGCAATGAAGTAAAGCAATGATGGTGGTTTTCGGAAACAAGCAAGTTTGATACAACTACTAGCATGCAAAATGTAGAACTAAAACAAACAACTCACTAAACTAGCTAAAGAGTTTTTGGAAACCAACCATTGCCAATAAAATTCATAAATGAGTGACTTATAAACTTATTGATTCAAACACAATCACATGCCACAAAAACTAGCTAAATTCGAATGCAAGAAGGGCTAAGGCAGGTGGCACGCAAGGGAGAAATCCTTGTGCCAAAAACTACTTCCAAACCAAGAATGAGTAATCTTTCAACTCAACTTTTCTTTTCTTTTTAAATCTGAATGATTCGATTGGGTAACAAAGACATTAGGAGAGACTAGGCAAGCTTAAGGCAGGGAATTCAAAACTAAATCAGATCTAACTAATGCAAAAGAAATAAGAAACTAGGATATGCAGAATTTCAACTTCAATGTGCAGAATTCAGCTCTAGCTAAGCTAAAAACCCGGAATGAATTGCAAGAAATTAGAACTAAGCTCTACATTAACTAAGGAAACCTATACTTAACTCGAATGCAGGAATTAACAACTGGGAAACAAGGAATCTGATCTAATGCAAATTCAAAAACTGAAAGAAAGAAAGCAACACAAAATTTACTTGGCACGCAACACTGAACTTGGCACGCAAGGATTAAAACTAACGCACACTGAAATTTGTCTTAATCTATCACTAAACAAGTTCCTAGTTAACTTAACTTGAAGATTAAAATCCTAGTAAAGCTCAAACAATTCAGAATTACAAACTAAGTTGCTGAAAACTAGAAATTGCAGAAAACAACGTGCAGAATTCGGCTAAACCGAAGGCTATATCTAAAACAGGAATTAAACTAATGGAAACTACTCCTCGACTCCTTCTTCAGCTCAGGTGCTCCTTGGTTGTCAAGCAAGGGAGAGAATCGGACCCGCAAACTCAACAAATCGTGGAGAAAACCCATCTGCGATTGAATCAAGTTCAGATTGCTTCATTTCTGAAATTTCCACTCGGAATCTTCAATTCGGCTGCGTTGGTGTGCGAAGATGAATGGATGATGATCTAAGCTCTCTAGGGAACCCCTCTAGATAGCTCAGTTTGGATGAAATCGAGCTCAGCCGATCCAAAGATGCCAAGTGACCAGAACTGCGGAAACCTCTCAACAGCACTGTAAATTGAGCGAATCTGATCCGGAAACTCCACTGATGGCTTTCTCGACGACCTAGCACTAGCTCTGAATCAAGAATCGAGTGATCACGCCTTCGGATGGAGAGAAAAGCTCAAGAACACGAAGAACACACGGAGGGAGAGCACTGTAGCGGCGAAGACGCGATGAGGAGAAGGCTTCGGGAATTTTTCTTTAAGTATATAACAATGGACGGTCCAGATTGATCCACTTCAATCCAACGGCAGATCTTGCTCTGATTTGAGCCAAACTTTGATGATGATGATCTGGGGTCAGGATCTGTCTTGTGGTAGCTCAGATCCTCCAGATTTGCAACGGATGGTCCAGATCAAGCTAATCTTTGAATGGATGCTCTAGAGCCCTCCAAGCTTGATCCAACGGTTGATTGAGCTCTGATTGTGATGAAACCTTCAGATCTTGATCAGGGTGCTTGATCAACCCTAGCCCTAGCTCGGATGGCTTCAGATCATCCCGGATGGCTCAGATCTAGCCGCTTTCGAATCGAACGGCCCAGATTTAATCGTAATCTTGATAATCTGATCCGGGTCACTTCCGACTCGAGTTTGACCCAATATGCCCTAGATCCTTGAACCTTGATGCCTACAAAAATAGATCAAGAATTTAGTGGCCAAATTAATCCAAAAATTTACATATTTGCAATTAAGTCCAAAATAAAGGTAAGTTCTAAAACTTAGGGCAATTTCACAATTTTGACAACAAAAATATAGATCAAACATGGATTTTAGCAGCTCAAATGATCAATAAAATGGAATCTATCAACTCCCCCACACTTAGCCTTGAGCGTCTCGCGAAAACAGTAAAGATGTATCCCCTAGATTTACTTAAGCATAATTAGAAGCAATTGAAAAGAAATTACCTAGGGTTGCCAATTCTCATAAATCTAAGCTCTATGGATTACTATCTTGTCCTTAAATCAACAACTTGGCCTTTTCATCTATCATGAGTCATTGAGATGAATTTAAATCTCTAGCCTTTCCAGGAAAATAGTGGTGGCTCTCTCCTTAAATTCTAAGTTGCTAATGGAAGTGGAGCTCACTCAAACACACATGCTTCTTGCACTACCATAGGCTTGCTTATTATCTAATCTCTACCATTAATCATGATTAGGATCAACATCTACAAAAACAAATGAAAAGCATAGGAAATGGTAAACATGGAATAAAAATCAAGAAAATGGAGAAATTTATGGAGTGTTTTTTTTTTCATTTCTTTCTCCTCAACAACTTCTAGCATCCACGGTTTCAATCTCGGATCTGAATTTGAATGTGCACCTTCAACTTCAGATACGATTTGCAATTAATATCTTGATCCAGCTTCTCAAAAACTCAAATTTCGGTTTCCACTTGACACAAACTGCACAAACTGTTCTTGGCACAGAATTTTTCCTGCATTAGATCAGATTTTTCCAGCTATGTTCAGCTTCTGATCAGCCTCAATTAAGCTCTAATTTCCTATCAAATATCAGCTTCAACTCAACCCTTGCCATGTGCTTCAATTTCATACCCTAGGTTGATACAAACTGCATTCTCAGCTTGCTTTCTCATCCTTCTGCATTTCTAGCTTGGTTCGGCTTCAATTCAGATTGTAGCATTTCAGTAGCTACAAGTCTCTCGGCAGTTTCAGCAAATTATATCAACTAGCCCATTACAATTCAGATTCTTTTTTTTTTAGACTGCTGCAATGCAGTTTCAGCAAATTTTTTCTTTTCTCAGCTTTTGACCAGTCTTCACTCAGCCTCATCTCCAGAATTTAATTCAGATTGTCATCAGCTGGAGACCAGATTGTTTCATCTGCTATTCAGATTCAATTCGGCTGCAATCCTCACTTCATCAGCCTTCCATTCAGCTTGACTTCAGCAGGATACCAAATTCCAGCTCTCGGCAGAATTTTCTATGCACAGCCATATCAAGCTTTCCCTTGCTGCAATTCAGATTTTCTTCAGCCTCTTTGCAGTCTTCTAGAATTGCATCAGAATTCGGCTTAATGCTCAGATTTTCCAGCTTTCAAATCAGAATTTAGTTTATCATTCCATTCAAACTGTCTTCAGCTATTTGATACGCAAAGTTCAGCTTGTTTTCAGTTCTCATTCTTTATCTTTCAGCCTTCACCTCAGCTTGTTTTCCTTTTCTACTCTCAGATTCCAGCTCAATTCAGATTTTTCAGATTAGTTTCAGCTTCTTTCCATCTTTGTGCAGCTTCGATCAGCTTGCCAACCAAATTCCCAATCCAAGATGGCTTAAAGTTTCTCTTTTCTTTCCTTGCGTGCCAATAGAGTGTTTAGTACAGAATTTTTCTTTGCTTGCTTCAGCCAATTCCTTGGCACAAACATGGCTTGGATATCCAAATTATAGTCAAGAATCTAGATGCCTCCATTGGCTCCATCTTCAACCATTACTTAAAATTCGGATTCAACTCACTTGGCACCTTTTTGTTTCAACTTGGCCAAAAATTTTCTTTTTGACATGTAATATACATCCAAAACTTTAGTCACTCCCCCACACTTAAATTGTTGACCGTCTCAGGCAAAATAGCATCAAAGGAAATATCCCAAGCAAACAAATCCATAGAAAAATTATTGGGGTTAGAATTAGGAATAAGGAGAGACAATTCAAGAAGAGTATGTATCAAATATGATCATGGAAAAATGGAAACAATAGGATTAGTCTTCATAAATGTGATCCAATCAACGAAATATGGTTTTAAAAGAACCTAAGTTCTAGAGTTCAATAACATGTGTGTCACAAATAAGGCTAATCTCACTAGGTAAAAATAATCCATCTCAAATCCTCAATTAAGAATCCAAAGCAAAATCGTACTCAAGCATCAAAGATTTCATCCATGAACTCAAACCCTAAGTTTTGACAACCGAATTTAATTTATTTTCCAAAAGACTCTAAAATGCTATTGAGATAACCTAAGGGATACATTTATTTCTAATCATGCAATAAAAAGTGCTAGAATGAAATACATGGTAATTACAATGATTTTATTCATGTCATGTTACTCTACTCACTTATTTATTAACAAGAACTCATTTTTTTTTTAAGAGTGAAAACATGCAATAAAGGAAAAGGCAACAAAAATCAAACTCCCTTTTATTTCTGGCGGTCGGAGTCTGTTAAGAAAGAGCCTCCACCGTGGTAGTGGAGGAGTCAGAGTGTGCGAAAGAGCTTCTTCCATTTGTTCCACTTCACTGTGCATCGCTCCCCCACACTTGGATTTAACTGCAACCTGTTCAGGTGGACGAAGATTATTTAAATACAAGACCCATGTAAGAGGTAGAGTGTTTTGAATTAAAGTAAAATCTACTCCCTCTTTATTCTTTTTGGGACACATTTCAGGAGGTTTCAGTCTGTTCAAATGACGCTCCCACTTCAGAAGTCTCCTGGACCCTGCAAAACAATGTACTACCCCTCTAGAGCGTGCAGGGTACGAAGGAAATAAAATAATATCAGTTTTTGCATACAATTTATCCAAAAATGAATCACATCCAATAAAGTCAAGTTTAGGCATCTCAAAGAATTTTTTACAATGAATATCTACCCAAAATGCATCAAGACACCTATCATAATCAATGAAATCTATTTTGGATGTTCCAATGAAATTTTCCCAATTATTTCCCACACATGACAAATCAAGAAATGTATCACAGCCTAGAAAATCAACTTTTGGTACCTCTTTTGATGTTTCCAAAAAAATAAAAGAAATACTTACCTGATCACGCTGAAAAATACCTGGAGGTTCCACAATGATAGATGTGTCCATAGCTCCCTCCTGGTCAAGTATAGAGTCCGTATCAGGTTCAAGTTCTAATAGGCGCTCAACTGGTATAAGTGATCCTTGGGGCTCTGTGCAATCCCCTACACTTTGAATCTCAACAGAAATAGGTGATCCTTGGGGCTCTGTGCAATCCCCTACACCTAGAATAATCTCTCCAGCTATAAATGTGTCTGAAATGTCTTCTGAAAATTCCTCAGTCTCAGCAGTAAATACTCTCTCAGCCTCCTCTGAATGAATAGCTTCTCTAGAAAAATCCTCTAGAAATCCCTCAGCCTCTATCTCTGTCTGTTCCAGCTTCTCAATGAGATCCATGCTCCTGATGGAGTGATCCTCTCTCGGTTGCTTCATAGCATCGAAAAGGCTAAACTGAATAACCGTATCTCCAATCTCCATAGAAAGTGTACCGGCATATACATCGATTTTTGTTCTGGCCGTCTTCAGAAACGGTCTGCCTAAAATCAATGGAGAACGGTGTGCCAGATAATCTCCCTCCATATCCAAAATATAGAAATCAGCTGGAAATATCAGCTCCTTTACCTTCACCAAAACATCTTCAATCATACCTGCTAGGCGTGTCTGGCTCCTGTCTGCTAGCTGTATCATCACGCCAGTGGGCTGTAAAGGGCCTATGCCGAGCATCTGAAAGACTGACCTGGGCATCACATTTATAGAAGCTCCTAAATCTAACATAGCATCGTGAAATATGGTGCTCCCAATCTCACAAGAAACAGTAAACATCCCAGGGTCTTCACATTTCTGAGGTAGGGCATGGATGAGCGAAGAAACATTTTTCCCAATGCTGACCAATTCATTTTCCTTAAGCTTCCTCTTGTTAACACAAAGATCCTTAAAAAACTTAGCATACATTGGAATTCTTTTGATCATGGTCAACAAAGGTATATTGATCTCCACTTTGCTGAAAAGCTCCACTAGTTCATTAAATTCCTTAGCCTTCTCCTTCTCCCCTTGTCTTTTGGTTGGAGTTCTCCCCTGTGGAAAAGGCAACGGAACCCTAAAATCATCAACTTTGGCCGGAAGTGGAGAGGCTGAATTCTGCTGTGCTGTCCCTTGCGTAGTGGCTGCTGTCCCTTGCGTCTCGGCACTGATTTCTTCTCCGTTTGCCACCAAATTTGGAGGGTTGCTTGAGGACTGAGTTGGGAACGGGCTAGGGGTGGAATCAGCTGAATTTGAACTCATTTCATTGCTGTTTTGGGCCGGAATTTGAGAAGCTGTCCGGTCTCCTGAAAATTCTGCTCTTGGACTCTTCGGAGATGTTGTGACCTTCCCACTCCTCAAATATATAGCACTCACATTCCCTTTGGGATTAGGAACAGTTTGGGAAGGAAGTTGATTTGATCCTTGAGCTTGATTGTGATTGAGCCCACTAGCCAATTGACCCAATTGCCTTTCAAGGTTTTGAATATGTTGTTGTTGTTGTTGGAACATTTGTCGCACTTCCATCATTGGTTCTTGCTGATCATTTCCTCCATTTGATCTCCCATAACCTCCTTGATTAGAATAGCTCCTTGATTGACCTTGAAAAGATGAATGAGTTGGCTGAAATTGTGGAGCTTGTTGATTCGGTTGAAAACATGGTGGTTGGGGCTGATTAAAGGACTGATTGGGCTGTTGATAGGGCTGATCAAATGGCTGATATGCTTGGAAACATTGCTGGGCGTTGTGACCTTGAAAATTCTGATTCTGAGGTGGAAAATTAGGTGGCGAAGGCTGAAAATTCTGCCCTTGAAACCCTTGATTGTAGGGCTGTGAAAACTGATTCATGGGCTGTGATGGCTGAAAATTCTGTTGGTTTTGAGCTGGGAAAGCTGGGAATGATTGCCATCCTTGCTGCCCTTGATAAGGTTGCTGAAATTGAGGTTCAAATGCCTGATATTGTTGCTGAAAATGTTGAGAATTAGGCTGAAACGGGGGCTGAAAGTTTTGGTTTGATTGCTGAAAAGTTGGCTGATTGTTTTGAGGTTGTTGGGGCTGCTGGAAATTAGGTTGAGGCTACTGTGAGGACTGATTTTGATCCTCCAACCGGGGTTATAGGTAGAGGAATATGGATTGTTTCTTGCTTGGAATTGTCCTCTCCCTAAGGCTGCTACTGTCTCGTCCTGTTGGAGGGTGGGGCACGAATCTGAGGTGTGCTCTAGACTAGAGCAAATGCCACACACACTTATCATTTGACTTGACTGCGGAGGTACTGAAGAATTTGAGCCTTTAATTGCATTATCAACCTTCATTTGCTTAATGAGTGATGTGAGCTCCACCACTGCTTCCCTCATCTCTTTCTGTTCAGTAGGAACTACCTGAACTTCTCCCACTCCTCTGGTGGTCAAGGCTCTGCCTCCAAATTGTTGGGAATTCTCAGCCATATTAGATATTAACTCCCTAGCCTGCATTGGTGACTTGTTCACTAGGGCCCCTCCAGCTGCAGCATCTATCAGGACTCTATCCATCTGCAGCAGTCCCTCATAAAAATATTGAATCAATAATTGCTCACTGATTTGATGCTGGGGGCAACTAGAACACAACTTGTTAAATCTTTCCCAGTAATCATACAATGTTTCACCAACCACTTGCTGAATCCCACAGATACTTTTTCTGATTATAGCTGTCCTTGAGGCTGGGAAGTACTTTTCTAAAAATGCTTTCTTCATGGAGATCCAACTAGACACATGCCCTGTAGGCAGATAATAGAACCAGTCCTTGGCTGCTCCTGTCAATGTGAAGGGGAAAGCTCTCAGCTTGATGCCTTCTTCAGAAATGCCCTGAGGCTTCATAGTAGAGCACACCACATGGAATTCGTGCAAGTGTCTGTTTGGATCCTCCCCAGATAGACCCTGAAATTTTGGCAACAAATTAATAAGCCCAGATCTTAACTCAAAACTTTCTCCCAGCTCTGGATATGCTATGCTGGAGTACTGAAATGCAGCATCTGGTGCTGCGAGCTCCTTCATGGTTCTCTGGTGGTCTGCCATGTCAATGCCTGAGTGAGTGCTGATAGTCTGAAGTGGAGGGATATCTGCAGTCTCAGAAAGAATAGCCTGGCTCCTCCTGACTCTGAAAGTCCTCTCAATCTCAGGATCGAAATCTTCTAATTCAGCACCTAGAGACCTGGTCATAAAAACAAAACAAATCGCAGTAAAAGTGGATAAAAAGATAAATCAAATAAAATCAAATCCAAAGATATAGCAATAAGCACAAAAACAAATCAAGAATGATATGAAATAAGTGCACAAGCTAAAATCAAACAAGTCAACTAACAGTTCCCCGACAACGGCGCCAAAAATTTGACGGGCCCAAACTATATGTCACGAATGTGAGCCTCAAATTTAGAATTTATAAATGAAAGCTGGAAACCCTTTTTACAATCAGAATATGAAAATGTAATATAGGGGCCACAGGTCGTATTTTTCTCGGGGACTAGTTGTCGTGTTTGATTCGAACTTGTATTTGTGTCATTTTTGAGTTTCGGGTTTCAAGTGAATAATTTGGTTTTTGGTTGTAAATAAAAGTGAAATTGCAATGGAAAAATAAAAACCTTGATTTAATGACTAAACAAGAAAATTGGTACTAAAGGGACAACTCAACTAATGGAACCCTAATTAAGCACTTACAAAATTTTTGTGGGAAAATTGATTTCTGATTTCAACAACTCAAAAGAAAAGCTATGCAATGAAGTAAAGCAATGATGGTGGTTTTCGGAAACAAGCAAGTTTGATACAACTACTAGCATGCAAAATGTAGAACTAAAACAAACAACTCACTAAACTAGCTAAAGAGTTTTTGGAAACCAACCATTGCCAATAAAATTCATAAATGAGTGACTTATAAACTTATTGATTCAAACACAATCACATGCCACAAAAACTAGCTAAATTCGAATGCAAGAAGGGCTAAGGCAGGTGGCACGCAAGGGAGAAATCCTTGTGCCAAAAACTACTTCCAAACCAAGAATGAGTAATCTTTCAACTCAACTTTTCTTTTCTTTTTAAATCTGAATGATTCGATTGGGTAACAAAGACATTAGGAGAGACTAGGCAAGCTTAAGGCAGGGAATTCAAAACTAAATCAGATCTAACTAATGCAAAAGAAATAAGAAACTAGGATATGTAGAATTTCAACTTCAATGTGCAGAATTCAGCTCTAGCTAAGCTAAAAACCCGGAATGAATTGCAAGAAATTAGAACTAAGCTCTACATTAACTAAGGAAACCTATACTTAACTCGAATGCAGGAATTAACAACTGGGAAACAAGGAATCTGATCTAATGCAAATTCAGAAACTGAAAGAAAGAAAGCAACACAAAATTTACTTGGCACGCAACACTGAACTTGGCACGCAAGGATTAAAACTAACGCACACTGAAATTTGTCTTAATCTATCACTAAACAAGTTCCTAGTTAACTTATCTTGAAGATTAAAATCCTAGTAAAGCTCAAACAATTCAGAATTACAAACTAAGTTGCTGAAAACTAGAAATTGCAGAAAACAACGTGCAGAATTCGGCTAAACCGAAGGCTATATCTAAAACAGGAATTAAACTAATGGAAACTACTCCTCGACTCCTTCTTCAGCTCAGGTGCTCCTTGGTTGTCAAGCAAGGGAGAGAATCGGACCCGCAAACTCAGCAAATCGTGGAGAAAACCCATCTGCGATTGAATCAAGTTTAGATTGCTTCATTTCTGAAATTTCCACTCGGAATCTTCAATTCGGTTGCGTTGGTGTGCGAAGATGAATGGATGATGATCTAAGCTCTCTAGGGAACCCCTCTAGATAGCTCAGTTTGGATGAAATCGAGCTCAGCCGATCCAAAGATGCCAAGTGACCAGAACTGCGGAAACCTCTCAACAGCACTGTAAATTGAGCGAATCTGATCCGGAAACTCCACTGATGGCTTTCTCGACGACCTAGCACTAGCTCTGAATCAAGAATCGAGTGATCACGCCTTCGGATGGAGAGAAAAGCTCAAGAACACGAAGAACACACGGAGGGAGAGCACTGTAGCGGCAAAGACGCGATGAGGAGAAGGCTTCGGGAATTTTTCTTTAAGTATATAACAATGGACGGTCCAGATTGATCCACTTCAATCCAACGGCAGATCTTGCTCTGATTTGAGCCAAACTTTGATGATGATGATCTGGGGTCAGGATCTGTCTTGTGGTAGCTCGGATCCTCCAGATTTGCAACGGATGGTCCAGATCAAGCTAATCTTTGAATGGATGCTCTAGAGCCCTCCAAGCTTGATCCAACGGTTGATTGAGCTCTGATTGTGATGAAACCTTCAGATCTTGATCAGGGTGCTTGATCAACCCTAGCCCTAGCTCGGATGGCTTCAGATCATCCCGGATGGCTCAGATCTAGCCGCTTTCGAATCGAACGGCCCAGATTTAATCGTAATCTTGATAATCTGATCCGGGTCACTTCCGACTCGAGTTTGACCCAATATGCCCTAGATCCTTGAACCTTGATGCCTACAAAAATAGATCAAGAATTTAGTGGCCAAATTAATCCAAAAATTTGCATATTTGCAATTAAGTCCAAAATAAAGGTAAGTTCTAAAACCTAGGGCAATTTCACAATTTTGACAACAAAAACATAGATCAAACATGGATTTTAGCAGCTCAAATGATCAATAAAATGGAATCTATCAGCGATCCCTTGATCGTCGGTAGATCATGCCCCGGTTATCACCGGATAGAAAGCAACCTCCTTCTCGGTGGAGAAACCTCTCCACAGCGTTTCAATCACAGATAAATGTTTAAGCTCAATGAAACAACAAGAAAGATCTTACTCAAGCACTTAGCAAAGACAAGAACACAGCAAGCTTTCCCGAGCTTCACCTAGCGGCGATCTCACGCAAGAAACCCTTCCTCGTGTCTTCCCGCTGTCGGACCTCAAGCTTCTTGTTCTCTCCTTCAAGCACTCAAGTAGTGGACGATTGCTTCAAGAATGCAATCGCTTGCTCAAGGTGATGACAACTTCAGAAACACAGCAAGCAAGTTGTGGAGAAACACAAGGCGCGGCAAGAAACCAGTTCACGAACTCTACCTCCACAAAGCCTTCTTCCACCCTTTTTGTTTCTCCACCAAGCATCAGATGACAACATCTCTGCAGCTCCCAGCTGCTCATCTGCCAACGCCAGCTACCACTGAGCTATCCCTGGACTCCCTGAGCTTCCCTCAGCCAAGCTCCAGTCTCAGCTCCAGTCTGTAGCTCGGCCATTGCAACCTGAGATGGAAAAACGGACAAACCTGCTCCAAGGAAAGCCTCCATTGACTTCTCCTTGAGTGTTTGAATCCTCCCCTGTCACCTGCAGCTTAATCAGAGTGTTAGAGCAGCATATCACACAGTAAATCAAATACCAGAGGTAAGCAGTAGAGAATCGGATATGGTCAGGCGCGATCAAAGCGCCTGACAGTGCAATTTGAATTAAAGTGATCGGTCACCAGACCGATCAGGCTGGGTCCAGACCGATCAGGCTCCGTCCTGATTGGTCCCCAACGCTCGATTAGAAATCGAGATTTCTTGGAGACTCTCCTGGATCGGTCACCAGACCGATCCCAGATTATGGATCGATCACCGGACCGATCCACCCCTTTATTGGGCGATTTCTGAGCTTCGTAGTCCAGACCTCCTGATCGATCACCGGACCGATCAGGAAACATCCTGATCGGTCACCGGACCGATCAGGAAACATCCTGATCGGTCACCAGACCGATCAGGCTGGGTCCAGACCGATCAGGCTCCGTCCTGATCGATCATAGAGAGGAACCTGCGACACTGGACCGTTCTCCCGAATGATCTGCACAGTAATCTTGATCGGTCACCAGACCGATTAGGAGCAGTTCAGCAAGGGAACTCAACCTCACTGTTTGCTCCCTGATCGGTCACCAGACCGATCAGGAGCCAATCAGTGGGTGAAATGAATACTCCCTGATCGGTCACCAGACCGATCAGTCATCGCTGGATCGGTCACCAGACCGATCCACGGAGGAGCACCGTGCCAACTCCCTGATCGGTCACCAGACCGATCCAGGGGCTCCAACCCAGCCCTCCAAGCTAGGGTTTCATCCACCTTAGCCCTCCAAGCTAAGGATTTCTCACCTAATCCTCCAAGTTGGGAATTTGCACCTAACCCTCCAAGTTAGGACTTTTCACCTAGCCCTCCAAGCTAGGACTTTTCACCCAACTCTTCCGGATTAGGACTTTCCAAACTTAGCCCTCCAAGCTAGGACCTGACCCTCCAAGCCAGGACTTTTTCACATAATTCTCCAAGATGGGAATTTGCACCTAACCCTCCAAGTTAGGACTTTTCACCTAGCCCTCCAAGCTAGGACTTTTCACCTAGCCCTCCAAGCTAGGAATTTTCACCCACCTCTTCCGAATTAGGACTTTTCACACACCTAGCCCTCCAAGCTAGGATTTCCAACACCTAGCCCTCCAAGCTAGGATTTTCCATACATGCCTGATCCCCCGACCAGGACTTAATCATAATCATCATAATCATAA
>JAGFNQ010006915.1:0-12925 GCA_024364735.1 Boesenbergia rotunda
TATTGAGTATTTGAGTTTTGGATAGTTTTATATGCTAAATTTCTTAGAGTAAAGATTCCATGTCATTTCATTTAGCATATATATCCTTATGATTGCATTGGATGAGTAAAAGTGTGAGTAGTTAGAAATATTGATACTTTGTTAGAGAAAAAGGTGTTTGTGCCAAGATAGTATCAATTTTCCTTTTGAATCGAGTTTTATTGCTTAAAAATGTTTAGAGAAAGTTGCAATCACATTTCATAGATGCTTTAGCAAGGTCTAGAACATGTATTTGGTTTATGAATATCATAGAAGTCAAGATTGGTACAAACTCATTGTTAAAGTTTATATAAACTTGTTTAGTTTATTTTCTTCCATAAAAGTCCTAAATTCAAGTTTATGGATTCGTTTGATTGGTTAAATTGGTTAGGAAACTGATATAGAGTATAGAAATGGTGTGTAGTTTGATATGGCTCGAAACTGAGTGAGAGGTGGCTTAAGAAGCAAGGCCGAAACCTGTAAAAACTGATTACAGGCGTACCAGTCGACTGCCACGTCACCAGTCGACTGGTACGGGCAGTTTGAGGGGTAAGGCTGTTTTCAACAGGTTTACTATGAGATTTGAGAAGAAGTATGACATGGTATTATGCATGATGCTTAAGTTAGAATATAATTGTTAGAAAAAAAAAAAAAAGATTTCCGCATTTTCTTTAGTCGTGCATTAGAGTCGAGAAGTAGAGGAAAGTAACGATCCGTCTAAGGCAGAAGAAGGCGGGTCGCTACAGGTGGTATCAGAGCAGTTCCCATTCTCCAGCATCACACACACATCAGCATCAACCTTGCCGTCTTCAAGTAAGAAAGCTTTAAGTTTCAGTTTTTCTATTGCTCCTTTATTTAATTGCAGTACAGAGAAATGCTTAAGTACTTACTCATATGTGCATAGAACAAGGAAGCATGTTTAATACCTTAGTATCACGGAATCATGTTTAATCCCTAGAATGGACATTAGAGAAATGCTTAAGTACTTACTTGATTTGCCCAAAAGTAAGTTTTGGGATTTCGGCACGCAAGGTGCTTGATAAAAGTTTTGAGTAAGACCAAGGTCTTACTAAGCCCTAGAACGAGTTCTAGGACTAAGAAATGAGATAAGAATCAAGACCAAGGTCTTGTTATATCCTAAAGCAAGTTTGGGAACATTACCATTAAGTGTTAAGTTATACATTTGAGGACGTCCTAGAAAGGCCCAAAACGAGGAGCAAGCTCCTAGAAGGCAAGAAGCGTACCTCATTCATAGGAGAAACTGAAGCCAGGGAACTTCCCAGGCACAAGCAAACCATGGGATGCTTAAGCATGGTTCAAAACGTTGGAAAGAATAGTAGGGCTACTGGACTGGCATGAGGTAGAGAAGATAAAGTGTGCATCTTTCTGCCTTACGGGAGATGCTAGAATATAGTGGAAGAGAGTCAAGGCCAAGAGAAATGTCAGCCAGATGACATGGGCCGACTTCGAGACTGAGTTCTTCGAAGAATACTCTCACATGCAAGTAACCAACAAGCATTATGATGAATTCACGGAGTTCAGACAAGGAGAACTATCCGTGGATGAAGCAGTGAAGATGTTTAAGCGGTTAGCTCATCTGTGCCCAGAGCTAGTTAGCACAGAAAAGAGATAGTTAGGCTAATGCTCAAGATGTTAAGGCCTGAGATAGCGTTGAAGGGGGGCTAGCGGTGTTAAGAGGCTGCAAACCTCCGAGGAACTAATAAGTAGTGCTTTGATCACTGAGCACTACTTAAACAGTATAAAGGCCACCAGAAAGGTTGAACGATGAAGTTCTTAACAACCTTACCGTCAGGGGAAGTAATGGCCTCTACTGAGAGGCTAAGGGCAGTATCAATCTAGATTTCCAACCGAGAGCTCTACAGTGACTTGTTAGTCCTTGAGATGAAGGATTACGATGTCATTTTAGGAATGGACTTCTTGAGCAAGTATAATGCTTCTATAGACTGCCGCAAGAAAAAGTCAAGTTCACACCAGAAGCAGAACCTTCGGTTGAGTTTATTGGAGACCCAAGGAGAAAGATAAATAGGTTCCTACCTACCTTACAAGCTCAGAGAATGTTAGAGAAGGGGTGCTCTAGTTTCTAGCTCATATAGTGGATGCGAGTCAAGGAGAAGGATTGAAGAGAGAAGAAGTGAGGGTAGTCTGTGACTATCCTGAGGTGTTTCCTGAAGAGTTACCAGGACTCCCTCCCAATCGGGAAATTGAGTTTGAAATTGAGTTGGCCCCAGGAACCAACCCAATTTCGAAGGCACCTTATCGCATGGCACCAGCAGAACTGAAAGAATTACAAGAACAATTGCAAGAGCTGCTTGACAAGGGTTTCATCCGCCCTAGTCATTCACCTTGGGGAGCTCCTGTACTTTTCGTCGAGAAGAAGGATGGGTCTATGCGTCTGTGCATAGACTACAGAGCTCTGAACAAGGTAACCATCAAGAACAAGTACCCCTTCCAAGGATAGATGATTTATTTGATCAGCTGAAGGGAGCCACAGTGTTCTCCAAGATAGATCTGCGATCAGGTTACCATCAGCTAAGAGTGAAGGAGGGTGATGTGCCAAGGACTGCTTTCAGTACAAGATATGGGCACTATGAGTTTGTGGTCATGCCCTTTGGAGTGACAAACGCCCCTGCGACGTTTATGGATCTAATGAATAGAGTGTTCAAGGATTTTCTAGACAAGTTCGTCATTGTCTTCATTGATGATTCCTAGTGTATTCAAAGACTCGGAAAGAACATGAAGAACACCTGAAGATAGTGTTGCAAACCTTACACCAGAAGGAGTTGTACGCCAAATTCTCAAAGTGTGAGTTTTGGCTTGATCAGGTGGCCTTCCTAGGCCACATTATTTCCAAGGAAGGTATTATGGTAGACCCAGCCAAGATTGAAGCAGTTAGTAACTGGAGTCAACCAAAGAATGCCAGTGAGATCAGAAGTTTCTTAGGCCTGGCAGGATATTACAGAAAATTTGTGGAGGACTTTTCCAGAATAGCCTCTCCACTCACAGCCCTGACCAGAAAGAACAGAAGTTTGAGTGGTCAGATAAATGCGAGCACAGTTTCCTAGAACTGAAGAAAAGATTGACTAGTGCTCCCATCCTGACTGTTCCAGAAAGTGACAAGGCCTTTGACATCTACAGTGATGCATCCAAGATGGGCCTTGGAGCTGTCCTCATGCAAGACGGTAAAGTAATAGCATATGCCTCCAGACAGCTCAAGGACTACGAGAAGAATTATCCTACGCATGACCTTGAGCTAGCAGCTGTGGTTTTCGCACTGAAGCTCTGGAGACACTACCTGTATGGAGTGCAGTGCAGAATCTTCACAGACCATCAAAGTTTGAAGTACTTCTTCACTCAGAAGGACCTGAATATGAGGCAGCGCAGGTGGCTAGAGTTGGTCAAAGATTATGACTGTGAAATCCTCTACCACCCAGGTAAAGCTAATAAAGTGGCAGATGCACTGAGCAGAAAATCCTGTGCAGCACTGATGTCCTTATCATCACTGTCTCCACCACTTCAGAAAGAAATAAAAGATTTTGGAGTCGAGGTTATAGTTGGGCAATTTTCTGCATTGACCCTAGAGTCAACCCTGCTTAAGATATACAAGAAAAGCAAGATCAAGACCCAGAGATCCAGAAGATCAAGCAGGAGATCCAAGAGGCAGAAAATTCAGAGTTTCGAGTATCAGATAGTGGCATACTCTATCTTGGAGACCGCCTTTGCGTCCCCAATGATGAGGAACTAAGAAAGAATATTTTAGAAGAAGCCCACAGTACCCCGTACTCTATGCATCCTGGTTCTACCAAGATGTACCAAGATTTAAAGAAAGGTTCTGGTGGTCTGGACTCAAGCGAGACGTGGCCAGATATATCAGTACCTGCTTGACCTGCCAGAGGGTCAAAGCAGAGCACCAGAGACCAGGAGGAGTTCTGCAGCCACTTCCCATTCCAGAGTGGAAGTGGGAAGAAATATCCATGGACTTTATCACAGGTCTTCCAAGAACCACCCATGGACACGATGCAATTTGGGTGATAGTGGACAGATTGACCAAGTCTGCCCACTTCCTAGCCATCAAGTTTCGCATTCGGTAGAGCAATTAGCACAGCTGTACGTGAAGAAATAATCAGGCTTCACGGAGTTCCCGAAGTCGATCGTTTCTGACAGAGATGGGCAGTTCATCTCCCATTTTTGGAGGTGTGTTCAGGACGCCCTAGGCACCAGACTTCAGTTCAGCACAGCTTTCCATCCCCAGACAGATGGACAAACAGAGAGAGTAAATCAGATTTTAGAAGACATGCTCAGGGCTTGTGCATTGGACTTTAAAGGTAGTTGGTGCAAATTTCTATGCTTAGCTGAGTTTGCCTACAACAATAGCTATCAGGCCACTATCAAAATGTCACCTTATGAGGCATTGTATGGCAGAAAATGCAGATCACCCATATGTTGGCAAGAAGCTGGTGAGAAGAAAGAGATGGAGTCAGAACTAGGCAGCCAGACTGAGCTTATAGATGAGACCACTCAGGCTATCCAGACGATCCGCCAGAGGATTGAGACTGCCCAGAGTAGACAGAAAAGTTATGCTGACACACGCCGTAGGCCACTTGAATTCCAAGTTGGAGATTCAGTATTTCTCAAGGTCGCTCCTATGAAGGGAGTGGTGAGATTTGGCAAAAGGGCAAGCTAAGTCCTCGCTACATAGGACCCTACAAGATTATAAAGAGAGTTGGGAAGGTAGCCTATGAGCTGGACTTACCAGAGGATATGTCAGCTATCCACAGTACATTTCATGTCTCTATGCTAAAGAAGTGTATTCACGACCCAATCAAGTGATTCAGCCTCAGTCAGTACAGATCCAAGAAGATCTTAGCTATGAGAGCAGACCGACACAGATAGTGGACAAAGCAGTTAAAGATTAAGAAACAAAGAAGTGCCACTAGTGAAGGTCATCTGGCAGAATCAAAAGCATGAAGAGGCTACTTGGGAACGTGAGGACAGCATGAGAGAGAGATATCCAGAATTATTCTAAGTTCGAGGACGAACTTTTTATAAGGTATGGGGGATTGTAACGCCCCAAAATTTCCATTTTTAGTTCTTAAAGTCCTTAGAATTATTTAAAAATGTTTAGAAATATTCTAGATATTTTTAGGAATTTTTAGAATATTTTTATGGAATTTTCCGAGTCCGTTTAGTATTTTTGGAAAAAGAAAAAGAAAAAGGAAAAGAAAAACGTTTAAGGGCAGCCGGTGGATTCGAACCCGCGACCACCACGAAACAGCACAAGCGCCCAACCGGCTGGGCTAGGGGTATCAAGCACAGAAACGGATGGAGAGAAGGTATTTAAGCGATAGTTAGGTTGATCCGACCCTTAAGGTATAAATAGCCAATTAAAGAGAGAAGTTTTATTTCTCTCCTCTCCAAACCCTCACGCCGACTCCCTCTCCTCTCTTGGGCGACGCCGACCAACATCAAGGCCAAGGAGGGCCGGCCGAGACCTTTCTCCAAGAGATAATCCTATATTCGGGATCCCCGTGACGAGAGGAACGCGTAGACGCGAAGAATTCTCCGAGATCTCAAGTTTCTCCCGAGCTCTAGACATCAATCTTGGTTGTAAGTCCAAGATATCAATGTAAGTACTGCTCACCTGCAGTAAGAGGCGGTTTTACCGCGAGAATTTCCTTTAAAAGTTTTTAAAAGAGAATTTTTCCTTTTTGCTTTAGTTTTTGCATGTGATCTTAGTTTCTTATATGCTTGTATATGTTTGATAAGCACCCTATGTGAGTTTAGGGCCAAGAAAGTTATGAGAAAAGAAAAGAAGATAAAGATAAGAAAAGAAAAGGCCAAGGCCTTAAGAAAATCCCCAAAAGTCAAGACTTAGGGATTTTAGCACGCAAGGTGCTCCAGAAAATGCCAAGGCATTTACAGATAAGAAAGAAAAGAAAGAAAAGCTATTTTATTTTCTAAGGCCAGTACCCGGCGTCCAAGGGCGTCGTTAAAGAAATCCAGGTGTCCAATTCCAAGGTCTTGGCCCTGGTAGACCAAGGTCTGCTCTATTAGGATTGGTGGCTCGCTACCCCAACCTTTTAGGGAACGCGCATCAGATGGTACTTACGTCTTCAGTGGATCCAAGTGATTATTATTTTCAAGTATATGCTTTAGCAAAGTTTTCTAAAGTTTCAGAAAGTTTTCAAAAGTTAAAGAATAGCTAAAGTTTCAAGTTGAGCCAAGAAAAGTAGATTGAGATTATTTATTGCTTGAGTATGCATGTTTTGAGCTATACATGTTCTTAGTTTTCTTTCAAGCATATTAGTATCTCATATGATGTTCAGTTTGATCTAGAAGCATGTTTGCATATTTCGAGTTTTTGTGAGCTAGATAGTACTTACTAAGCTTTTTGCTTATAGATGCATTTCCTCTTATTGCAGATAAAGGTAAAGGCAAGCAATTCTGAAGGGAGACGACAAGGCGGTGCTGAGTAGAGTGTGTGTGGTGGCTGATTATGGAGAGATCCTTGAGACGAGACATTTTAGTTATTTGAATTGCAAAGTTTAAGTTTATTCAAATTTCAAGTTCTTGTTTTATGGAGATTATTGGAGTATTTGAGTTTTGGATAGTTTTATATGCTAAATTTCTTAGAGTAAAGATTCCATGTCATTTCATTTAGCATATATATCCTTATGATTGCATTGGATGAGTAAAAGTGTGAGTAGTTAGAAATATTGATACTTTGTTAGAGAAAAAGGTGTTTGTGCCAAGATAGTATCAATTTTCCTTTTGAATCGAGTTTTATTGCTTAAAAATGTTTAGAAAAGTTGCAATCACATTTCATAATGCTTTAGCAAGGTTGTAGAACATGCATTTGGTGTTATAAATTCATAGAAGCAAGATTGGTACAAACTCTATTGTTAAAGTTTATATAAACTTGTTTAGTTTATTTTCTTCCATAAAAGTCCTAAATTTAAGTTTATGGATTCGTTTGATTGGTTAAATTGTTTAGGAAACTGACATAGAGTATAGAAATGGTGTCGTAGTTTGATATGGCTCGAAACTGAGCGAGAGGTGGCTTTAAGAAGCAAGAGCCGAAACCTGTAAAACTGATTACAGGCGTACCAGTCGACTGCCACGTCACCAGTCGACTGGTACGGGCAGTTTAAGAGGGGTAAGGCTGTTTTCAACAGGTATTAGCTATGAGATTTGAGAAGAAAGTATGACATGGTGTTATGCATGATGACTTATGTTAGAATATAATTGTTAGAAAAAAAAAAGATTTCCGCGTTTTCTTTAGTCGTGCATTAGAGTCGAGAAGTAGACAGAAGTAACGATCCGTCTAAAGACAGTAAGAAGGCGGGTCGCTACAGGTGGTATCAGAGCAGTTCCCATTCTCCAGCATCACACACACATCAGCATCAACCTTGCCGTCTTCAAGTAAGAAAGCTTTAAGTTTCAGTTTTTCTATTGCTCCTTTATTTAATTGCAGTACAGAGAAATGCTTAAGTACTTACTCATATGTGCATAGAACAAGGAAGCATGTTTAATACCTTAGTATCACGGAATCATGTTTAATCCCTAGAATGGACATTAGAGAAATGCTTAAGTACTTACTTGATTTGCCCAAAAGTAAGTTTTGGGATTTCGGCACGCAAGGTGCTTGATAAAAGTTTTGAGTAAGACCAAGGTCTTACTAAGCCCTAGAACGAGTTCTAGGACTAAGAAATGAGATAAGAATCAAGACCAAGGTCTTGTTATATCCTAAAGCAAGTTTGGGAACATTACCATTAAGTGTTAAGTTATACATTTGAGGACGTCCTAGAAAGGCCCAAAACGAGGAGCAAGCTCCTAGAAGGCAAGAAGCGTACCTCATTCAGTAGGAGAAACTGAAGCCAGGGAACTTCCCAGGCACAAGCAAACCATGGGATGCTTAAGCATGGTTCAAAACGTTGGAAAGAATAGTAGGGCTACTGGACTGGCATGAGGTAGAGAAGATAAAGTGTGCATCTTTCTGCCTTACGGGAGATGCTAGAATATAGTGGAAGAGAGTCAAGGCCAAGAGAAATGTCAGCCAGATGACATGGGCCGACTTCGAGACTGAGTTCTTCGAAGAATACTCTCACATGCAAGTAACCAACAAGCATTATGATGAATTCACGGAGTTCAGACAAGGAGAACTATCCGTGGATGAAGCAGTGAAGATGTTTAAGCGGTTAGCTCATCTGTGCCCAGAGCTAGTTAGCACAGAAAAGAGATAGTTAGGCTAATGCTCAAGATGTTAAGGCCTGAGATAGCGTTGAAGGGGGGCTAGCGGTGTTAAGAGGCTGCAAACCTCCGAGGAACTAATAAGTAGTGCTTTGATCACTGAGCACTACTTAAACAGTATAAAGGCCACCAGAAAGGTTGAACGATGAAGTTCTTAACAACCTTACCGTCAGGGGAAGTAATGGCCTCTACTGAGAGGCTAAGGGCAGTATCAATCTAGATTTCCAACCGAGAGCTCTACAGTGACTTGTTAGTCCTTGAGATGAAGGATTACGATGTCATTTTAGGAATGGACTTCTTGAGCAAGTATAATGCTTCTATAGACTGCCGCAAGAAAAAGTCAAGTTCACACCAGAAGCAGAACCTTCGGTTGAGTTTATTGGAGACCCAAGGAGAAAGATAAATAGGTTCCTACCTACCTTACAAGCTCAGAGAATGTTAGAGAAGGGGTGCTCTAGTTTCTAGCTCATATAGTGGATGCGAGTCAAGGAGAAGGATTGAAGAGAGAAGAAGTGAGGGTAGTCTGTGACTATCCTGAGGTGTTTCCTGAAGAGTTACCAGGACTCCCTCCCAATCGGGAAATTGAGTTTGAAATTGAGTTGGCCCCAGGAACCAACCCAATTTCGAAGGCACCTTATCGCATGGCACCAGCAGAACTGAAAGAATTACAAGAACAATTGCAAGAGCTGCTTGACAAGGGTTTCATCCGCCCTAGTCATTCACCTTGGGGAGCTCCTGTACTTTTCGTCGAGAAGAAGGATGGGTCTATGCGTCTGTGCATAGACTACAGAGCTCTGAACAAGGTAACCATCAAGAACAAGTACCCCCTTCCAAGGATAGATGATTTATTTGATCAGCTGAAGGGAGCCACAGTGTTCTCCAAGATAGATCTGCGATCAGGTTACCATCAGCTAAGAGTGAAGGAGGGTGATGTGCCAAGGACTGCTTTCAGTACAAGATATGGGCACTATGAGTTTGTGGTCATGCCCTTTGGAGTGACAAACGCCCCTGCGACGTTTATGGATCTAATGAATAGAGTGTTCAAGGATTTTCTAGACAAGTTCGTCATTGTCTTCATTGATGATGTCCTAGTGTATTCAAAGACTCGGAAAGAACATGAAGAACACCTGAAGATAGTGTTGCAAACCTTACACCAGAAGGAGTTGTACGCCAAATTCTCAAAGTGTGAGTTTTGGCTTGATCAGGTGGCCTTCCTAGGCCACATTATTTCCAAGGAAGGTATTATGGTAGACCCAGCCAAGATTGAAGCAGTTAGTAACTGGAGTCAACCAAAGAATGCCAGTGAGATCAGAAGTTTCTTAGGCCTGGCAGGATATTACAGAAAATTTGTGGAGGACTTTTCCAGAATAGCCTCTCCACTCACAGCCCTGACCAGAAAGAACCAGAAGTTTGAGTGGTCAGATAAATGCGAGCACAGTTTCCTAGAACTGAAGAAAAGATTGACTAGTGCTCCCATCCTGACTGTTCCAGAAAGTGACAAGGCCTTTGACATCTACAGTGATGCATCCAAGATGGGCCTTGGAGCTGTCCTCATGCAAGACGGTAAAGTAATAGCATATGCCTCAGACAGCTCAAGGACTACGAGAAGAATTATCCTACGCATGACCTTGAGCTAGCAGCTGTGGTTTTCGCACTGAAGCTCTGGAGACACTACCTGTATGGAGTGCAGTGCAGAATCTTCACAGACCATCAAAGTTTGAAGTACTTCTTCACTCAGAAGGACCTGAATATGAGGCAGCGCAGGTGGCTAGAGTTGGTCAAAGATTATGACTGTGAAATCCTCTACCACCCAGGTAAAGCTAATAAAGTGGCAGATGCACTGAGCAGAAAATCCTGTGCAGCACTGATGTCCTTATCATCACTGTCTCCACCACTTCGGAAAGAAATAAAAGATTTTGAAGTCGAGGTTATAGTTGGGCAATTTTCGGCATTGACCCTAGAGTCAACCCTGCTTAAAGATATACAAGAAAAGCAAGATCAAGACCCAGAGATCCAGAAGATCAAGCAGGAGATCCAAGAGGCAGAAAATTCAGAGTTTCGAATATCAGATAGTGGCATACTCTATCTTGGAGACCGCCTTTGCGTCCCCAATGATGAGGAACTAAGAAAGAATATTTTAGAAGAAGCCCACAGTACCCCGTACTCTATGCATCCTGGTTCTACCAAGATGTACCAAGATTTAAAGAAGAGGTTCTGGTGGTCTGGACTCAAGCGAGACGTGGCCAGATATATCAGTACCTGCTTGACCTGCCAGAGGGTCAAAGCCGAGCACCAGAGACCAGGAGGAGTTCTGCAGCCACTTCCCATTCCAGAGTGGAAGTGGGAAGAAATATCCATGGACTTTATCACAGGTCTTCCAAGAACCACCCATGGACGCGATGCAATTTGGGTGATAGTGGACAGATTGACCAAGTCTGCCCACTTCCTAGCCATCAAGTTGTCGCATTCGGTAGAGCAATTAGCACAGCTGTACGTGAAGGAAATAATCAGGCTTCACGGAGTCCCGAAGTCGATCGTTTCTGACAGAGATGGGCGATTCATCTCCCATTTTTGGAGGTGTGTTCAGGACGCCCTAGGCACCAGACTTCAGTTCAGCACAGCCTTCCATCCCCAGACAGATGGACAAACAGAGAGAGTAAATCAGATTTTAGAAGACATGCTCAGGGCTTGTGCGTTGGACTTTAAGGGTAGTTGGTGCAAGTACCTATGCTTAGCTGAGTTTGCCTACAACAATAGCTATCAGGCCACTATCAAAATGTCACCTTATGAGGCATTGTATGGCAGAAAATGTAGATCACCCATATGTTGGCAAGAAGCTGGGGAGAAGAAAGAGATGGAGTCAGAACTAGGCAGCCAGACTGAGTTTATAGATGAGACCACTCAGGCTATCCAGACGATCCGCCAGAGGATTGAGACTGCCCAGAGTAGACAGAAGAGTTATGTTGACACACGCCGTAGGCCACTTGAATTCCAAGTTGGAGATTCAGTATTTCTCAAGGTCGCTCCCATGAAGGGAGTGGTGAGATTTGGCAAGAAGGGCAAGCTAAGTCCTCGCTATATAGGACCCTATGAGATTATAAAGAGAGTTGGGAAGGTAGCCTATGAGCTGGACTTACCAGAGGATATGTCAGCTATCCACAGTACCTTTCATGTCTCTATGCTAAAGAAGTGTATTCACGACCCCAATCAAGTGATTCAGCCTCAGTCAGTACAGATCCAGGAAGATCTTAGCTATGAGAGCAGACCGACACAGATAGTGGACAAAGCAGTTAAGAGATTAAGAAACAAAGAAGTGCCACTAGTGAAGGTTATCTGGCAGAATCAAAAGCATGAAGAGGCTACTTGGGAACGTGAGGACAGCATGAGAGAGAGATATCCAGAATTATTCTAAGTTCGAGGACGAACTTTTCATAAGGTATGGGGGATTGTAACGCCCCCAAAATTTCCATTTTTAGTTCTTAAAGTCCTTGGAATTATTTAAAAATAGTTTAGAAATATTCTAGATATTTTTAGAATTTTTAGAATATTTTTATGGAATTTTCCGAGTCCGTTTAGTATTTTTGGAAAAAGAAAAAGAAAAAGAAAATAGAAAAACGTTTAAGGGCAGCCGGTGGATTGAACCCGGACCACCACGAAACAGCACAAGCGCCCAACCGGCTGGGCTAGGGGTATCAAGCACAGAAACGGATGGAGAGAAGGGTATTTAAGCGATAGTTAGGTTGATCCGACCCTTAGGTATAAATAGCCAATTAAAGAGAGAAGTTTTATTTCTCTCCTCTCCAAACCCTCACGCCGACTCCCTCTCCTCTCTTGGGCGACGCCGACCAACATCAAGGCCAAGGAGGGCCGGCCGAGACCTTCTCCAAGAGATAATCCTATATTCGGGATCCCCGTGACGAGAGGAACGCGTAGACGCGAAGAATTCTCCGAGATCTCAAGTTTCTCCCGAGCTCTAGACATCAATCTTGGTTGTAAGTCCAAGATATCAATGTAAGTACTGCTCACCTGCAGTAAGAGGCGGTTTTACCGCGAGAATTTCCTTTAAAAGTTTTTAAAAGAGAATTTTCCTTTTTGCTTTAGTTTTTGCATGTGATCTTAGTTTCTTATATGCTTGTATATGTTTGATAACACCCTATGTGAGTTTAGGGCCAAGAAAGTTATGAGAAAAGAAAAGAAGATAAAGATAAGAAAAGAAAAGGCCAAGGCCTTAAGAAATCCCCAAAAGTCAAGACTTAGGGATTTTAGCACGCAAGGTGCTCCAGAAAATGCCAAGGCATTTACAGATAAGAAAGAAAAGAAAGAAAAGCTATTTTATTTTCTAAGGCCAGTACCCGGCGTCCAAGGGCGTCGTTAAAGAAATCCAGGTGTCCAATTCCAAGGTCTTGGCCCTGGTAGACCAAGGTCTGCTCTATTAGGATTGGTGGCTCGCTACCCCAACCTTTTAGGGAACGCGTATCAGATGGTACTTACGTCTTCAGTGGATCCAAGTGATTATTATTTTCAAGTATATGCTTTAGCAAGTTTTCTAAAGTTTTCAGAAAGTTTTCAAAAGTTAAAGAATAGCTAAAGTTTCAAGTTGAGCCAAGAAAAGTAGATTGAGATTATTTATTGCTTGGGT
>JAGFNQ010006915.1:31224-63722 GCA_024364735.1 Boesenbergia rotunda
ATTGAAGAGAGAAGAAGTGAGGGTAGTCTGTGACTATCCTGAGGTGTTTCCTGAAGAGTTACCAGGACTCCCCTCCAATCGGGAAATTGAGTTTGAAATTGAGTTGGCCCAGGAACCAACCCAATTTCGAAGGCACCTTATCGCATGGCACCAGCAGAACTGAAAGAATTACAAGAACAATTGCAAGAGCTGCTTGACAAGGGTTTCATCCGCCCTAGTCATTCACCTTGGGGAGCTCCTGTACTTTTCGTCGAGAAGAAGGATGGGTCTATGCGTCTGTGCATAGACTACAGAGCTCTGAACAAGGTAACCATCAAGAACAAGTACCCCCTTCCAAGGATAGATGATTTATTTGATCAGCTGAAGGGAGCCACAGTGTTCTCCAAGATAGATCTGCGATCAGGTTACCATCAGCTAGAGTGAAGGAGGGTGATGTGCCAAGGACTGCTTTCAGTACAAGATATGGGCACTATGAGTTTGTGGTCATGCCCTTTGGAGTGACAAACGCCCCTGCGACGTTTATGGATCTAATGAATAGAGTGTTCAAGGATTTTCTAGACAAGTTCGTCATTGTCTTCATTGATGATGTCCTAGTGTATTCAAAGACTCGGAAAGAACATGAAGAACACCTGAAGATAGTGTTGCAAACCTTACACCAGAAGGAGTTGTACGCCAAATTCTCAAAGTGTGAGTTTTGGCTTGATCAGGTGGCCTTCCTAGGCCACATTATTTTCAAGGAAGGTATTATGGTAGACCCAGCCAAGATTGAAGCAGTTAGTAACTGGAGTCAACCAAAGAATGCCAGTGAGATCAGAAGTTTCTTAGGCCTGGCAGGATATTACAGAAAATTTGTGGAGGACTTTTCCAGAATAGCCTCTCCACTCACAGCCCTGACCAGAAAGAACCAGAAGTTTGAGTGGTCAGATAAATGCGAGCACAGTTTCCTAGAACTGAAGAAAAGATTGACTAGTGCTCCCATCCTGACTGTTCCAGAAAGTGACAAGGCCTTTGACATCTACAGTGATGCATCCAAGATGGGCCTTGGAGCTGTCCTCATGCAAGACGGTAAAGTAATAGCATATGCCTCTAGACAGCTCAAGGACTACGAGAAGAATTATCCTACGCATGACCTTGAGCTAGCAGCTGTGGTTTTCGCACTGAAGCTCTGGAGACACTACCTGTATGGAGTGCAGTGCAGAATCTTCACAGACCATCAAAGTTTGAAGTACTTCTTCACTCAGAAGGACCTGAATATGAGGCAGCGCAGGTGGCTAGAGTTGGTCAAAGATTATGACTGTGAAATCCTCTACCACCCAGGTAAAGCTAATAAAGTGGCAGATGCACTGAGCAGAAAATCCTGTGCAGCACTGATGTCCTTATCATCACTGTCTCCACCACTTCGGAAAGAAATAAAAGATTTTGAAGTCGAGGTTATAGTTGGGCAATTTTCGGCATTGACCCTAGAGTCAACCCTGCTTAAAGATATACAAGAAAAGCAAGATCAAGACCCAGAGATCCAGAAGATCAAGCAGGAGATCCAAGAGGCAGAAAATTCAGAGTTTCGAATATCAGATAGTGGCATACTCTATCTTGGAGACCGCCTTTGCGTCCCCAATGATGAGGAACTAAGAAAGAATATTTTAGAAGAAGCCCACAGTACCCCGTACTCTATGCATCCTGGTTCTACCAAGATGTACCAAGATTTAAAGAAGAGGTTCTGGTGGTCTGGACTCAAGCGAGACGTGGCCAGATATATCAGTACCTGCTTGACCTGCCAGAGGGTCAAAGCCGAGCACCAGAGACCAGGAGGAGTTCTGCAGCCACTTCCATTCCAGAGTGGAAGTGGGAAGAAATATCCATGGACTTTATCACAGGTCTTCCAAGAACCACCCATGGACGCGATGCAATTTGGGTAATAGTGGACAGATTGACCAAGTCTGCCCACTTCCTAGCCATCAAGTTGTCGCATTCGGTAGAGCAATTAGCACAGCTGTACGTGAAGGAAATAATCAGGCTTCACGGAGTCCCGAAGTCGATCGTTTCTGACAGAGATGGGCGATTCATCTCCCATTTTTGGAGGTGTGTTCAGGACGCCCTAGGCACCAGACTTCAGTTCAGCACAGCCTTCCATCCCCAGACAGATGGACAAACAGAGAGAGTAAATCAGATTTTAGAAGACATGCTCAGGGCTTGTGCGTTGGACTTTAAGGGTAGTTGGTGCAAGTACCTATGCTTAGCTGAGTTTGCCTACAACAATAGCTATCAGGCCACTATCAAAATGTCACCTTATGAGGCATTGTATGGCAGAAAATGTAGATCACCCATATGTTGGCAAGAAGCTGGGGAGAAGAAAGAGATGGAGTCAGAACTAGGCAGCCAGACTGAGTTTATAGATGAGACCACTCAGGCTATCCAGACGATCCGCCAGAGGATTGAGACTGCCCAGAGTAGACAGAAGAGTTATGTTGACACACGCCGTAGGCCACTTGAATTCCAAGTTGGAGATTCAGTATTTCTCAAGGTCGCTCCCATGAAGGGAGTGGTGAGATTTGGCAAGAAGGGCAAGCTAAGTCCTCGCTATATAGGACCCTATGAGATTATAAAGAGAGTTGGGAAGGTAGCCTATGAGCTGGACTTACCAGAGGATATGTCAGCTATCCACAGTACCTTTCATGTCTCTATGCTAAAGAAGTGTATTCACGACCCCAATCAAGTGATTCAGCCTCAGTCAGTACAGATCCAGGAAGATCTTAGCTATGAGAGCAGACCGACACAGATAGTGGACAAAGCAGTTAAGAGATTAAGAAACAAAGAAGTGCCACTAGTGAAGGTTATCTGGCAGAATCAAAAGCATGAAGAGGCTACTTGGGAACGTGAGGACAGCATGAGAGAGAGATATCCAGAATTATTCTAAGTTCGAGGACGAACTTTTCATAAGGTATGGGGGATTGTAACGCCCCAAAATTTCCATTTTTAGTTCTTAAAGTCCTTGGAATTATTTAAAAATAGTTTAGAAATATTCTAGATATTTTTAAGAATTTTTAGAATATTTTTATGGAATTTTCCGAGTCCGTTTAGTATTTTTGGAAAAAGAAAAAGAAAAAGGAAATAGAAAAACGTTTAAGGGCAGCCGGTGGATTGAACCCGTGACCACCATCGAAACAGCACAAGCGCCCAACCGGCTGGGCTAGGGGTATCAAGCACAGAAACGGATGGAGAGAAGGGTATTTAAGCGATAGTTAGGTTGATCCGACCCTTAGGTATAAATAGCCAATTAAAGAGAGAAGTTTTATTTCTCTCCTCTCCAAACCCTCACGCCGACTCCCTCTCCTCTCTTGGGCGACGCCGACCAACATCAAGGCCAAGGAGGGCCGGCCGAGACCTTTCTCCAAGAGATAATCCTATATTCGGGATCCCCGTGACGAGAGGAACGCGTAGACGCGAAGAATTCTCCGAGATCTCAAGTTTCTCCCGAGCTCTAGACATCAATCTTAGTTGTAAGTCCAAGATATCAATGTAAGTACTGCTCACCTGCAGTAAGAGGCGGTTTTACCGCGAGAATTTCCTTTAAAAAGTTTTTAAAAGAGAATTTTTCCTTTTTGCTTTAGTTTTTGCATGTGATCTTAGTTTCTTATATGCTTGTATATGTTTGATAAGCACCCTATGTGAGTTTAGGGCCAAGAAAGTTATGAGAAAAGAAAAGAAGATAAAGATAAGAAAAGAAAAGGCCAAGGCCTTAAGAAAATCCCCAAAAGTCAAGACTTAGGGATTTTAGCACGCAAGGTGCTCCAGAAAATGCCAAGGCATTTACAGATAAGAAAGAAAAGAAAGAAAAGCTATTTTATTTTCTAAGGCCAGTACCCGGCGTCCAAGGGCGTCGTTAAAGAAATCCAGGTGTCCAATTCCAAGGTCTTGGCCCTGGTAGACCAAGGTCTGCTCTATTAGGATTGGTGGCTCGCTACCCCCAACCTTTTAGGGAACGCGTATCAGATGGTACTTACGTCTTCAGTGGATCCAAGTGATTATTATTTTCAAGTATATGCTTTAGCAAAGTTTTCTAAAGTTTTCAGAAAGTTTCAAAAGTTAAAGAATAGCTAAAGTTTCAAGTTGAGCCAAGAAAAGTAGATTGAGATTATTTATTGCTTGGGTATGCATGTTTTGAGCTACACATGTTATTAGTTTTCTTTCAAGCATATTAGTATCTCATATGATGTTCAGTTTGATCTAGAAGCATGTTTGCATATTTCGAGTTTTTGTGAGCTAGATAGTACTTACTAAGCTTTTTGCTTATAGATGCATTTCCTCTTATTGCAGATAAAGGTAAAGGCAAGCAATTCTGAAGGAAGACGACGAGGCGGTGCTGAGTAGAGTGTGTGTGGTGGCTGATTATGGAGAGATCCTTGAGACGAGACATTTTAGTTATTTGAATTGCAATGTTTAAGTTTATTCAAATTTCAAGTTCTTGCTTTATGGAGATTATTGAGTATTTGAGTTTTGGATAGTTTTATATGCTAAATTTCTTAGAGTAAAGATTCCATGTCATTTCATTTAGCATATATATCCTTATGATTGCATTGGATGAGTAAAAGTGTGAGTAGTTAGAAATATTGATACTTTGTTAGAGAAAAAGGTGTTTGTGCCAAGATAGTATCAATTTTCCTTTTGAATCGAGTTTTATTGCTTAAAAATGTTTAGAAAAGTTGCAATCACATTTCATAATGCTTTAGCAAGGTTGTAGAACATGCATTTGGTGTTATAAATTCATAGAAGCCAAGATTGGTACAAACTCTATTGTTAAAGTTTATATAAACTTGTTTAGTTTATTTTCTTCCATAAAAGTCCTAAATTTAAGTTTATGGATTCGTTTGATTGGTTAAATTGTTTAGGAACCTGACATAGAGTATAGAAATGGTGTCGTAGTTTGATATGGCTCGAAACTGAGCGAGAGGTGGCTTTAAGAAGCAAGAGCCGAAACCTGTAAAACTGATTACAGGCGTACCAGTCGACTGCCACGTCACCAGTCGACTGGTACGGGCAGTTTAAGAGGGGTAAGGCTGTTTTCAACAGGTATTAGCTATGAGATTTGAGAAGAAAGTATGACATGGTGTTATGCATGATGACTTATGTTAGAATATAATTGTTAGAAAAAAAAAAGATTTCCGCGTTTTCTTTAGTCGTGCATTAGAGTCGAGAAGTAGACAGAAGTAACGATCCGTCTAAAGACAGTAAGAAGGCGGGTCGCTACACGGCTCGGGTAGGGGAAGTCCGGTGACTATCCCAATGGCCGGGTAGCCTAGACGAAACCCACCAGCTGCTCGTAACTTATTCCCACGGGAGGAGCGAGCCGAGTCCGAAGAAATGGACGAAGAACAAGCCAGCCAACAGAACGTCGTCCGAGGAGACGTCCACGTGATCTCAGGTGGGTCAACCGGGGGAGACTCCAACCGAGCCCGGAAGGCATAAGTGCATCGACTGGAGATTCATCAAGCCGAAACGAGTGTCGCTCAGGCACAAGGGCCCCAAATCAGCTTCAAGCCGCAGGACTTGCAGGGGCTGGAGGTCCCTCACGACGATGCTTTGGTGATCACGGAAGTGATCACCAATTATCAGGTCCACCATATCATAGTAGATACGTACAGCTCGGTCAACATCTTGTACAAAAAGACCTTTGACCAATTGCAGATCGAACCATCCCAGTTGGAGTTGCTAGCTACACCATAATTTGGGTTCACGGGAAATCAAGTTCAGCCGATTGGGCAGATTAGCTTGGCTATTTCCTTGGGCGAGAACCTCCTAAAGAGAACCAAATGGTCTACTTTTTTGATAGTAGGCGCCCCCTCTGCCTATAATGTGATCTTGGAGTGACCAGCTCTCAACGAGTTCCGAGTTGTGTCTCAACCTTCTACCTGAAGATCAAGTTCCCGGTCACGCGACAAGGTCGGGGAAGTCAGGGGGGACTAGAGGATGGTGCGTCGATGCTACGTGGGCGATGTGCGGACCGAGAGTCAGAAGGCTCAACGCACGTCCACTAGTTGCAATATGGTACAGTCCTCTCCATAGGCCAAGCTGCATGAGGACAAAGAGAAAGTTCAACTACTCCCTGACCGAGCAGAGTCCCAAGTCAAAATAGTTGCAGGCCTCCCAAGTGAACTGAGGGAGCCACTGTTGGAGTGCTTGACAAAGAATCAAGATGTGTTCGCTTGGTCGGTAAAGGAACTGCGGGGTGTCTGACCAGAGGTGGTCGAGCATCACCTGCATGTGTACCCTAATGCTAGGCCGGTCAAGCAGAGGAAGAGAGATTTCAGCACGGAGCAGAACAAAGTCATCCGAGCTGAAATCGAGAAGTTGCTGGAGGCTGGACACATCCAAGAAGTCCATTTCCCGACCTGACTAGCCAATGTGGTCCTAGTGGCCAAGCCCGACAACAAATTGAGAGTCTGCATTGACTTTCGAGACTTTAACCGAGCCTGCCTAAAGGATTGCTATCCTTTGCCTCGGATCAACTAAATGGTCGACTTGACCGCCGGGAGTGAGCTCATCTCCATGTTGGACGTGTACCAGGGCTATCACCAGGTGCCCTTAGCGGCTGAGGATCAAGAGAAGGTCAGCTTCATCACGGTAGATGACACATATTGCTACACGATCATGCCATTTGGGCTGAAGAATATCGGAGCCACATACCAGTGGATGATGAACAAAGTCTTCCGGTCGCAGATCAGGCGGAACATAGTGTTGGATCTTGGATGGCTAGAGAGGGGGGGTGAATATAGCCAGACACTTGAAACTTAGCAGTTTACAAATTTTCTCTGCACTAAGAGATTAGGCAGCGGAAACACAGAATGTAGAAACAGAATTGAAGAACAGAAATCAAAACAAAGAAAGCAAACCAGACGACACAGCGATGTACAAGGTTCGGGCATAACTTGCCCCTACTTCTTGGCGTGCCCGTAAGGTGGGTGATCCCTTGATCGTCGGCAGATCAAGCCCCGGTGAACCCCGGATAGTAATAGCCTCCTTCTCGGTGGAGCAACCTCTCCACAATCGCCTCAGTAGATGAATACAAGATAAGCACACGAGACACTCGAGAAAGAAAGCTCAAAAGGATATAGTAGAACGCTTAAGCACAAAACACAGAGAGCACACAACCCAGCCCAGCCAAACTCCTCAAGTTTTCTGTATATTCCTTGTTGTTGTTGCTCCTCTGCCTCAACTTTCTCTTTAGCCTCTACTCCCCTCATCAGGCTCTCCATCAGCATCCACTGAAGCCACAGCCTGACCCCCTGACTTCCTGAGCACTCAGTCCACTGAAGACCCTCTTCAGCTGAGCCTCCGTCAGTTGCTAGCTGCTCTCCAGAAGCCATTGAGACCTGAAGCAAGGAAACAGACGAACCTGCTAGATGGAAAGCCTCCCATTGACTCTCCTCCAATGTTTGAATCATCCCTGTAAAGCCTGCACACTTCAACAGAAGCTTAGCAGATCATATCAAACATAATCAACAATGTATCAGAGAATCGACAGAGAAAACAGTCGCGATCAGAGCTTCTGACAGCGTATTTGAATTAAAGTTCTGCTCCTGATCGGTCCTCAGACCGATCAGGCAAGACCCTGATCGGTCACCAGACCGATCCAGCAGTCTGCTGCACACTCCAGATCGGTCCCCAAACCTATCCAGCAGTCAGCTGCACACTCCAGATCGGTCCCCAGACCAATCAGGTTGTGTCCTGATCGGTCACCAGACCGATCAGACTGCTTCCTGACCGATCAGAAGTCATCCTGATCGGTCATAAGGAGAATCTCGCGACACTTGATCGTTCACTTAGATCGATCTGAACAGTATCCTTGATCGGTCACCAGACCGATCAGGAGCCGAGCAGTAAGGTTCCCAAACCCCACTGTATGCTCCCTGATCGGTCACCAAAGCGATCAGACATCACTGGATCGTTCACCAGACCGATCCACGAAGGAACTCCGTGCCAACTTCCTTGATCGGTCACCAGACCGATCCAAGGACTCCCATTTCAACTCTAAGTCAAGAGAACGACCTCCCTAACATTCTCTGACTCATCCTGGTCCCCCGGACTAAGACTCCATGCCCAGCTTCACTCACCGGGACTTTGTTCAACCTAGCTTCCCAAGCTAGGACCTGGCTTCACTCACCAGGGTTTCAGTCACCCGGCTTCACTCACCGGGACCCGGCTTCACTCACCGGGATTTAAACCTAGCTTCACTCACTAGGATTTCAATCACATGGCTTCACTCACCAGGACTCGGCTTCACTCATCGAGATTTCAACCTAGCTTCAATCACTAGGATTTCACCAGGACCCAGCTTCACTCACCAGGACCCGGCTTCACTCACCGAGATTTCAACCTAACTTCACTCACTAGGATTTCAACCTGGCTTCACTCACCAGGACCCGGCTTCACTCATCGGGATTTCAACCTAGCTTCACTCACTAGGATTTCAACCTGGCTTCACTCACCAGGACCCGACTTCACTTACCGGGATTTCCAATCACCTAACCATCCGAGTTAGGAATTTTCACACCTGGCCCTCCAAGCTAGGACTTTTCCACACCTAACCCTCCAAGTTAGGACTTTTCACACCTAGCCCTCCAAGCTAGGACTTTTCCACACCTAACCCTCCAAGTTAGGACTTTTTACATGCCAGCGTGTGATCTCCCGATCCACCTGGACTTAATCCGAATTCTCACAACCAAACGTAAATCAAACTCAAATCATAACTTAAATCAGTGTCAACACCAAAACAACAATCAGGGTCAAACTACATCAATAATCTCCCCCTTTTTGTTGTTTGACAACCCGATTTAAGTTTAGGTATTAATGATCAATTGAAGGCAGTTCAATTATTGTAAGGGAATCAAAGTCCTCCTCCTACAATAACCCTAAACTTAATCAACCATTCTCTCCCCCTTTGTCAAACATCTAAAAGGGCATGGTTATTAATTTTAAACATACCTCCCCCTCAAACACGGGTCTCTCCCCAAACCCAAAATAATCAAAGGTAAACTTTTGAATTGCATATGAGAGGCATATACCATAAATGTATCATGACAACACTGTATATGCATCATAAGGCAAGTGTGAATTGCACATGAAACCATATACAAAATTATATCATGGTCAAACATGTATATGTTTCACATGACAAGTAGGGAATGCAGCTGTATCCAACACATAATCCTGATTGGTCTCCGTGACCGATCAGGTTCGTTGATTACTCGATACATAACAATTTCTGATTAGTCTGGGGAGCGATCAGTTTTCAAAAAAATTTCTGAAACTCCGATACGTTCCCGATCAGACTGCATTAACAATTTGCATTCCACTACAGGGGTGTAGACTCTATTGATATTCGACATTTCAGAAACATTTCTGAAACACGACATTAAGAACAAGAGTTATGACTCAACAAATCCTTTCTTATGAATTTGAACATCCCAACATAGGTTTGTATCAAATCACTATTAAGTACCAGGTTTGTACCACTTGAACAAATTTGTGCTCCCTTAGTACCAGGTTTGTACCAATGGGTGATCAAGTATGTTTCAATTGTAATCGAATTGTATCATGTTTGTTTGTAGTATGATCATTAAACTGATACAATTCGACGAGAAGTGATTGGTCTGAGGAATTTTTTGGATCATTTTGGAACGATCTGGGAGTTCCTTGATCAGAGTTGATCTGATCGGTCACCGGACTGATCAGAGTGATCCCTGATCGGTCTCCAGACCAATCAGGTCTGATACAGACGACAGTTCAGAAACTCTGAAAGTTCAGAAACTCTGAAAGTTCAGAAACTCTGAAATACTTCTAAACCCTAATTCAATTAGGTTTAATCCAAGACAGAATTCCATTAAACACAATTCATTTCCCTTAACCACAACAAACAAAATGATTTATGTCCTTCAAACTAAAGATCAAGGATTTCTATGGGTTTAAGATCAAGAATTTCTATGGATCTAAATAGATTTTTCATTCCACACCAAAGATCAAGAATTTCTATGGATTTAAGATAATACCAAAAATAGGTTTGTATATAAGCATGATCAGTGGGAAAACAAACAAGTTATGGAATTTGAGTTTGATACAAAGAAAGCATTATCCCTAGACCTTAAGCTCATGTTCTTATCTATCACCACCTTATGAGTGATCAGTTCAAATTATGTGTTGATCTTGTTCTTAAACAATCTTGGCATGTAATAGATTAATGTTAATAACACCCAAACAATAAGATCATGGCATACAAGAAAATTTTGGCTTGCTTGAATCAAATTAGCATCAATATATGAGTAAATTCCAAAACATGCTTGTATCAATACAATTCATAATGGTGTATTTTGTCCAACATGCATTTATCTCATTTAGAAAGTTTCAAAACCATTTCAGAAACATACATTAATCACACAAAACATGATGTTGCCATGGAATTGTCTAAGTTCTCTATAAGGAGGCAATTAACTAAACTATTTTCATGTATTTACCCAATTTAGACAATTTTAGAAAATTCAAAATATTGATCATCAAGACATGAAATTATCAAAAATCTATAAATGCAAGCACATAAAGGAACCTAACTTAGACCTCAGATATTGCAATAATGAGGCTAAACATCCTAGGCAATTCATATTTCGAATTCAAGTTCGTATCATCAACCCAAGGCATGTTTACATATTAAATGTGTATCCAAAAATAATTTTCCCCCGGTCATTTGTTTGGAGCACCCATTATCAACAACCCATGTTGATAGAATGCTCCCACTCAATCAATGCCTATACAATTCGAAATATAGAGGTTTTAGGTACTCAAATTTTGGGACATAATGCATCAACAATGAGGGACTTAGGCACTCATGCCTTAGTCATATTCTTTTTGGCTTTTTGAACCTTAGAATTTTTTGATGATCCAAAATATGTTCTAGACATTAGTGACATGATACTAGGTTCTTTAGGTCGGTAACCTATACCGGCCTTGTTGTAAACCGCCCTTTAGAAGTTTAGTATCATGTCTAAGGTTTTGGAGCTAGTTGAGAATTTCTCAAGACATTCTTGAGATATTCAACTTCGCTCTTTAAGTCCTTATTTTCATTTTCAAGGATCTTAACATGCGAGTCATCAATTACCTTATCCTTAGAGGTTTTTAAATGTTCTACTTCCAATTTCAAAGATTTGATCTTGTTCTTAGACTTTTTGAGCATGTTTGTCAAGCAAGCTATTGTTCTATAGCACTTATCTAGCTCGGGAGAGATTACCTCTTCATCATCCGAAGATGATGAAGGCGCGGTTGAGGAGCTTGATTCGTCTCCACTCTCCTTGGATGACTCTTCTAAGGCCACTAGAGCCACATGACAGTAGGTCTTCTCCTCATCCATTTTCTTCTTTTTGTCACCTGCCACTAAAGCCAACCCTTTCTCCTTTGGGCTTTGGTTAGAGATCTCATATAGTTCCATTTCACAAAATAGATCTTCTAACTTAACAAAAGAAAGATCCTTGGAAACCTTGTAGGCATCCACCATGGATGACCACAAGGCATTCCTAGGGAAAGCTTTGAGCACATACCTCACAATGTCTTGGTTTTCTACCTTTTCATTTATGGAGTGTAGACCATTCAAGACTTTTTTGAACCGTCCATGGAGTTTACTTACAGTTTCATTTTCTCCCATGGTGAGACTTTGAAGTTGGTTGAGAAGGAGGTCCTTCTTGGATGTCCGGGTTTCATGAGTTCCTTCATGGAGCTCAATAATCTTATTCCATAGATCTTTAGCACTTATGAAAGGACCCACCTTCAACTGATCCTTGGTCATCCCACATTGCAAGGTGACAATAGCTTTGGCATTGGCTTCCCCCTTTTTGACTTGCTCAACTGACCAACTCGAAAACTCAAGCTCATTTCCCTCATGATCCTTTGGAGGGGAGAAACCCTCCTTCACTGAGAACCATATGCTCATGTTGGTTTTGAGGTAGAACTCCATCCTTGACCTCCAATATGAAAAATCAGTGTCGTCGAGGAATGGAGGTCTGTTTGTGCTGTAGCCTTCTCCTCTCATAGCCATCTTGTTGTAAGCTCTCGGTTGTTAATCCGCTTGAACAGAGCCCCAAGCTCTGATACCACTTGTTGGAACTTGGATGGCTAGAGAGGAGGGGGGGTGAATATAGCTAGACACTTGAAACTTAGCAGTTTACAAATTTTCTCTGCACTCAGAGATTAGGCAGCGGAAACACAGAATGCAGAAACAGAATTGAAGAACAGAAATCAAAACAAAGAAAGAAAACCAGACGACACAGCGATGTACAAGGTTCAGGGATAACTTGCCCCTACTCCTTGGTGTGTCCGTAAGGTGGGCGATCCCTTGATCGTCGGCAGATCAAGCCCCGGTGAACCCCGGATAGTAATAGCCTCCTTCTCGGTGGAGCAACCTCTCCACAATCGCCTCAGTAGATGAATACAAGATAAGCACACGAGACACTCGAGAAGGAAAGCTCACAAGGATGTAGTAGAACGCTTAAGCACACAACACAGAGAGCACACAACCCAGCCCAGCCAAACTCCTCAAGTTTTCTGTATATTCCTTGTTGTTGTTGCTCCTCTGCCTCAGCTTTGTCTTTAGCCTCTACTCCCCTCATCAGGATCTCCATCAGCATCCACTGAAGCCACAGCCTGACCCCCTGACTCCCTGAGCACTCAGTCCACTGAAGACCCTCTCCAGCTGAGCCTCCGTCAGTTGCCAGCTGCTCTCCAGAAGCCATTGAGACCTGAAGCAAGGAAACAGACAAACCTGCTAGTTGGAAAGCCTCCCATTGACTCTCCTCCAATGTTTGAATCATCCCTGTAAAGCCTGCACACTTCAACAGAAGCTTAGCAGATCATATCAAACATAATCAGCAATGTATCAGAGAATCGGCAGCGAAAACAGTCGCGATCAGAGCTTCTGACAGCGTATTTGAATTAAAGTTCTGCTCTTGATCAGTCCCCAGACCGATCAGGCAAGACCCTGATCGGTCACCAGACCGATCCAGCAGTCTACTGCACACTCCAGATCGGTCCCCAGACCTATCCAGCAGTCTGCTGCACACTCCAGATCGGTCCCCAGACTAATCAGGTTGTGCCCTGATCGGTCTGGTGACCGATCAGGCTGCTTCCTGACCGATCAGAAGTCATCCTGATCGGTCATATGGAGAATCTCGTGACACTTGATCGTTCACTTAGACCGATCTGAACAGTATCCCTGATCGGTCACCAGACCGATCAGGAGCCGAGTAGTAAGGTTCCCAAACCCCACTATATGCTCCCTGATTAGTCACCAGAGCGATCAAACATCACTGGATCGGTCACCAGACCGATCCACGAAGGAACTCTGTGCCAACTTCCCTGATCGGTCACCAGACCGATCCAGGGACTCCCATTTCAACTCTAAGTCAAGAGAACGACCTCCCTAACCTTCTCTGACTCATCCTGGTCCCCCGGACCAAGACTCCATGCCCAGCTTCACTCACCGCGATTTTGTTCAACATAGCTTCCCAAGCTAGGACCTGGCTTCATTCACCAGGGTTTCAGTCACCCGGCTTCACTCACCGGGAACCGGCTTCACTCACCGGGATTTTAACCTAGCTTCACTCACTAGGATTTCAATCACCCGGCTTCACTCACCGGGATTTCAACCTAGCTTCACTCACTAGGATTTCAACCTGGCTTCACTCACCAGTACCCGGCTTCACTCACCAGTACCCGGCTTCACTCACCGGGATTTCAACCTAGCTTCACTCACTAGGATTTCAACCTGGCTTCACTCACCAGGACCCGGCTTCACTCACCAGGATTTCCAATCACCTAACCATCCGAGTTAGGAATTTTCACTCCTAGCCCTCCAAGCTAGGACTTTTCCACACCTAACCCTCCAAGTTAGGACTTTTCACACCTAGCCCTCCAAGCTAGGACTTTTCCACACCTAACCCTCCAAGTTAGGACTTTTTATATGCCAGCGTGCGATCTCCCGATCCACCTAGACTTAATCCGAATTCTCGCAACCAAACATAAATCAAACTCAAATCATAACTTAAATCGGTGTCAACACCAAAACAACAATCAGGGTCAGACTGCATCAACACATAGAAGTATACGTAGACGACATCCTAATCAAGTCGGGGTGAGCGACCGACCTGGTGTCAGATGTGGAGGAGACCTATCAGACCTTGCACCGGTATGGACAGAAGCTGAACCCCGCCAAGTGTCTCTTCGGAGCCTGAAGTGGGAAATTCCTCGGGTATATTGTCACCGAGAGGGGCATTGAGGTCAACCCAAGTAAGGTCTGAGTCTTGCTCGATATGCCCCCACCACGGAACCTCAGGGAGGCACAGAGGCTCACCGGGTGAATCACGGCACTATCTCGCTTCATTTCTCGATCTGCCGAGCGAGGGTTGCCCTTCTTCAACACCCTCCGTTGGGCTACCAAATTTCAATGGGGCGCTGACTGCGATAAGGCGTTTGAAGAACTGAAGACATATCTAGCTGAGTTGCCAGTTTTGGCCAAGCCAAAGGTCGGAGAAGTTTTGTATGTGTATTTGGCGGCATCGGCTTAATCGATCAGCGTGGTGTTAGTTAGGCAAGATGAGGCTGAGTAGCAACCAGTGTATTTCTTTGCTCATCTATTAAAGGGTGCCGAGTTGTGATACACGACACTCGAAAAGTTAGCTTACGTCTTGTTGTTAGCTGCTCAGCGGCTCCAACCATATTTTCTAGCGCATCCGATCGTGGTCCTGACCAACAGTAATCTGGGTCGAGTAGTCTCAAATCCGGAGGCATCGGTGTGACTAATCAAGTGGACCATCGAGCTGAGTGAGTATAACATCCAGTATCAAGCTCGGTCTGCTATCAAAGCACAAGCCGTAGCAAATTTTCTAAGTGAATACACTCGGAGGAAGCTGAGGAAGCTTGGCAAATTTACGTGGATGGGTCATCGGCTCGGCAAGGTAGTGACATTGGCATTCTGATGGTCTCCCCAAGTGGAGAGCAGCCGCATATGTCGGTCCGACTAGAATACCAGGCCACAAACAATGAAGCCGAGTATGAAGCCCTCATCGCTAGACTACAGGCAGCTAAGCATGTAGGCGCCGCTCGGGTAATACTATACTCAGATTCTCAGTTGGTCACCTAATAGTTCGCCGGTCGGTTCGAGGTCAATAGTGATCGGTTACAAGCATTCATGGAAGCTTATGAGAATCTAAAAGCTGGGTTCCAGGAAGTCTAGTTACAGAAGATCCCGAGAGAGAGTAACCTACGGGCAGACGAGTTAGTCAAGTTTGCTAGCTCAGTAGGCTCCTGGGTGCTTCCCCAACCAAGCAGTCAAACCATGATGGTGATGCACATAGAGCAAGAGGCCGAGTTGGAGCTCGGGACGGACGGGAGAGCACCGCTCATTGCCTATCGAACAAGTGGGACACTCCCGACTAACCGGGAGGAAGCTCGGCTCTTGAGAAAGTGAGCAACCCAGTATTCCTCGGTCGGAGATGCGCTGTACAAGAGGGCCTTCGCCTAACCGCTACTCAAGTGCCTGGGTGAAGAGGACGTCGAATACGTGTTGAGAGAAATACACATGGGGATCTGTGGAAGTCATGTTGGAGCCATGGTTGTGACTCGGAAAGCGCTGCTCTCGAGATATTATTGGCTAACCCTGCAGAAGGACGTCGATCAACTTGTCTCTACTTGCCTATCATATCAGAAACACCACAACCTCCCCCATCGGGCGGATGAAATGATGAAGGCGTCAGTGGTTTCTTGCCTGCTCGACCAGTGGGGCATGGACATAGTGGGGCCTTTCCCGACCGCTATTGCTCAAAAAAGGTTCTTGCTGGTGGTCGTAGATTAATTACTTCTCCAAATGGATAGAAGCCGAGGCCTTGACGCGCATAACTGAGCAGGCTGCTATCAAGTTTCTGTGGCAAAACATCTTGTGCCAATACGGAATTCCTCATAAGCTGGTCTCGGACAACGAAAGACAGTTCCAGGGCAGGAAGATCCAGGAGTGGTACTCAGCGTAAGACATTCAGCAAGCCTTTACATCTATTGCGTATCCCCAGAGCAACGTCCAAGCAGAAGTGGCCAATCGGAAAATCTTGAGAGGCTTGAAGACTAAGCTCAACCATGCGGGTGACACCTGGGTCGATGAATTGCCGAGCGTTTTGTGGGCTCAGCGAACCACACCAAGAGAGACCACAGGTCACACCCCTTTCCAGTTAGTTTATGGAAGTGAAGCTGTGGTACCCATTGAAGTCGGATGTGAGTCCGACCAGCGAAAGACATATGATGAAGAGAACTCGGAAAGAAGGTGTTTAGAGCTGGACTTAGTTGAAGAAATCTGAGAGAATACCGCTACCTGGATGTTCGCCTACCGCCAAAGAATGAAGCAAAGATATAATCGAAAAGTGTTGCCAAGGACGTTCCAGGTTGGTGACCTCGTATGGAAAAGGATAAAGCTAGCCGGTCGAAGATGTTAGCAAGCTGGAGTCCCAATGGGGAGGACCTTTCAAAATCATTCGGAAGTTGGCGTCCGGGGCATATTACTTGGAGAGCGAGCAAGGAAAGAAACTGGATCGGCCCTGGAGTGTCATTCATCTCCAACCTTATAGAGAGTCATAGTGAGATTTTGTGAGATGGTCGAATTTCATAACTCTATAATGATAGTGAAAAGCCTAGATTCTCACTCAACTTGCAGATACTCCAGACTCTCGCCTATGAGCGAGTTATAAGTGGGCATGCCCCCATACACCCCTCAGCTCGCCTCCCTAACTAGACGTGTGGCGACCCACACTCCCTGGGATCAAGCCGACCGAGTGTTTAGACTCTCGCCTCTAAGCGAGTTATAAGTGGGCATGCCCCGACGCACCCCTCGGCTCGGCTCTCCGACTTAACGCGTGGCGATCCACGCTCCCTGGGATCAAGCCGACTGAGTGTCCAAGCTCTCACCTCTGAACGAGTTATAAGTGGGCATGCCCCCATGCACCACTCGGCTCAGCTCCCTGACTGGACGCGTGGCGATCCACGCTCCCTGGGATCAAGCCGACCGAGTGTCAAGACTCTCGCCTCTAAGCGAGTTATATGTGGGCATGCCCCCACGCACCCCTCGGCTCGACTACCTGATCGGACGCGTGGCAATCCATGCTCCCTGGGATCAAGCCGACCGAGTGTCCTGACTCTCTCCTCTGAGTGAGTTATAAGTGGGTATGCCCCCACGCACCCCTCGGCTCGGCTCCCCGACCAGACGCGTGGTGACCCACACTCCCAGGGATAGATCTGGCCAAGTGTACAAACTCTCACCGCCTGAGCGAGCAACACTATGTGGGGCTTGGGTTCCTTCATCGGACGCATGACGACCCACGTTCCTTAGAAGTGATCCGACCGAGTGTACTTAGTCCCACTGAGCGGGTACGCAACGTGAAAACTAGTTCAATGCCTTAGCTTAAATGTGTTTTGTGTTCTTTGGCCAGGATAGCCGTTGAGTTATGCGAGTCGACTTCGCGAGGAATGAAATAAGTCGGGGCCCCCGAGTATCAATCTGGGTCGCTAACACTTAGAAATAAAAGGGCAGCAAATACACATGACAATACACAGATAGAAGAAGTAAAATTGCATTAAAATCATAAGTTTAGTACAAGAATGAGGCAAGCCTCTACAAGGAAAAAAGAAAAAAAAACAAAAGCCCGACCCTCACTTGAAGGGTCCGAGAGCCTCCTCCGGCATTTGTTGAGTCAAGCCGGGCAGCTTGACTGTGCTGAGTGGGAGGTCGAGGGGAAGGTGCCCGCCCTGCTTAAGCTGCTCAAAGGTACTGAGCAGTTGCTGCTTAAGCATAGGGCGTAACCTTTGGGACAACTCGCGGCTGAACTCCAGAGAGTTGATATACTCAACCCTCCGAGCGCCCCACCGAGCTGCCTCCCCCGCCTTGTACGTCCGAAGTTCTTTGAGCTCCGACTGGGCGGCCTCCAAAACAGATTGATGTCCCCGGAGTTGGCTCAGTTCTTCTGCCCGGGCATTGAGCTCCTCATCCTGACTCGCCAACTGGGTCGCCAGAGAATCAGCCTTCTCAGCTAGGGCTGATTGCTCTTGCTCCTTAGCCTCCAGGTCGGAGCGCAGGGACGCAGCAGAGCGTGACACCTCGAGGAGCTCGGCCTTTGTTTTGGTCAGTTTTGTTAACATTTAGGAAACATTAAGGGCTAAAATGAAAATTTTCCTAAATTGAGGGTTTATGTGGGAAATTTGAAATATGGAGGGGTAAAATTGCATAAAAACCAACCTTATAACTTTACCTTCCTTGTCATTTCGGCTCAATGCGTATCAGATCACAACTTCTGCACTTCCCCAAGCGTCTTCTCTCTTCCATCTCTTCCTCTTCCTATCGCCTGCTTCTGTGCCTTCGGTCTGTGTCGGTGTTCCTTACCGGAGGGTTCGGTTCGCCTCGCCTCGCAAGCTGGGCGATCTGGGTGGAAGATTGTGGAGGACGCAACCAAACAGGCGGTGATCTAGTGTCCTTTCCGCTAGGGTTCGCATGGGGATATCCACGGGTAGGTTTTTCTCCCAGTTTCTTTTGGATTTTGATTGAGTAGATCATGGTGGATTGGGGTTATCTCTGATCATGTTGTCTACTTGGCTCAAGGTTGGGTGATCGTGAGTTTGTAGCTTCCATCGATCGGTTCCGTTTTCACTAGAGCAATGGTTGAGGACATCCCTAGGAGATCTTCTTTGTTTGCGTCAGTTGGGTGATCGCCAGGTAAAAGTGGTTGTATTGGTTTGCTAATTCAATTAACTGCTTGATTCTTAGGGTGTGTTTGGTTCAGGGTGATCAGTGATAACTTTGGTTATCTGTTCAAGGTTATCGTTGATAACCTTGTTTGGTTTAGATTATCATCAATTCCCAAGTAATGCAGTATTACCGCCACATCAGCAAAACGTCATCAAATGGGCCATGCAACCCAGAATCTGATTACCTCCATAATCTAAGGTTTTATGCGATTCCGGGGTTAAGGAAATCTTTCTGTCACAATTACCCTTGTTTTTTCTTTTTGAAGCCACAGGTTGTGGCAAGCGATAGCGAGCAACGAGTCGAGGCGAGCAGTAGCGAGCGGAGGTGGCGGCGAGCAACGACGAGCAACCGGAAATGACAGAGAAGCAAATCGACCTCTACCTTCTCAAACCTTCGTTCCTCTACTCAGCCTTCATCACCAACGATCTCACTCATTGCTCGGATGGAAGAAGTTTGGAAGCGGCGGTGCGGCAGAGAGGGAGAAGAGAAAGCGACGCTAAAGCGAAGATGTTGCGTGCCTCCGAAGTGCGGCATCGGCGACATCGAAGTGCGGCTATATTGCTCCGGCAATATGCTCCCGTCAGCCGAGATGGCGACAAGAGGGGGGCGCATGGCGAGGGAAGGGTGATGACCGAGGGAGGTTGTCGGCGGTGATGCGTTGGGGAAGGACGGCGCTCGTGACGATGGAGAGGGCGTTGGCGTGAGTCGAGGAGAAGAAGAGATCGAGAGAGAGGGGAGATCGGGAACGGCGGCGGCAGCGAGATGAGGGAAGAAGAACAGGACTTAATAATAATATAAAATAAATTATTGAAAATTAAACATTTTCTCATTTAATTAATTAAGATAGTTAAAACATACTTTCTTTTTATCCCATTTATCCCTATAAAAACTAAAAAAAACTCTAAAAATTTCTGATTTTTTTTAAATTCTAAAAAACATCTTTAAGATTATTTTTAATTAACTCTTACTATTTAATTTTTATTTAACTCTTATTTATTTAATTTTTATTTTAATAAATACAATCATAAATTAACGATTCCGACGATTGATATAATTCTCTACACTTAAATCAAGGTAAAAATAAATATATAATATCATCATATTTTTTTATTTTTAATTTGGACAAGCATATAATATTTAATATTGAACCAAGGGTAATATGGTAAAATATTATACTAGGTTATATACTAAACCCTCCAAACAAACAAAGTTTTATTGTATTACCTAAATTGAACCAAACAACATCAGGTTATGTTTCATTCCTTATAACCAAGGTTATGTGATGACCTGGTAATCACATAACCAAGATTATCAATGATCACCTTGAACCAAACACACCCTTATTGTTCTGATATTAGAGCTTAGATCTAGTGTTTTCAAATCGATTCTGGAGTATCGATTAGGCGTGAGTTTGGATCTGTTTAGTTCTTGGTTGATTTGGATGATTCTTGGATGTTGATTGCTCTGTTAAGGTTGATTTGTATTAATTCTTGGAGGATGTGGATCTGTTTAGAGTTACCGAGAGCTTTGGATCAGATTAGTTTGTGTTTAGTTCTGATTTGTTGTTCTTGATGTTTGTTTCTGCTGGGTTGAGGCTGTCGAGTGCTTGCTTGAGAAGGATGAGGGTTTTGGGTTAGAGTCTGTGGTGTTTGTCTACTACAGTGAGCATGGTTCTGATGGGTTTGAGGTTATTTTGATTTCTGTTAGATGAAGTTAGATTAGCTATGTAGGAAGATTGATTGGCTTTGTATTCTTCTTATTCAGATCCTGGTTCTTGCTTGCAGAGTTCCCTACTATTCAAACTGATTTCGATTTGGTCTTGTCCTTGTGATGAGTGGGGATTTTGCCATGAGTTATAACTCTTGGAAATAACCCTTGTACTGTATTGAGTTTTGATCTAGTTGGGATTGGGCTAGCGTTAATCCGGGGTTGGGTTGATTTGGTCTAGATGTAAGATTTGCTTAGTGTGAACTGGATTAATGCGAAGTTAGGAGTTGATCGCAATACTAATAGTGTCTACCTTAGCTGATTTGTAAATTATACAATTAGTTAAGTTGTATTTGTTGGATGCAGTACATTGATTGGATTCCACTTGTTGCGGATATATTTTTTGGAAGGGAGTTTTCCTACGTGCATGGACTTCATCGTATTGAGGCGGGTATCTCTGACTCTTCTTTTAGATTAGTCACATATATATGCTTGATATGCTTTGTTTAGCAATAGAGTAATAGATTATGGTATAACACTTCTATTTGTCTTGCTGATACTGTTTGTGCTATATCTGGCATGTGATACCTATACCTTTAGGACTTAGGTTATGGTGCATTATCTACGATCTTTGCATATCATGTTGATATAGGTGGACTAGATAGTGGATAATGTTTGACCAGTGTTATGCATCGTCGTGCACTGTGCAATACTGTTGATCAAGGACCCCCTTTGTGGGTGAGTCAGGTCGACAGTCATACTGACCTACCCATACGACCACTCATATGTTAGTGGTTGACGGAGTATTGGGTAGTATGCTCTGTGCTGCTCCGCTCATGCACTCATGGGTTAGTGAATCGGAGTGTGGTAGCAGGCAAAGATCCCTCCTTAAGTAGTCCATATACCAGGAGATGAGAGAGAGAGGTCTCTCTCCCATTTATATACATGGGGTAGGGGTAACACTCAGATAGAGATATCCTCCAGAGATGGCCTGGGGCTGATAGAGATATCGCTAGGATAGGTCATGGAGTAGGGGTGTTACACCGGCAGCATTCCGTCTACCCGATCGCTCAGGAGCAGTGATGGTAGGGTACGGACGGAAGTCACAACCCTACGTCGGAGGGTGGTCTCCGCTCAGCTTCCTCCCGTACATAGGTGGCGATGTCTGACCGACGGCAGGGGTGACCATGTCATTGCACCTTGTGTATATGTATATTTTGCACTTACTTGTGCTTGCTTTACTTGGATGATGCATATGATTAGCATGCACTTACAGGAGACCCTTATGTCTGGTTTTGGCGACTTTGCTACATTGGTATGGTATTTCCTATTTCCTTTTCAGTTGTACTTACAACTGCTTGTACACGTGTTATTTCAATAGTCTATTACACTGTTGCTAGTTTGGACTATCCTTCATATATGATGAGATATCCGCTAAGTTCTATGACTCATTCCGTTAGCTCCTTGTTCTAATTTCAGGATGATCGACTGGAGTGCCCGGTAGCCTGTCCCAGTTGCATACTCGTCAAGACGATTTCGAGATTTTTCTTCTATTTTGTTGGTGGTACATGTTGGTACCATTTTCTATACTTTTATACCTTACATTTCCGCTGTTGTTTTTTGCGTTGGGTTTTGTCATTCTATACGACGGTATAGTTGTATTTTTGTTAGCCGTGGTGGCCTTTGTGTATTGTGTTTTGTCATAAGTCGTAGCAGTATGCCTTTTTATGTAGCGATATGACCCCTCTAGCCCCATCAGGCGACTCTCTAGGTCATGCCCTACGGTCTTCCCACATCCGGCGGTGGGTTTTTGCCTTCCCCAGATTCGAACCCTAGACCTCCGGGACAAGTACTAAAGTTCCTTGAATCTGGTAGCCAAGTGAGCCACGCTCAAGTTCGTCCCGAGCCTGAGCTTGAAGAGCCCAGGCCTTGCGCTCCATGTACTCTAGATTGGAGACTTGGAGGTGTGACTGGGCTACTGTCGTGTCCGATGAGTCAACTTGAGTCTTGGCGATCTCCAGTCGCTCCTTCGAGTGAGCCAGTCGGCCCTGCAAGGCAATAATCTCAGCCTGCAGATCGTTCAAAGTCTCCTCATTGGAGACCAACTGAGCGTACCGGAGCCGAGTCTCTAGTTGCTCCACCTGGAGCTCTACTCGCAGCCAAGCCCGGGAATGGGCTATCATGGTCATGGTAATGCTGTAGCAGGAGCCCCAAAGCTGTAAAGGACAAAATGCATATTCAATACCGAGTTAAGGGGAACATAAGGAAAGCATATATGTGATAAGCCTACCTGAGTGCCCTAGGATATAAATGCGTTTGCCCAGCTGTTGGGGTCGCGGTATTTTGACTCCCAGACCCCCTGGACGAAGTGGTCGTCCAAGGAACCATATAGATGGATCTCTTGGGATCGCTCGGGCGTGTCCCCAGTTGGCCACTCCATACTCATGTTAGGGTTGGCGAGGGACGACATTAGGAGGTGCACCAGTGGCTCGTTGGTTTGGCTCTCGATGGGGGGGGGGGGGGGTAGGCCCGAGTCTTGCTGGAGAGGCGGTGCAGGCGTGCTAGAAGAGCCCGCCTGAGCCAAAGACGAGGGCGGCACTGAGGGTCCGGTCACCGTCTTCTTCTTCTTTTTCTTAGGTCGGGAGCTGGCGGAGGCCCCGGTAGGAGTGGCAGTTGGGGGTGCAGGCTCGCGGCTGGGGTCTCGGTCCCGTCGGCTCCTTAAGACGAGAGGTTTCTCCTCCACTTGTGTGGGCTCCGGGTCGGCAGTCGGCGCTGCTTCCGAGCCCGAGGGAGATGACACGGTGATGGGAGCTGAGGTGAGCGAAGTCGCTTCTCGCTGAGTCAGCTACTCGGCGACGCGCGACTCCAACTCGGCATCGTCCATGTCGAACCCCTCCTTTAGAGATGCCGCAAGCATCATAGTTGCTGCACAATAATAAAATTTTAGTTGGCTATAAATATTGAAAGGACAGAATAGGGATCTTACCGAGTGATCTGGGCCGACGAACTGGCACTTGGTTGAGCCCAAACACGTATAGAATGTCTTCGCTAAGCAGATGAACTTCGTGGAAATGTCAACCCCCGATCTTAGACAGGGCCGACTAGTAGGAAGGAAGGGATCGGTAATTCTTGGGTAGAGGAGGAGGAGGAGGCAGGTCTGAAATCCAAGCAGTAGGCCAACTCGGGGCCAGGGTGGTGTTTACAAAGAAGAAGCGTTCCTTCCAACCCTTATTCGAGATCGGAAGTTTCGCTAGGAATGAGGTTTTGGCTTAGGCTTGGAAGAAGAAGTCGTCCGGCTCTTGTTTCTTGGGCTAAAAGAAATAGTAGAAGATATCAGGTTGGAGGGGAATTTTGTGCAAAGAAAAAATAATCATCGACCCGCAAATTAAGCGGATGGCGTTCGGGGCCAATTAAGAAAGTGGGATTTAGAAGAAGTGGTAGATGGAGGAGATGAAAGGATGGATTGGGAAACGAAGCTCGGCCTGAAGATGGTCCTGGGAAAGAGTTATAAAACTGAGAGGAACACTCTCAGGTCGGTCAGACGGTCGGGTCGGGCTGACGAAGGCGATGGCCGGAGCAAATGTGGTAATCAGATTGGAGTTGGTTGAGGTCATGGTGGTGGAGGTCGGACACTATGGTAGTGTACCACGAGTCTGAGTGGGAAGAGGAAGGATCCATAAGGTGTTAAAAGGAGAGGAACTGACTGAGTTAAAGAAGGAGTTGCCGGAGAAGAAGAACGCGGGGCGGTCGTCGTCGGAGATCGTCGGAACCCTAGTATAGAACACACGAGCAGCAGGGGGCGTGAAAGTGAAAACCGAAGGTAAAAACAGCGAGGGCGAGAGACCTATATATAGGTCCGAGTGGACGATGTCAGTCGTCCGATGGTGATCCAGAAAAAAGGCAGGAAAAGATTTGAGTCGTCCGTTTGAACCCTAGGTAATTCCCGAGGTACTGCATCACACGTGTGTGCCGCCCATTCGCTGTGTCAGGCAGCGGACGTTTTGTTACTCGGGAAACGAATAGCTATCGGACGCGTGGCTCCGGCATTTATTGAGGTTATTAATATGGGAGATTCAAATCGGCCCGATGTGAGTTGGGGACAAGATAAAAAAAAGGCAGGCGAAGGGGGGGGGCGATGTGAGCACACCGCCTGGTAGTTGGGCGTTTGGAAGTGAAGATCGGTCGGGCAAGCAACCTACTCGGGTGTGCCAGGCTTGCTCTGGATTAATGGTCCAGCCAGTTGGACTTAGTGCCTCCTTCAACTAAACTTGAAGGGGATGCTTATGATCCTGACCTAGCTCACGTATAGCTCGGTCGACTAGCCTGGCACCACATAAGGATAGGTCGGGGCCACGGGGGTACGGGTAGACCAATCTAGCTGGCTGGGCCATGAGCCCGAGGCCCACTCGGTTCGGATAGTCCTACTGAGCGACCAAGCAGATGCACCCCGACCTGGTCCCACCTGGAAAACGCCGAGTGCCCAACCCCGACCGTCACCAGATATGCACGTTACATTGGTTCCTAATGAGCAATATCGATCCCTAAGGACATCCGAGCAACATCCGGTTGGCATCCGGTTGGCATCCAGTCGGCAGTCCCCTTATGCTCTGATCACCCAACCCTGGTACGAGTCGGATTGGTCAACTCCGAGCGCTCTTGACTCAGAGAGTATCCTATTCCAATCTAGGGGTATTGGCCACACGGCCAGGTTCCAACTCGGGATGGCTGGTCGGCGCTCCAGCTCGGAATTTGTCATTTTCCTAATAACACATACTCTCTAACACTATACTGGCAGACGTGGTATGAGAGTCGGCGCAGGTCTGACACCATTCGTGCCCGAATCACGAATATCCCACTGACACCGTACGTCCCTGACATACTCTGACACTCCATACCACGACAACCCCTACTTGTGTCAAACTGGGTGGCGTTGGTCGGCGCCAGTCGGCGAGCTAACAGTCCTCCTGATCCTGCCCCCGCATAAGACAAAAAGGGTGTCAGACGCGGGCAGAAATTGTCGTCTCCCTCGGCTATATAAGGTCCTCCGCACTCCGTCCACAGGTACGCACGTTACAGTTTTGGCACCGTTCTTCTGTTTTCCTTTATTCCACCGGAGATTGACTTGATCATCAGAGTACTTTACTGCGGATTCTTCCCGACGGGTTGCTGACGATCGTTTTCCTTATAGATCGGAGCCAACATCAGTAGTGCTCAGGTCTACTCCATCCTTGGGAGTCCATCTCGATCTGGACAGGATCAGCATATATGAAAATAGATTATGATTGTAATCAATTATAATTAATTATGGAACTCTTCCTTAATTAACATGTGTAAATGTATATAAATGAAGAAGTCTATATGTAATAAACATATAGAAAATTATATTCCTCCTATTCTCTATAAGTTTTCGTCCTATTCTCTCTAAGTTTTTTACACTTAGATTGATCATTAGAAATATCCTCCGATCTATAGACAAGTATATCCCGAGGCATGACAAGTCGAGTTTGTGTGTGACCTTCGTATGAACGACAATTTACCAAAGGGCGTACCTAAGAATTGAAAATTACCAATTCGCGTACCATGGTTTCTATTTTACCAAAGGGCGCAGTCCTTTATGTGAACTTCCTATTATACCCCTCCCGCCACAAAAAACCTTTTGCTATTCATATTTTCGAGACATCCGGACCACTTTATCAGTAAATTAATATTTTATGATTCGGATAGCCAGGTAGTCGAAATTTTGTCAGCCTATATATATATTACTACCTTACACAAGTCGAATCATCACGAGGGTACGTATACATTTCGACCTTGCACAACTCAATTCATCACCAAGGCAGCTGAGGAAGATAGGTGTTGAAGGAGAAAAAATAAGCAACAAATTGGTAACAAATACAAATAGTAATGTACATATGATTGCAAACTTTGATATGGTATCAAACCTAGTTTTATACTTATCAACTCTTTCTATAATTTTTATGTTTGGAGGAGTCTAAGGGTGATATGCATTACATAATAAGGGCTCTCTGAAATTTGTTAAACTTAAGATAACTAAATGCTTGAATTCGACCTAGGGGTGATATCTTACCATATCAGGCCCTAGGAGGGAGTGAAATTAAAGGATTTCAGTCCCTGGGAGTGCATGATATCATTAGATTTCAAGCCCTAGGAGGGATTGAAATATGTTGTTTTCAGGCACTGGGATAAAAGGAATTCAGGTCCTCCCAGGGCCTGAAATGAAAATATTTCAGGTCGTCCCAGGGGCTGAAATCATTTGATTTAAGGGTCTGGGAGGGCCTGAATCAATAGATTTCAGACCCTCCAAGGGCCTGAATCAATAGATTTCAGGCCCTCCAAGGGCCTGAAAGATAATGATTTCAGGCCCTCCTAAGGCCTTGATTATGATTTTCAAAATTTACAAAATGTAATTGTAATTTATTTTTCAGGGATGATAATGTTGTTGACGAAATTCTATCCGAGATATAGAATACTCTTGATGATAATGCTGTCATGGGGAATGGATCAGAAATTACAAGGAATTTGACAATTGATCTAAATAAAGAAGCAACTTATCTAGAAGATGAGGGTTTGAATTCTTCTACAAGAGTTGTTGAATTCTTTGAGCCAACCTGGAGTGGGGAGGAAGGAATTGAAATCCGAAATGCAGATGAATTAGAACCCAGTATAAGTGTACTAGAATTCCAAGCCGATGATATGCAGATTGAGCAATATGAATTTCTCCCAAATCAGTACAGTGACATAGAGGAGGAGTTTCCATTAGCTGAAGATCCTTATATTTTGAATTCTCGATTGCTTGCCGGGCCAATTGGAGAGGTAGAGGCAAGAGATGAGCATGACTTTTTTGTGGGGCAGATATTTCCATCTAGAGAAAAATTCAAGAATGCACTTGTCAAACATGCCATGGTTAAGCATATGAGATATAACCCAATTGACACCTTAAAAAATAGAGTTAAAGCAGTGTGCTTCAACCAACCATGTACATGAAGAGTAGTAGCAAGGGGGGAAGTAGAGTTCAGTGTTACAAAATATATAAAGGAACATCAATGTGGAACTGTTAAGGAAAGTGTTGAACATCATGTATGCTCTGTTGGTGCAGTTTGCACTGACGGTCAAACTCGGGTTTTGATGTATGACAAAGTGGTTAAAGTTAGGGTTGTGTGTGTTTAACCTCTTTACCAAGTGTGCAGAGTTGAAAGACTTAGGACCAGACACCAGGCTGAAGTCCAGGATGGTTGAGTCCTGGCGGAAAGTCCAGTTGGGTCCGCGGGACCTGACAACTGGCTGAAGACCAAGTTGGTTGAGACTTGGCAGGAAGACCAAGGTGGTTGAGCCTTGGCAGGAAGTCCTGGTAGGGTCAAGAAGTCAAGCAGAGCTGCATAATGGGTAAGTAAGGTAAGTCACTGGAGGAGCGACCCAGTGAGGACGAGTCCAATCTTGGACTTTAGGCGCGGTCCAACTTAGACCCATTTAGGTGATCTAAGTTGAGTCCTGGTTAGATCCTGGTCTGGGAGACAGGATCTAATTAACTTAGAATTGTATCTTATTTTAGTCCATATAAAATTGTGCTAGCCTTGTTTTGGACTAACCCTGGATGCAGGACCAAAGGACTATGATTCTGCAGCTCAGAGAGCCTCAAAGGAGTGAGGCCGTAGCTGAGCAGGGCGCCCCGGATGTGTCGGGCGCCCCAGAGTCAACCCAAAGTCAGCAGAGAGGTAAACGCCCCGACAGCCGCGCGCGTCGGGCGCCCCGCATGTCTCGGGCGCCCCCTGTGCCACCTCACTGCCAACTGCCGAAGCTCACCCTCGCGAAGCCAAGGAGATGTGGCTTTGACCGGTCAAATCGGGCGCCCCGCGCGCGTCGGGCGCCCCAGTCAAAGGTGATCCCGAAGATAAAGAGATCAAGTGCTTGACCGAGAGGGCTGCGGATCGGCAGCCACGCAGAGTGGCGCCCCGGACGTTTCGGGCGCCCCCAGGGCTATAAATAGAGCCCCTCGACCAAGGTTCAATCACAACACTTCTTCCAAAGCTTTCAAGTTCTTCTACGCTCGCGCCTTGCTCCGGAAACGCTACACTTCGAGCCGACGACGTCCCGCTGCCCCGAAAGAGTCGACCTACTCCGGACGTCGGTAAAAAGAAGAATTTCTGTTAATACTTTATTGCACTTAATTACTTGAAAGTGTGGGGTTGTCACACTTTCAATTCATTTGTACTCGCCTACTCTATCGGGGTTGACCGATAGAGAGTTTTAGTAGATTGCCCAACGGAAAGGTCCGAGGGACCTGGGCCTTCGAGTAGGAGTCGCCGAAGGCTCCGAACGAAGTAAAAATCGTTCGTGTTTGTGTGTTTGTTTTTCGTCTCTTTCATTTCCGCTGTGCACGCTTTTTAAAGCACTCTGATTTAATTTTTTAAAAAGTCACGTGATTCATCCCCCCTCTCACGTGCATCGATCCTACAAGTGGTATCAGAGCCAAGTTCGCTCTGTATCGGTGCAACCACCATAAGAGCCGGGGGAAATCCAGTTTTTTTTTTAAGTTTTGGTTTTTCGCTACACTTGATCTAAATTAGGTATTGTTGCCTAGATTTGGATTATTTTTTCCGTTCGTTTGATTTTACTCGAATTTGGTGCAACACCATTTCGAGTCACTTTTTCTCTCTCTTCTCCTATTTCTACCACACTACTAATCCAAGACTTAGTCTTGGGACAAGTTTTTGTGTAGTCTATTTCAGATGGCTCAAGGTGAAGGCTATAGCACTGCCCGCCCTCCTCTCTTTAATGGGGAAGACTTTCCCTACTGGAAGAGAAGGATGGAGGTTTATCTGAAGACCGACATGGATCAGTGGTTTGCAGTTCAAACAGGTTACACACCGCCAATGGATGAGGGAAATAATGCTCCACTTAGGCCCGACAGATGGAACTCGGAGATGAAGAAAAAGGCTCAGACCGAGTTCAAAGCCCAGAACACCCTCCAGTGCGGACTTACCAAAGAGGAGCTAAACAGAATTGGACCAACTGACTCAGCAAAGGAGCTATGGGACAAATTAATTGAACTACATGAAGGCACCTCTGATGCCAAGGTAACAAAAAGGGATTTACTTTTAAATAAGTTATTTAATATAAAAATGCAGGAAGGAGAATCTGCAAGTCAACTCCACGCCCGGATCAAGGACATACTGAATGGACTCCACATGATCGGGCACAAACAGGAGAACCGGGACATCATAAGGTACGCTTTAAATGCATTCCCTAGAAATTCACTATGGGCATCTATTATAGATGCTTATAAAATTTCTAGGAACCTTTCTAAAATTAATTTAGATGAATTGTTTTGTGAATTAGAACTGCACGAACAGACTAACGCCAAGGCCGAGAAAGGGCTAGCTTTATTTGCAGGTTCACCAAAGGAAGCCAAATCAAAGAGAAAAGTCCAAGAAGAACCTGAAGATGAGTCAGACTCTGATGAAGAAGAACAACTGGTGAACTTGGTAAGAAAAATGTTCACCAGAAGGAAGAACAAATTTTCAAAGAAAGATATTCAAAAGGTAGTGAAGCCCTACAGCACTGAAGGTAAAAGCAAAATGATCTGCTTCGGCTGTAACAGAAAAGGGCACTTCAAACATGAATGCCCTTACAAGAAAGAGGACCAACCCACTAAGAACAAAAAGAAGAAGGCTCTTCAAGCCACATGGGATGAAAGCTCGGACGATTCCGACGATGAACATCAAAAGAACGCAAGCTACCTCGCACTGATGGCAACCGGACCAGAATCAAACTCAGATCAAGACGAGGATTCCGAATACGAGTCGAGCCAAGAGATCGGACTATTTTCAGACGGATCTACAAAGGTATATTTAGATTCAGTAAATGAAAAGTTCTTTAAAATTATTTCTGTTTTAAATAAAAAATTGCTTGAAACTGAATCTAGAAATGACCAGCTCCTTAAGGAAAATCAAGACCTTAAGGAGCAATTAATTAATACTAGAACATTAACTGAACAAACTCAAAATCAAAAATTAATTGAGATTGAAACTGAAAACTCAACCCTAAAGGGCGAAGTCCTAAAACTTAAGGATCTACTAGCAACTTTCACAACCCGATCCAAGAACCTTGACCTTATTCTTGGATCACAAAAGGGCATGTACAACAAATCTGGGATAGGATATAAATCAAGATCGAACCAAAGATCCTTTATCTCCTTTATCCACCCCCGCAAAAATCAACGAAAAGCGTGGGTTCCGAAAGCTTATCTAACAAAGCAAGTAGGTCAGAATCAATTTTATGTCCCAAAAGGGGACATCCATTACATTGACCCTAGACACCCAGTCTACAATTTAGGAGGAGGCTCCAAACTAGTTGGCACCTTAAAATCAGCCTCTGCCCAGGTGGGCACTTAGGATTAGCTTCAAAGTTAATTTGAATCTTGTACTATTTAGTACCAAGGTTTTCAATGAGTAAGTTAAAAGTTCAACTTCTTTAAGCGGCTTTGACTAGAAAATGGTTGTTGCTCCAATAAGGCTTCGGCCAAAGAAGGCCACTGTGCCTCGCCATGGCCTGGAAGCCAATTATTGAAGTGTACTTTAAATTACTACTTGTTAAACTTGGATCTAACACAAGGTCAAATTAACTTTCTAATCAAACTCAAAACCATCTCACAAAATCATAGGACTCCCTTGATTGATAACTTAGACCGAGTGAGATGAATAAGGATAACCAAATTTAAATTATTGATAATTCAAATTAAAATTAAAATTTAAATTCAAATTAAAATTCAAATTCAAATTCAAATTAAAATTAAAATTAAAATTAGAATTCAAATTAAAATTAAAATTCAAATTCAAATTAAAATTCAAATTAAAATTAAAATTCAAATTCAAATTAAAATTCAAATTCAAATTAAAATTCAAATTAAAATTCAAATTCAAATTCAAATTAAAATTAAAATTCAAATTAAAATTAAAATTAAAATTCAAATTCAAATTAAAATTAAAATTCAAATTAAAATTAAAATTCAAATTCAAATTAAAATTCAAATTCAAATTAAAATTCAAATTCAAATTCAAATTAAAATTAAAATTTAAATTAAAATTAAAATTAAAATTCAAATTCAAATTCAAATTAAAATTAAAATTCAAATTCAAATTCAAATTAAAATTAAAATTCAAATTCAAATTAAAGTTCAAATTAAAAGTAAAATTAAAATTAAAAATCAAATTCAAAGTCAAGCTTAACATAACTCAAATTTAAAATTCAAACTCAAGTGTTTAAATCTTTTTAGATTTTTTTTCAAAAAACTCAACCTAGGTCTAAACCGTTTACTTAACTGTAGGAAAATAAATGGATCATTGACAGTGGATGCTCCAGACACATGACTAGGGATCCCACCAAATTTACAGAACTCAAGTACAAAAGACTAGGGACTGTTGCTTTTGGAAACAACGGTAAACTTAAGGTAATTGGCCTAGGCAATATTGAACTTGAGTCAGATTTCATAATAACAAATGTATTACTTGTTGAAAATTTCAACTTCAATTTACTAAGCATTAGCCAATTGTGTGACACTGGTTATAAGGTTAGGTTCCTATCCCAATGAATGTTTGATCAAACACAATGACAACCCAAACATCACACTTAGAGGACTTAGGCACAATAACATTTATGAAATTAAGTTAACCTGTCCCTTAGAAAACTGCCTCTTAACCCATAAGGATGAGACTTGGCTCTGGCATAGGAGACTTTCACACACTCACTTCAGAAAACTACCTAAACTAAATGGTTTAGTTAGAGGCCTACCAAAGTTATCTAACCTTGAGTCAACCTTATGTAATGCTTGTCAACAAGGAAAACAAACTAGGTCAACCCACAAACCAACTAATCAAACTCAAACCAAGTCAATTCTGGAATTAATTCACTTAGACCTATTTGACTCACATGGGGTTAAATCAATTAGTGGGAAACTATACTG
>JAGFNQ010006916.1:0-97518 GCA_024364735.1 Boesenbergia rotunda
AGGGCCGGCGCCCTCTGAAGAACTAGGGCCGGCGCAACCCTCTCCTCCCCTTGTGAGTTGCCGTGAGCTTCAATAAGAAGAGAAACCAAACAAGAAGAAGAAGAAGCGGATAGCGACTCCTCTCTTCCCGGAATTTGGATTCCGTTTCTTCTTGGTGAGTTTCCTATTTTTCTCTTGTTCCTTTAGTTGTGTCTTTCGAGGATCTAGTAGTTCTCGTCGGCACAAAACTCGTGGCTTTGCGAAGTCATCCCGAAGAGAACTCGGCGTGGACGCGAATAGAGGCGGAGCTTCCAAGGGACGCTACGGTTGGACCTCGTCCTCTTACTTCGAGTTACGAAAGGTACTTAGTAAATTGTTTACTTTTCCGTAAAGTTTTAATTTATGATTATGTCAACACACCATAAGGTTGCATGCTAGATACGTGGTTAAAATAATTTAGGAAATTATTTTATGCTAATTCTTCCGCTGCACGTAAATTTTTTTGAATTTTACGAACCCGTATCCTTGTCGACATGCACCCGGTCCCAACAGTGGTATCAGAGCCGGTTAGTGTTCGACATAATCATGTAATTATTTTGCGGAACACTTTGTCATGATCTCAATTTTGGAAAAATTTTCAATTATGGAAACTTTCCAATTATAATAAATTTTAGATTTAGGAATTTCAAATTTGGAAATCCTCATGAAATTTCGCAAACTTTTGAAATTTCTAGTTTCTGAAATTTATAATAATGTGAAAACTTCCCATCTTTGGAAACTTCCAATTTTAGAAATTTTTCTAATTTTAGAAATTTTCCAGTTTTGGAAATATGTAAGTTTTCTTTGTAACAGAAACTTACAATTATTCTGAAAACCAATTTATGAAATCTCGCAATTTGGGCACTTTCTTTAAGAAAGTCTAGACAAATTCATGGATATTAATTGACAATTAAATTTGAATTGGTCTTTAAATTGACAACAAAATTCTTTATTTTGGATTGAGCCTCGGGGAGCCGTCCAATTTAAAGCTAGTTGTTGTAATTTAATTTCCCAATTTTTAATTGAAATTGTCATGTTTGATTTGGATTGAGCCTCGGGGAGCCATCCAATTGGATTTACAACAAATTATTTTTCTTTGGGTATCTGAGCCTCGGGGAGTCACCCTTAGAAAATGATTTGTTGTAATTAATTAAATCCATGAATAAAATATGATTTAAGAGGTGATGCTCTTACATATTGTTGTCTCCAAAATTAATTAGGAAAATGGTTTCCTATAGAGTTTTCTTAAATGAGATTTTCATGAAAATAATATGTCGTTGAATTAAGGGAATTGCCTCTTAATTTAATAAAATTTGATTTAGAGAAATCAAAGTCTTAAACATATTATTTCCGTAATTGATTATGACAATTTAGGAAATTGTTTCCCAAAACAATTCCTTTAATAAAGTATGAAATTAGAATGAGGAAATCCGGTTCCTAATTCAATTCATGAGACTTGATAAATTAAGTCACATACATACTTTATTAAGGAAATCGTTAGTCATAACATAATTATATGTTATGAATGTGCTTAGAAAAGATGAGACCCAAAACCCCTTACAAAATATTAAGGCTAACACCTTCCATTAATATGGTTAGAACCGGAGTTTTGTTTCTCGTTTGGGTTGATGGACACATCCATGCCCGACTTGAACCTCAACATGTTCAAACCATGGAATTAGTTTATAAATAATATAGTTGGAGTCAGAGGTCAATCCTTAGTTTTGGTTGTTGGACACATCCAAGCCTGACTAAACGGTTGAATGAGCTCCAACCATATTAAAACTATTTCTTGATTAATGAGTCAACCTTAAGCTTGGAGCATCGATTTGTTGTGCCACAGCCAAGGTTGATGTAAAGAGAGGTGCAATTGGGTGCTATGTATAATGTTACATACTTGTTAATGAGTTAACAACCCAATGATTTATGCAAACATTCAATTAGTTGATAGCATAAAGTGATAGTTACATATATGTGATATGTAATCGGTATAATTACCTACCTTCATAGCTAAGAAAAACTTGATGGCCACAGTCGTGGTTGTTCTTATCTATGGTTGGATATCAACCTATTTGGAGATGTTCCTACGATCTCCCGAATTGATAAAAAGGGTTATTCAATTTGAAAAATAAATAGGATTTTATTTATGTATGTTGATACATTCTTTAATCATTCTTCTCACATAAGCTCAATTTGTATTTCTAGGATAATCACTCGATCATGTCTTCTCTAAACTTGCGTTCCATTTTGGACACCAATAAACTGACTGGGCCAAACTACATGGACTGGCTTCGAAACCTAAGGATAGTCCTTAAGGCAGAGAAGCTTGCTTATGTCCTTGAAGATCAACTTCCCACCCATCCTCCAGAGAATGCAACTCAAGACCAATTGTTGGCCTATCAAAAACATGTGACCGATTCTGAACTTGCGAGTTGCATCATGCTAGCCTCTATGGTACCTGAGCTGCAAAAGCAGCATGAGCATATGGATGCTTATACCATCATCTTCCATCTTCATGAGTTGTTTGAAGAGCAGGCGAGATCCGAAAGGTTCGAAGTCTCCAGACTCCTCGTCACCACTAAGATGCAGGAAGGCACTTCTGCCTCGCAGTTTGTGTTAAAGATGTTGGGGTACATTGAGCGACTGAGCGCACTCGGTTTTGCAATGGATCATGAACTAAGTATTGACTTAATTCTGAATTGTTTGCCCAAGAGTTATTCACAATTTGTGATGAACTATCAGATGAACAAACTAGAGATCACCATTCCTGAGTTGCTCAACCTGCTGAAGACTATAGAGCCTTCTGTAAAGCCGGATCAAAAGGCGGTACTGTTAGTTGGTTCCTCGAAGAAAGGTTCTAAGAGGAAGGCCAAGGAACAGAACAAAGGGAAGAAGAAAAAGGCCAAGAAGACTAAAAAGAAACCAAAAGGAACTTGCCATCATTGTGGCAAGGAGGGTCACTGGCGAAGAAATTACAAAGTTTATCTTGAGTCCTTGAAGAAGAAGACATCCGATGCCCCATCCTTTTCAGGTATCTTCGTTATTGAATGTCACTCTATTTCCTCAAATACCTGGGTACTTGATACTGGGTGTAGCTCACATATATGTAATGACATACAGGGGCTAAGGAATAGAAGAAGACTCGTCAAAGGAGAAGCGAATTTGCGAGTTGGGAATGGAGCAAAGATTGCTGCTGTTGCCATCGGAATATATTTGCTAAAGCTCCCCACTGGACGTGTCTTAGAATTGGATAATTGTTATTTCGTTCCTTCGTTAATAAAGAACATTGTATCTATTTCATGTTTGAATGAAAAGGGTTATCATTTAACTTTTAGTAACAATTGTTGTTACATAACTTTAAATGGCGTTCTTTATGGGAATGGAACTTTGTGCAATGACATCTACACGTTAGATTTATCCAGTGACATTTTTAATATCGAAGTTAGCAACAAACGTGCTAGAATAGATAATCGAATAGACTCCTACACTTGGCATTGCCGTCTTGGCCATGTAAGTAAGAAAAGCATGACCGAATTACACCGATGTGGAATTCTGGAATCATTTGAACCCGGTTCATTTGATACATGCGAATCATGCTTAAAAGGCAAGATGACCAAATTACCCTTTTCTGGAAAAGGTAATCCAGTGGGAGAATTGCTTGGTCTAATATATACTGATGTATGTGGACCAATGTCAACTCTTGCACAAGGAGGCTATAGCTACTTCATCACCTTTATCGATGATCACTCACGATTCGGGTATGTGTTCTTGATGAAACACAAATCTGAAGCTTTTGAGAAATTCAAAGAGTTCAGAAATGAAGTAGAGAAACAACTTGGCAAAATTATTAAAATACTTCGATCCGATCGGGGTGGTGAATACTTGAGTCAAGAATTTCAAGATTATCTAAGGGACAATGGGATATTGTCTCAATGGACTCCGCCGTATACACCACAGCATAATGGTGTATCTGAGAGGCGTAACCGAACCTTGATGGACATGGTTAGATCCATGATGAACCATGCAACTCTTCCAAAATCCTTTTGGGGCTATGCACTTAAGACAGCTATTTACTTGCTAAACAGAGTCCCGACCAAGGTAGTCTCTACTACTCCATATGAGACATGGAATAGTAAGAAACCCCACTTAACTCATCTTAAGATATGGGGTTGTCCCGCTTATATGAAGCGGACTGTATTAGACAAATTGGATGCTAAGTCTGATAAATGTCTATTTATTAGATACCCTAAGGAAACGAAGGGTTACCAATTCTATCATCCCTTGGAGCAAAAGGTGTTTGTTTCAAGGCATGCTGTATTTCTAGAAAAAGAATTTCTTTTACAAGAAAATAGTGGGAGTGGCATTGAACTTGATGAAGTTCAAGAAACTCCAATAGACATTACAAAGACACCTAGTCTAGACCCACAACCGATAATTCATAGTGATGAGCTATCAGTTGAACCTAAAACAACACCACCTCTTCGTAGGTCTGATAGGGCACGCAATATTCCAGAGAGATACGGATTTCTCGTAAGTGAATCGAACGACGTGTTACTCATAAGCGATGATGAACCTATCAGTTATGAAGATGCCCTGAGAAGTTCAGAAAGGGACAAATGGCTTGAGACCATGAAGTCGGAAATGGATTCCATGTACGAAAATCAAGTATGGGACTTGGTTAACCCACCTGAAGGGATTAAACCCATAGGGTGCAAGTGGGTTTTCAAGAAGAAAACCGACATGGAAGGTAATGTAGTTACCTTTAAGGCTAGATTAGTGGCAAAAGGATATCGTCAAAAACAAGGAATTGATTATGACGAAACCTATTCGCCAGTAGCTATGCTTAAATCCATTCGGATGCTCCTAGCCATAGCAGCTCATTATGATTATGAGATATGTCAAATGGATGTGAAAACAGCTTTCCTTAATGGAAACCTGCTTGAGGATGTATACATGATACAACCTGAAGGTTTCACATCGGTTGATAAAACCAAAGTATGCAAGCTTCGACGATCCATATATGGACTGAAGCAAGCATCTAGGAGCTGGAACATCCGTTTTGATGAGACAATCAAAGAGTTTGATTTCTCACAAAATCCAGACGAACCTTGTGTGTACAAGAAGGTTAGTGGGAGTGCAGTCGTATTCCTAGTATTATATGTCGATGACATCTTACTTATAGGAAACGATATATCAGTTTTACAGACAGTTAAAATTTGGTTGTCCAAAACTTTCTCCATGAAAGACCTGGGAGAAGCAACCTACATCCTTGGGATTAGAATCTATAGAGATAGATCAAAACGGTTGCTTGGTCTTTCGCAGTCTACATATATAGACCGAGTGCTAAAGAGGTTTAGCATGTCGGAATCCAAGAAAGGTTACCTTCCCATCAGGCATAGGATCAACCTTTCAAAGTCTATGTGTCCACGCACAGAAGATGAGAGGATTTACATGAATAAGATTCCCTATGCATCCGCGATAGGATCTATCATGTATGCTATGTTATGTACTAGGCCCGATGTATCATATGCTCTGAGCGTCACGAGCAGATACCAGTCTGATCCAGGAATGGATCATTGGGCGGCTGTCAAGACAATCCTTAAGTACTTAAGAAGAACTAAGGATGTGTTCCTAATATATGGAGAAGGAGATATGGTAATACGTGGGTATACGGATGCCAGTTTCCAGACAGATAAGGATGACTCCAAATCGCAGTCTGGATACGTATTTACTTTGAATGGAGGCGCAGTTAGTTGGAAAAGTTCCAAACAAGACACCGTAGCGGATTCTACCACGGAAGCAGTCTGGATCAAGAAGTTTGTCTCAAAACTTGGTGAGGTTCCAACCATTGATGAAGCAATACTGGTTTATTGCGACAACAATGGAGCTATTGCACAAGCAAAGGAACCAAGGTCTCATCAGTGATCCAAACACGTGCTTCGCCGCTATCATCTGATCAGAGAGATTATAAGTAGGAATGACATACAAATTGAGAGAGTTCCCACTGAAAGGAACATAGCGGATCCTTTAACTAAGGCCTTGCCTCAAAACAAGTTTGAGGGTCATGTTAGAGCCTGTGGTATTGGATACCGTAGCGATTGGCATTAGGCCAAGTGGGAGTTTGTTAGTAATATGAGAGAAGTGTCCTAAGGCAATCGCCTTATGATTGTAAACATTCATTTTAATAAATGATAATTCACTATTTGAGTATACATGTTTATGTATTTGATTGGGATCTTAAACTCATCTACTGAATGTCCGCAATACAACTCACAGCATAAGAGAATTTGTGATGGGATCACAACTAGTGATTATCTCTAAATGTGCAAATGTGAAGTATTGAAAATATCCCTAGTCGATGAATTGATAAAAACGGACACTATCAATTCTGTTGAGACTAGCATGGGTTATTCTCTAATCAGCTGATTCTCACTGGCTGGTGACATTGGGATGTCCGGAGATAAACATGGATGCTAGTTAAGGGAACTAGTTCATTGGAGTGACTAGCTGTAAAACTTCATATGGTTATCTATATAGATATGTCAATGAAGTTCTTACTGCAGCTTAAGTGCGATGTTCCTTTGACTTGCGGTGTTCAAGTCATCTTGGTCATGGAGACTTATACTTTAACATCTTAAGCAAGCATCTCCTAGGAGGTGTGGACCCAGGATGATTGGGTATAAGCCAAAGTGCCCGAAGATGTTTGAACAACCTACAAAGGATTCACCACTCCTTGCGAGGAGATGTATACCCAGGCCTATCGTCGGATTGTTAATCAAAACCTCTGGCCAGAGTATATCATGTTAAGAGTGCGAGTCTCTTAAATACATGAGAGTAATTAGAAATCCAAAGGACGAGAAAGACATTACTTGGGCTAGGTGTGACGTAGTCAGCCTAGTGGGGACTGACACAAATAGACCGTGTCCTGAACCAAGTGGGTATAAGATGGTGAAGGGAATGGAGCACGATTCATTAGAGCTGCTGAAGGGTTTCAGAATAATTTTTTCTGAGGTCAAACCGTTGATCTTTCGATTAATTGGGGATCATGATGTACTACTAGGTGCCACTCATGATCGTTCTATAATTAGTTGATTATAGACGGCCAACATAAATCGAAAGCCTATTTAGTCACACGCACTACGAGTAATCCGAGGGATTTAAAACGAGTTGAAAATTAGATTTTTCGATCAAGAGAAATAAGTCAAATCTGAGTTAATCAGAGGCGCAATGGAAGCTAAAAATGGCTAAGTCTTTTGAAGGCTTTTTGGGCGAATTAAATGAGTTTAATTCACGTTGGTTCGGCTCGGTTTGGGCCGGCCAAAGAGGGTGCCAACCCTCCTTGGTTGGCCGGCCATTAAAAGGGAGAAAAACCAATTTAATTGGTTTAATTAATAAAATAAATCTAGTGCGATTTATTTTATAAATTATGGATAAATAAATTTGTATAAAGAAATTTATATAAATAAATTTGTAGAAATTTATTCTTTTTATGGAAGTTAAAATAATCCATGAATTGGTTTATTTTAATTTTATAAAATCAATTATGAATTGATTTTTCCATAATAAGAAAGTTTATAAATTTCTTATAAAATTTATTCCATAATTTAAAGAGAAGAAGAATTTGTTTTATTATAAATTAGTTATAATAAGACTCGGCTTAAACGGAATAATTAATAAGAGAATTTATAAGATAAATTTCTTATAACTAATTCCGTTAATTCCGTTAAGAGGGAGACTTAGCAAAGGAGTTGCTACTATATAAAGGAACCAAAGGCAAGCCCTTATTACGAATTACTAATTGAGATTAGTAACTTCCTCTCTCCCTCTCTCTTCTCTTCTCCCTCTTCTCTTCTCCCCACCTAGGGCTGGCGCCCTCTTGGAGTTTTAGGGCCGGCGCCCTCTTGAAGAACTAGGGCCGGCGCAACCCTCTCCTCCCCTTGTGAGTTGCCGTGAGCTTCAACAAGAAGGAGAAACCAAACAAGAAGAAGAAGAAGCGGATAGCGACTCCTCTCTTCCCGGAATTTGGATTCCGTTTCTTCTTGGTGAGTTTCCTATTTTTCTCTTGTTCCATTAGTTGTGCCTTCCGAGGATCTAGTAGTTCTCATCGGCACAAAACTCGTGGCTTTGCGAAGTCATCCCGAAGAGAACTCGGCGTGGACGCGAATAGAGGCGGAGCTTCCAAGGGACGCTACGGTTGGACCTCGTCCTCTTACTTCGAGTTACGAAAGGTACTTAGTAAATTGTTTACTTTTCCGCAAAGTTTTAATTTATGATTATGTCAACACACCATAAGGTTGCATGCTAGATACGTGGTTAAAATAATTTAGGAAATTATTTTATGCTAATTCTTCCGCTGCACGTAAAATTTTTTGAATTTTACGAACCCGCATCCTTGTCGACATGCACCCGGTCCCAACACCCCTTTGTCACACATCAAAAACTTTCAAAAAAACTTGCGCCAACAATGAAATTTTTTGAAAAAATGTAACTTAAGCCTTTGTCCCATTTGTGATAATTTCTCTCCTCCTTTTGAAAATACTTATATAATTTTTGAAAAAATGATTTTCAAAACTCTTTCCCCCCCATTTTTTTTTTGAAAAACTAAGTACTTGTTTTATAACGTATAAAGAAAATAACAAGTACTTAAGTTGCACCAACAATATGGAAAAATATATATGTTAAAAAAAATTGAACTTCCCTAAGTCTGACAACAATCCTAGGAATCTTGTTGACCACAAGAAACTTCCTATGTGTCTTAGGGATTTTCCATAAATGTATATTTTTAGAAAAATAATCACTTTCTTGATTTGGTTTCTTTTCCAGTCTAACGCAATCCTAGGAAATCTTGTTAACTACAAGAAAATTTTCCTAAGTCAAGATGAGATGAATTTTTAAAGACTTTGTTCAAAAGATGAAAAGATTTTCACAAAATATTTTTTAAGACCGAGAATGAAAGAAAATATTATGTTTTCAAGATGATTTTGAAAAGATGGTGTATGAAAACATAATAACTTTGAAAATTTTAATAGTTCTTTTAATTTGACCTCCTCCTAAACTTGACACAGTCCTAGGAAGCTTGTTCACTACAAGTGATCTTCCTCTGAGTCTTAGGGTTTGATTCAAACGAAAAGAATTATCTAATAATTTTTTAAAAAATGGTCAGAAAATAGAATTAATTTTTTTGAGTATAGGACTCCACCTAAACCTGACATAATCTTAGGAATCCTTGAAGATCATAAGGGATATTTTCTATGTGTCTTTAGAGTTCATCCAAATCAAAAGGATAATTAGCACATGTTTGAAATAAGTTTTGAAATAATATTATAGTTTTCAAGGACATAATTTTTGAAAAAATATTTTGAATGATATAATAAGTTTTTGAAACATTTTTCGAAAACATATTTTGAAATAATAAATTTTTAAAGCATAAATCATTTTAAAAGATCTCAATTTTCAAATAGAATAATTTTTGAAGTGATGTTGAATTTTAAGACCTTTTTTGAAATGATATAAATTTTTGAAAAGCATAATTTTAAAAGAACAACAAAAAAAACCTCCCCCTGAACCTGACACCGTCTGGCTACCCTTGTTAACTACAAGGACCTCTACCTAAGTGTGTTAAGGGACTTTAGTATTAACCTATAAGGTTTGTGTCTAAGTGTGTAGGTCAAACAATTTTCGAAAGGATATATGATTTTTGAAAATGTATTTTATAGATAAGCAATCAGGCAAGCATGAAATTCATAAAAATATTATTATGCTTAAACATTATTTTAAAATATATTTTTATGAAAATATCCTAAAGATTTTGAAAACATTTTGAAAAATATTTGTCAAATAATTAGTCCTTAACACCTCACCCATTCTATGTGTTGCAGTACAAGTAAGCATGGTTGCCTTATGGGTGTATTGTGAGATGCTTGAACAATTTTTCTCAATTTATTTATAGACTGGTTGACCTTGAGTTAAATTCGAGTTTAATCAATTTGTAATTTAAAAGTAGATTTTAATAATCGACTTCCAGGTCTTGGCGAGACACAGAGGCCTTCTTTGGTCGTAGTCTTATTGGATCATCAACCCTTTTCTTAGACAAAGTCTTTTAAAGAAATAATACCTTTATTTTACTCTTTGAAAAACTCTGGTCTAACTAGTCTAGGATGTGCCGAGGTAGCTTCGACTAGTTCCACTTAGCTAGGCCAAGCTTCCCTAATTAATTTTTTTAAAAATTAAGCAGATGCATGAACATGACATTTATGCATGAGTCAATCAAATCAAAACATTTTATTAGGTTTCTAATAATGTATCAAATTCTTGATTTGATACATACCGTGTGAACCCACGAATATGTCAACCCACTTTGACATATTTGTTGTGATTTAGTTGGAGCTTTCAGTTGAGTAGGATTTTATTTAGTTTCAAAATTGAAGGTAATTAATTGAATTTTAGTTCATGAATTTTGTTGAATTAAGGATTGAGTTGTTAAAGATTTAAGAATTAATTATGATTAAAAGTTGTTAAGTATTAATTGGTGAAGAATTAATTAAAGTTAAGTTATTAAAAATTATTTAAGGTTTAAATCAGTTTAAGAATTAATTAAGATTAAAATGTTAAAAATTAATGTTAAAATTGTTAAGAGTAATTAGAGTTAAAAATTGTTAAGAATTAATTAGAGTTAAATTTTTTAAGAATTAATTAGAGTTAAAAATTGTTAAGAATTAATTAGAGTTAAAATTTGTTAAGAATTAATTAGAGTTAAAATTTGTTAAGAAATAATTAGAGTTAAAAATTGTTAAGAATTAATTAGAGTTAAAATTATTAAGAATTAATTAGAGTTAAAATTATTAAGAATTAATTAAAATTATTAATATTTAATTAAAATTAAAATTATTAAGACTTAATTAAATTTAAAATTATTAAGACTTAATTATTAAGAAATAATTAAAATTATTAAGAATTAATTAGAGTTAAAATTATTAAGAATTAATTAGAGTTAAAATTATTATGAATTAATTAAAATTAGAATTATTAAGAATTAATTAGAGTTAAAATTATTGTGAATTAATTTATTAAAGTTGTTAAGAATTTTGAGTCTAGTTGCATCATTTCCATTAATTCAACAATTTCTGATTCATCTAATATTTCTTTTGAATTTAAATTTTTAATTTTGTTTAATACTTCTATTTTATTTGATTTGTTGTAAGCCCTATTAAACATAGTTCTATTTCTATTAAATTTCTCTTCATCTTTAGTATCATATTTATCTTCATCCTCAGGGTTAAATTCATAATTTAAAATTTCATTATTATCCTCACAATAGGTGGAATAATTTTCAGGGTTATTTATTAAGGTTGTAGCATTATATTGAAAATTAGTAAAATTAACTAAGGTTTGACTTTCATCCTTAACATGGTCTTCAGAATCAGATTGTATATTAATTTCAGAGATATTAGGATTATCTTCAAAATTATTTGAATTATTATCAATTAAAGTTCCATCATTATTTTTAGGAATATTAATTAGGTTTTTATCAGAATTCTCAGAAAGATTATTAATGACAATTTCAGAATTATCCTCAGAATTATCATAATTATCAGAATTATTACTAATTAAGGCATTATTATCATCCTTAACATTATCAGAATGATTATTAATTTCAAAAATTTTAGTATAAATATTAAAGATTAAAGAATTTATATTCATTATTTTAATATTATTCACATTTGATAAATTGTCTTGTAATAAATTAAGTTGGTTATGTAAAAAATCTAATTGATCAGAAAATTTTTTAGTAATATCTAAATTATTAGCATGCTTGAAAAACTGTGCAAGAATTTTAGAAATTTAAAAATTATTGCAATAATTAATTTTCTGTACCTTCTTTCGCTTTGTTGTTCTGCTGATCTTCCAGTCTGGACACTGGTTCTTGTAATGCCCCTGCTTCTGGCATTTGAAGCATTTGATATGGATTTTGTCCTCCGGACTCCTGGCGCTGGTACCTCCTTTGCTGCCGGTGGTGATGATCGAGTCTTACGAGTAGGACATGTTGGGGCAATCTATGGTCCAGAGTGACCATGTGTTTTGATGTTTGGGCAAAGGGTTTAAGTTAGGTTCACCCTTGTGTTTGATGTGTGTATTTGAGTGTGCAGGATACACATGGACTTAGTTGGATGGCTTCGGGTCTGGTGAAGGATGGTGTGAGGAGACAAGCCGTGGGCTTGTATGCATCCGAGGGATCGTGGACAAAGTAGGGACGATGAGCCGAGGGAAGCGAACTTCGAGGCATACACGAAGGATGGCATGGGGAGACAAGCCGCGGGCTTGCATGCATCCGAGGGACAAGAGCCAAATTTGAAGAAAGCTTGAAGGCAACAGGTCGAGGCTGCTAGATGAAGGGTCAGTTGAGTCGTGAGGGTTCGAGTGCTGAGAAAATATACTCGGGAAGGGAAACCCTAGGTTTAGGGGTGGACTAGTCGACTGATGCTTGGATCAGTCGACTGATGAAGTGCACAGAAAGATCAGTCGACTGATCTTAGGGGTAGTCGACTGATATTCGAACGTTGGGCTGTAACGTTCGAATACTGGGTGGACCAGTCGACTGGTGCTTGGACCAGTCGACTGGTAACGACTCTTTTTAGCTATGAGCTCTATTTAAGAGAGCTCGGTTTGGTTGGGAAAGGGTTGACGAAATAAGCTTGGTTAGAGCTTATAGCTAGTGCTCAAGTATTGTCGAGAGTTTGTGGCGAAGTTTCTCCACCCACAAGGAGCGACAAGTGCTAGCCGGAGGTCTTCCGGGGACTCATCCACCTTACGGACAGCCTTGGAGTAGGAGCCTTATCTCCGAACCACGTAAATTGGTTTGTCTTCTTAGTTGTTAGATCTGTTATTTGTTATTCCACTTGCGCACTAACAACGTGTAGGAAGAAACGTCTATTCACCCTCTCTAGCCGTACGTCAAGGTCCCAATAGGACATTGATTTTTATAGTGTCCTCTCTCCCTGCACTTGAAACATATTATATGAAATTTAAATATTGACATTATTAAAAATGTACCTGATTCACCCCTGGCTCCCCCTCAATTCCTGGTGTCTTTGCTCCGTCGGTTGTTAGTCCGGTGAAAAGCTACTAGGCTCTGATACCGCTTGTAGGATTGGTGCCATCGATAAGGGGGGTGAATATCGACTCGAAAAATTCCTTCGGAAAACTCATCGTTTGTTTGTTTTAGTCAAAGAGTTAGTGCGCAACGGAATAATAAAGAACAAAAACAAACAACACACTAAGACTCGCAGGATTTATTTACTTGGTTCCCGACCCCCCTGGGTCAGTACGTCCAAGGCCTATGTACTCGGCGTGAGTCCACTATTGGTCTCCTTTCCAAAATTTCTGGAGGCGGAGAATACCCGTCTTACAGTTCAAGTTTACAACCAAAGAATAAGTAAATTAAGTGCGTAAAATAATAGCAAACCAAAAAGAAAGTCGAAGGTCCGGCCAATCCGGAAGTCCGAAGTGCAGCGCACTTCATCCTGGAGCCTCCTTGGTCGCAGAGCTTCTTCTCTAGCGCTTTTTCTTTGCTCAGAATGCTTAGAATGATGTTGCAAGTGATGTACTGAGTTGAGGGGTCAAAACCACTTTTATAGTATCATCCAGGGTGCCCTAGAGGCCTTTGGGGTGCCTCAGTACTGTAAAAAATTCATCCGTACTCGCGAACTTCGTGCAGGGATAAACCCAGCCATCCAGGGCACCTGGGACCATCCAGGGCACCTGGGACCATCCCAAGCACCTGGGATGGAGCCTTGAGGGCGCCCTGAAGCATGGGGTGCCCTGGATGCTCCTCCCAGGTGCCATTTCCCCTGCATTTGCTCTTCTGTCTTGCCTCCAACTCCAGGTACCTGCAAGACAATCAAACACAAGACAAATATATAGATAATCTTAGCCTTAATGATTGGTTCTGACTTTGGATTTCACTTGAAACCCTAGGTCAAACCGACACCTAATGTTCCCGTTCCCGGGGAACGTGCCTTAACCTACTCCACCCTGGAGAAGTTACTTTTGCCAATCGGAACCTCCGGTTAGACTTTTACTTAGCCTCCGAGACTCCTGGATCTTGAGACGTCCAAACCTTGACCCGTCTCTACTTCTGTCCTTAGTCATTGCTCAGCTAAGTTGCTCGATCCCCCAGACCAAGACTTCGTGCCTAATTCCTCGAACCAGGACTTCGGTGCCCAACCCTCAGTCAGGTCTTAGGTGCCCAGCCCTCGGCCAGGACTTCGTGTTGGATCGAGAGAACCGATAGAGGGGGGGGTGAATATTGGAAAACGTTCGGATTTTAGAATTAGAGAAATTACGCAGCGGAATAACAACAATCGAGAACATAGGTAGTTTTACTTGGTTCGGAGCCTAGGTCAACTCCTACTCCAAGGCCCACGGTCGTTGACCATTTTCTGCGGGCAATTCTATAAGTTCGCAAAACGGTTTACAAATAGATGTTACAATTACAGTATAGTAAACACAAAAATTAAAAGATCGCTCTTTATTACCGACGTCCGGTGTGGAATGTTTCTCGGAGCAGAGGGACGTCGTCGGCGCTTGTATCTCGAGTCGGGAGGTTTCTGGAGCAGAGTGCGGGAGCAGAAGAGTGTGATTGGGTTAAATGAAATTGTTGTTTTGAAGCCTTGGTTCGAGGGTCCTTTTATAGCACCTGGGGGTGTCCGGAACGTCGAGGGCGCCCCACCACGTGTCGGTCGATCCACTTCCTTCTAGGTCAGCTCTGATCCCTTAAAACTCGGGATCAAGCTTTAACCAGGGCGCCCGGAACGCTGGGGGCGCCCGGATTGACCGGGTCAGAATCTTATCCTCTTGGCTTCGCTGGAGTTGCTTCGACTACTTGACCTGGGGGCGCCCGGAGCGCTGGGGGCACCCGGGAGCAGCGGGGGCGCCCGGAAGCACGGGGGCGCCCCGAACATGAACTGTCGAAGCCTTCTTTTGCATTATGTGTTTTGTGTTCACCTTGGGGGCGCCCGGGACACTCCGGGCGCCCTGGTCAGCTGTTGCCTCACTCCTTTGAGGCTCTCTAAGCTGCAGACACTCGTTCCTTCGGTCCTGCATCCAGGGTTAGTCCAAAACACCATAGAGTAATAAGATATTAGTTTATATAGCCTTAGCTGTCTTGGTTCTGACTTTGGGCCTCCAAAATGGAACCCTAGGTCGAACCGACGCCTACTATTCCCTCGACGGGGAACGCGTCCTCACCTACTCCTGTTAGGAGAATTTACCTGATGCTAACTGGCTCCTCCGGTTGGACTTTTGCCCAGCTGTCCTTCGCTAGGTGCCTAGCTGTCCTTCGCCAGGTCTTCAGTACCAAGCTGTCCTTCGCCTGGTGCCTAGCAGTCCTTCGCCAGGGCTTCAGTACCACGATGTCCTTCGCCTGGTGCCTAGCAGTCCTTCGCTAGGTCTTTGTATCCTGGCAGTCCTTCGCCAGGTGCCTAGCAGCCCTTCGCTAGAACTTTGTTTCCTGGCAGCCTTGCAGGTGCCTAGCAGCCCTTCCAGGCTAGCAGCCCCTAGACTTTGTTTCCTGGCAGCCATTCGCCAGGTGCCTAGCAGCCCTTCGCTAGGACTTTGTTTCCTGGCAGCCATTCGCCAGGTGCCTAGCAGCCCTTCGCTAGGACTTTGTCTCTACACACTTGAGTAACTTTATTAGATCACAAATAACACTTAACTTTGAATCCTTTGCCAATATCAAAACAAGGTTCGATATGGTGCTTCCTGCACCAATAATCTCCCCCTTTTTGATTTATGGCAACACAATTCAAAGTTAAGTAAAATCTTTATAATAGTTAAGAACATAAGGTAAAAATGAAGTATAGCAATTTTACACAAATCAACGTTAACTTTATAACAGTTAATAAAGTAAGGTAAGATTATTTTACACAAATCAACGTTAACTTTATAACAGTTAAAAAAAATCCTTTATTTCTCAAACACCCCCTAAACCCTGAATACTTGTGTTATAAAATACTTAACTTTGACCTTTCCTCCCCCTTTGACATATATCAAAAACAAACATGGGTGAACAAGGTAAAAATTAAAAAATTTTGCAAACCTACATTTTGTTAAACAACTTTTACTTACAAGGCTTTGCAAAACTTAGGCAAAATTTTGAAGTCAAATTTCCAAAAAGAGTTTAACTTTGAGAATTGGGAAAAATTTGTTTAAAAATAATTTGCACACTTAGACGAATTTGCTTGGAAATACTTTGTGTATTTTGAAAAACAAAATTTGTAAAACTTCTAGACAAGTTTTTCACCAAAAAAACTTTACTTAGAAACATTTGCCAAAATTTTCAACCAGTTTTTGCTCAGACAAATTTTGTTTACTAAGAATAATTTTACCATGCACTTAAAAAAATTTTTGAAACACTTAGAAATGCTTAGAAATTTTTGAAGCACTTTAAAAAAATTTAACAAAATTTCCTTTCTCTCCCCCTTAATGTGAAATTTTTCTCCTTATGTTTTAGACCATTTCTAAGTTCAGTTTTGAAAAAGGTATTTTGAAAAACTTCTGAGTATCACAAAGGAAATTCTTAATTAAGAGGAACTCGAAGTTTTCAATAATGTTTCTTTAAAAAGGGAAAAAGTTTAAGGAATAACTTTTTCTACTCTCCCCCTTGGTCATATATCAATAAGGAACTCTTGAAAAATATATTTTGAAAACATTTAAAATTTGTGTATCAGAGCTCATGGGTTTTGAAAACATAAATATTTGAGTGAGAGAATAATGCTAAAAATGATAATTTTTAATTAACAACATTTTGAAAGAATGAAGAATTATGCTCAAAAAATTAGAATTGGAGTCAAGTGTATATTTTCATTGAGTCCATGCATGACAAAAATATTTAATCAATAAGCTTACTTGTTTTGAATATTTTAAAAACTGCAAGTACTTTAAAAGATATTGAGCTTTTTGAGAGATGCAAGTACTCTGTATCTTTTGAAAAAATATAAGTCACTTTGAAAGATATTATGCATTTTTTTGAAAATATAAGTATTTTTTTTAAAAAATATGCATTTTTGAAAAATATGCAAGTACTTTTGAAAAAAAAACAGATTGAGCATTTTTGGAAAGTCTAAGTACTGTTTTTGAAAAATATAAATAATTTTTGAAAAGTATTATGCATTTTGAAAACATAATATTTTACTTGACTAGGTTTCTTTTCCAGTCTGACACAATCCTGGGAAACCTTGTTGACTACAAGGACATTTTCCTAAGTGTCCTGGAAATTTCTCCAACCCAAGTAAATATTATTAAAGTAACTTCATAAGTCACAAGAATTTTGAAAAATAAAATAATAGTATTTTGGTACAAAAATTATTTAAGTTTTCAAAAGGATTTTAAACTTGCAGTGCATGAAAATATATAATTTACAAATGTTCAATAATTCTTTTAATTTAATCTCCCCCTAAGCTTAACCCAGTCCTAGGAAGCTTGTTGACTATAAGCGATCTTCCTCTTAGTTTTAGGGTTTGATTTAAATTATAAGAATTATCTAATAACTTCAAAACAAATAATTAACAATAACATTTCAGAAATTCTTCTTTTGACTCAAATTCCCCCTAAATTTGACACATCCTAGGAGTCCTTGTAGATCATGAAGTGGACCTTCCTCTGTGCCTTAGGGTTTATTAAAATCAAAAGAAACAATTTTGAACAACCTTCTGAGTATGATAACTTTCAAGGAGATAAATTTGAAAACATAACTTGAAATGTTAGCACAGTTTTCGAAAAACATTTTGAAATGATGATAATTTTCAAACAAATAGTAGTATACGAAGGTTTTTGAATCAATTTTTGAAAACCTTATTTTGAGATGATAATAGGTTTTAGAGCATAAGGTTTTTTAAAAAATTTGAATTTTTCGAAAAAGATTAAGAAGAACTCCCCCTGTATCCGACACAGTCTGTCTTTTATCTAAGTTCCTTAAGGGACTTCAGTGTTGACCAGGTTGACTAGGGTTTGACTATGTTGACCAAGGTTAACTCAGTTTACTAAGTTTGACCATTTAATAACTAAATCAAACAGGCCTTAGATTCTATCTAAAATGTGTCTGTTGTGATATTTAACATGAAATTCACTATTTTGAAAAAAATAGGGTACAGTAAACTAAATTAATTTGCAAAATAGAGATAATTTTGAATAACTTTTGCACACCTTTTTATTTAAAAGGATAGTGAATTATGCTTTTAGGTCCTAGATGTCTCACCCAGTTCTACGTGATCAAGCATGTTAACCTTATGGGTTTTATGAGACAAATTTTAGTAGAAATAAGAAGTTATTTTGAAAAATCATGATTAATTTTGAAAAAGTTAAATTAATTTTGAAAAGCAATTGGTTTTGAATTTATTTTGAAAAAGAGTCTTTGAATCTACGATCAATTGAAATTTGTGTTAGATTTAAATTTGACCAGAAGTAACTTGAATTTGGATTTCAAAAATTGGCTTCCAGGTCTTGGCGAGGCACTAGGCCTTCTTTGGCCGTAGCCTTATTGAATCATCAACCCTTTCCTTGACAAAGCCTTTTAGTGAAATTTCATTTTCAGAATTACTTTTTGAAAAATTCTGGTCTAACTAGTTTGGGTCTTGGATCGGTAGCTTCGGCTAGTTCCACCATAAAGGTTTCCCTAACGTACTATCATCTCACCTCCACCCAATACTATGTTATTCAAATTTCAGTTAAACCATTTTAGTCCTTAATCTAACCAGTCCTAATTCTAAGCAAAAAATAAAAAGCAACATACAATTAAAGCAAACAAGAAAAAATGATCTAAGTTACATCATAATTGAAATAAAACTTTGGTTTTTTAAAATCAGCATAGTTGTGAATTAAATTTTCTAACGTATTAACCTTAACTAATTTATAAGATTCAATCATATTATTCATGGTAAATAATGGATTTTGAAATATTGTAAATTTACCTCTAAATTTCTTTATGGAGGTCTCCCCCTTGATTTTAGTCATCTTTCTTTTACTTGATTGTTTCTTCAGTAATTTGTAGTGGTTGCGAGTCAACCGGACCAGTTTGGGTCGATCTCCTCCATTGTCTTCTGATTCCGAGTCTGAGTCGGACTCGGGTACAGGTTGAGGCTTCTTCTTTGATGGTTCTCTTGGAGCTTTTCCTGCAATAAAAATTACACCTTCCTCGACCATTACAGCATTTGTTTGATTACTTAATTGTAATTCAAAAAAAGATTCGAAATTGGTTACCATTTTTGTCTCAGTCAATTCGTCTTCTGACTCTGGTTTGGATTTGTGTTCAGACTCTGACTCGGCTGTTTGTGCTTGGGCCAAAAATGCAAAATCTTCTTGGATCTCAATATTGGAGCTCTCTTCGTGTAGATTGATTAGCTTTTCCCACATCTCCTTGGCATAGTTGAAGGATCCGACCCGCTTCAGTTCTTCTTTGGTCAGGCCGCATTGTAAGATTGCTGTAGCCCTTGCATCTGTCTCGATCTTCCTCAGAGTTGGCTCATCCAGTTTGTCCCAAGTGATCGATGTTCCTTCTTCTGTGGGGAATGTGAACCCCGTTTGGATTATCAACCATAAATCCAGATTGGCCTTCAGGTGGGATTCCATTCGACTTCTCCAGGAGTTGAAATTTGCACCAGAGAAGAGCGGTGGACGGGCACTATTCCTTTCTTGGTTGGCCATTTAGTTTAAACCTTGTACACAAGAGAAACAACAGAAATGTACCAAGACTTGGTCTTGGATTAGTACTGCGGGAGAGAGAAGAAATAGCCAAAAAAAATATTGCACGAATTTTGAGGCAGAATAATAAAAAATAATAATAAAAAGTTCGAGACAAATTGTAAAATATGCTTAATTAATAAAAATAATATATATATATATATATATATATATATATATATATTGATCATAAACAGGAAATAAAAATTTGAAATCAACCACATGAAAATTTAGAATAATTTTCTGAGATTTTTGGAAAGGGTTGCGAGATTAATTGGGCATCTAATAATTTTGTTAGGAATTAATTGAGGAAAAGTTATTTCCTAATATAGAAGATATTCATTTAATATCCCGTGCCCTAAATTTCCCTCGCCGACCCCTTTTTTTTGGTTTTGATGCCTTCGGTCGAGCCCTAGCCGCAGACAAAGCCGCAGCCGCCCGACCTCTCTCCCTCGCGCCGACTCCCCTCCACTCGCGAGACCTAAACCCGCAGCCAGCAGCCACCTTCCTCCCCTCGCGAAGCCCGCAGACGCGCCGACCCCTCTTCTCCTCCGCTCGTGAACCCTAGCCAAGCGCCGACTCCTTCAATCAACCGCAAGCAAGAGGGAACCCGACGCCTGTTCTTCCTCTTCTCCACGCAAATCAGCAGGCGATTGCACCTTCTCCTGCTGTGGAGCGACGACCTCTTTCCCTCTCCTCATCGGGCGAGCCCTAGGTCACGGTTGAAGCTAATCCAACCCGATCTCTGCTTTTTCTTTCCCCTTGTCTTCGCAAGCCAAAAGCCTGAGATTTCTGTTTGCTTCCGAGGATCCCTGTTTGCGCTTTCTGATTCACTGCTATTTGAGGCCGCGAATCTCAGGTAAGGATCACCATCTAGGTTTAAACTTGGATGGATTCCGGATTGAGATCAGATAGGGGAAGCCATCATATTAGGTTTGATTGTAAGCTTGATTGGAGTTTTAACCGTTGGTTTGATCTCCTGTTGACAGGGAATTGTAGACTTGTGGTTCCTTGCTGATCGCCGGAGCTGTGGGGCGTCGCCGGTGATCAACTGAGTAAGATTCAACTGCTTTAGGGTTGAGATTCGATATTGATATGTTCCATTAGGTGGGAATCGATTTTAGGTCAGTTTGGGTTTCTGGTTTGGAATTTAAAGTTGGTTTTCAAATGGATTGTAATTGGAATTATGTGTTAAGCTTTAATTTGTAGATCTTGCTAATGATCTTGATCTTAGGTTGTTTCATAGGGAATGAATTCATTAGGCTTGATAATAAGATTAATCCTAATCAGATTGGCATTAGTTAGGCGATTAACTGAATAGATAAAACTTGATTAGCTAGTTGATGAATCTTGGAAGTGATGAAGTTAAGGATGATGTTATAGCTAGACCTAATCTAATCATTTTGAAGAATTAGATTAGGGTTATTGATGGGTTGGATTAAATTTAATCAAGGAATTGAGATTAATTGAAGATAACTGGGTTTGAGGATTTCTTAATGATCAAGGCGATTAGGGGTTCATCCTAGTTGGTTTTGAGATTTATTTTAGTTACTTGTTGAATATTATAATTTGTTAAATCATACATATTGGCACAGGACCTTGATTTGGATACAAGACTCTAGACGTGGGATCTATTTTGATACGAGCATCTACTTTGAGGCGGGCACCCTTTGACCTATCTTTTAGATATTGTCATATTGCTATGCGTAGTTTGTTATATATAATAGTAAGATTGTATGCTATATCTGCCTTAGTATACCTGTATTTGATACATGCTGTTTATCCTTGAGGGTATCTCCCGTTTAGATTCATACAGTCTCATTTGATGTCTTGTGTACATATGTGTGCATAGAGGTAGTGATATGCCCTTTTTCTTTCATTTGACATTTATGGATCACTAGGTACCTTGTCATTATACCTAGTAGGTTACTTGTATCCCATGATATAGGATTCAGACTTATACCTAGCACCCCGAGGTGTTAGTTGAGGACTTGGTGGGTGTTATATGTGCTTGGGTCATGCACCATCCTTGCATTATTGCATGCTGACGATCATCGACTCCTATGTAGTCTGAGCCCGTCGTCAGTTACATGAGGATATGCACACACATCCACTCACGGGTAGTGGTTACCATAGAGTGTGTGCATTTGCCCTGTATTGCTCCGTTCGGCCACTATTTGGAGGGTGGGTCCGGGCGTGGTAGCAGCCAGAGATCCCTTCTCGTACTGAGCCACGAGGAGATGAGAGCTTGACTCCCCCATTGCTTGGGGTAGGAGAGGGACCTCCGCCAGCATCCTGTCCACTCGGTCACTCAGGAGCAGTGATAGCAGGGTGCGTACAGTTGTCATAGCTCTACCCTTTCGGACGTTCATTTATGACAGGTGGACGATGATCTGATTGGTGTCAGGGTGACACATGTCATTGCACCATGTGCATATTTTGCATCGTGCATTGTTTGCTGCATTTGATTTCTGCACTTGATTGACATGCATATATTGGATACCTGTTATCTTGGATTGTATGTTATACTTATTCCATAGGGCTTTATTTCACCCTTTGCAGGATAGGTGGATTCAGGTATCTACCTGTATTTACTATCTTCAGTATACCCTTTCCGATTGTTTATATGAGACTGTATTAGCGTAGACCCTTATTGTTATTGTAACGCACTATGCATATCTGCTGGGTATCTGCTGAGTTATGGACTCACACCGTTGCCATACATTTTTATTTCAGGTTGATATCTGCCAGGAGGGTCCGAGTCGCCAGTCCCGTGCTTGCTGCTGCATTCGATTTGGGTTTTATCTACTATTTTTGGTTTAGGACCATATTATGTTTTATCTCCTTGCACTGGATTTATCGTGGACTTGTGGTATGGATTTGATTTATGACATTGTACTTTTGAGTCCTATGTTGGACTATGTGTGTGGTTTTGCTGCGTTCCTGCCCCCTGGCAGCTCAGGTAAGTTCGTATTTTGGATTTATGATTATATTGTCATATATATGTTGTTTTTGTTTGGATTGAGGCCTGAGGCCCATATAAACTGCGTGGGATTGTTATATATATTGTATGCATGTGTAAATTGTCCGCCGGACAGGGGAGATGTTGTCCGATTTTCTATTGGATCAGCGCTCCTAGGTCTCGGGGCGTGACACAAATTTTTTAAAAATGTTACTTTTGTCAATTTTGAAAAGAAATAAGCATTCAAAGTTGAAAATTTTGCTCGAATTAAAGTAACACGTATTTTGAGAAAAATATTAAAATAATAAAAAAAATTTATGACAAATTTTCAAAAATTAATAGTTTTATTAATTTCAATGAATGGTGAAAAAATGAAAATTCAAAATTGAAAAAGGCGTAAGGATATTTTAAATCCACTCACAGTTAGGTATAGATTCAAACATTTTCTTTCAAAATAAATTTAGTTGTTTTCAAAAATTAATTTAAGGTTTTCTAAATAAATAATAATTTTTCAAAATAATTTTACTTATCAAAACCTGTCTCACAAAACCTATAAGGCTAACGTGGTTGAAAACCCTAGATTTGGGTGAGACAGACTAGGTAGTGAAATTCAATTTAAGCTATTCCTGACTCTAATTGGATCCAAATCAATAAAACTCTTTATGTGTATGAACATAAAGATTTGGATCAATGGATGTTGGATAGCGGTTGCTCCAGACACATGACTGGAGATAAATTGAAGTTCACCAAACTCAAGTTCAAGAACCTAGGCTCAGTGGCGTTTGGCAACAATGCTACACTCAAGGTAATTGGGTCAAGTAATATTGAACTCAAATCTGACTTTGTTATTAAGAAAGTTCTTTTGGTTAAAAACTTCAATTGTACATAATTACGTGCCAAAATTCAGATTTTACATAATTTTACATAATTACGTGCCTTCAATTTATCATAATTGGAAAGTTTCCATAATTGGAAAATTTTTCAAAATTGAGATCATGACAAAGTTTTCCGCAAAACAATTATATGATTATGTCGAACACTAACCGACTCTGATACCACTTGTTGGATCGAGAGAATCGATAGAGGGGGGGTGAATATCGGAAAGCGTTCGGATTTGAAAAGAGAATGCGTAGCGGAAGATTAAAAACAAAAACACGCAAACACAGATATTATTTATTTGAAAATAAAAAGCGAAAAAGATCGAGTGGTGTTGCACCAAACTCGATTAACGAAAAAGATAAAAAAAATATAAAATAATTTCAAAAATCTGAAAAACTCTCAAATTGGTGGTTGCACCAAATTTGAGCTTCCCTGCTCTGATACCACCTGTTGGATCGAGAGAACCGATAGAGGGGGGGGGTGAATATCGGAAAACGTTCGGATTTTAGAATTAGAGAAATTACGCAGCGGAATAACAACAATCGCGAACACATGTAGTTTTACTTGGTTTGGAGCCTAGGTTGACTCCTACTCCAAGGCCCATGGTCGTTGACCGTTTTCTACGGGCAATTCTATAAGTTCGCAAAACGGTTTACAAATAGATGTTACAATTGCAGTATAGTAAACACAAAAATTAAAAGATCGCTCTTTGTTACCGATGTCCGGTGTGGAATGTTTCTCGGAGCAGAGGGACGTCGTCGGCGCTTGTATCTCGAGTCGGGAGGTTTCTGGAGCAGAGTGCGGGAGCAGAAGAGCGTGATTGGGTTAAATGAAATTGTTGTTCTGAAGCCTCGGTTCGAGGGTCCTTTTATAGCACCTGGGGGCGCCCGGAACGTCGGGGGCGCCCCACCACGTGTCGGTCGATCCACTTCCTTCTCGGTCAGCTCTGATCCCTTAAAACTCGGGATCAAGCTTTGACCAGGGCGCCCGGAACGCTGGGGGCGCCCGGATTGACCGGGTCAGAATCTTATCCTCTTGGCTTCGCTGGAGCTGCTTCGACTACTTGACCTGGGGGCGCCCGGAGCGCTGGGGGCGCCCGGGAGCAGCGGGGGCGCCCGGAAGCATGGGGGTGCCCCGAACATGAACTGTCGAAGCCTTCTTTTGCATTATGTGTTTTGTGTTCACCTTGGGGGCGCCCGGGACTCTTCGGGCGCCCTGGTCAGCTGTTGCCTCACTCCTTTGAGGTTCTCTGAGCTGCAGACACTCGTTCCTTCGGTCCTACATCCAGGGTTAGTCCAAAACACCATAGAGCAATAAGATATTAGTTTATACAACCTTAGCTGTCTTGGTTCTGACTTTGGGCCTCCAAAATGGAACCCTAGGTCGAACCGACGCCTACTGTTCCCTCGACGGGGAACACGTCCTCACCTACTCCTCTCGGGAGAATTTACCTGATGCCAACTTGGCTCCTCCGGTTGGACTTTTGCCCAGCTATCCTTCGCCAGGTGCCTAGCTGTCCTTCGGCAGGTCTTTAGTACCAAGCTGTCCTTCGCCTGGTGCCTAGCAGTCCTTCGCCAGGGCTTCAGTACCACGCTGTCCTTCGCCTGGTGCCTAGCAGTCCTTCGCCAGGTGCCTAGCAGCCCTTCGCTAGGACTTTGTTTCCTGGCAGCCCTTCGCCAGGTGCCTAGCAGCCCTTCGCTAGGACTTTGTTTCCTGGCAGCCCTTCGCCAGGTTCCTAGCAGCCCTTCGCTAGGACTTTGTCTCTGCACACTTGAGTAACTTTATTAGATCACAAATAACACTTAACTTTGAATCCTTTGCCAATATCAAAATAAGGTTCGATATGGTGCTTCCTGCATCAACAATCTCCCCCTTTTTGATTTATGGCAACACAATTCAAAGTTAAGTAAAATCTTTATAACAGTTAAGAACATAAGGTAAAAATGAAGTATAGCAATTTTATACAAATCAACGTTAACTTTATAACAGTTAATAAAGTAAGGTAAGATTATTTTACACAAATCAACGTTAACTTTATAACAGTTAAAAAAAATCCTTTATTTCTCACACTCCCCCTAAACCCTGAATACTTGTGTTATTAAATACTTAACTTTGACCTTTCCTCCCCCTTTGACATATATCAAAAACAAACATGGGTGAACAAGGTAAAAATTAAAAAATTTTGCAAACCTACATTTTGTTAAACAACTTTTACTTACAAGGCTTTGCAAAACTCAGGCAAAATTTTGAAGTCAAATTTCCAAAAAGAGTTTAACTTTGAGAATTGGGAAAAATTTGTTTAAAAATAATTTGCACACTTAGACGAATTTGCTTGGAAATACTTTGTGTATTTTGAAAAACAAAATTTGTAAAACTTCTAGACAAGTTTTTCACCAAAAAAACTTTCCTTAGAAACATTTGCCAAAATTTTCAACCAGTTTTTGCTCAGACAAATTTTGTTTACTAAGAATAATTTTACCATGCACTTAAAAAAAATTTTGAAACACTTAGAAATGCTTAGAAATTTTTGAAGCACTTAAAAAAAATTAAACAAAATTTCCTTTCTCTCCCCCTTAATGTGAAATTTTTCTCCTTATGTTTTAGACCATTTCTAAGTTCAGTTTTGAAAAAGGTATTTTGAAAAACTTCTGAGTATCACAAAGGAAATTCTTAATTAAGAGGAACTCGAAGTTTTCAATAATGTTTCTTTAAAAAGGGACAAAGTTTAAGGAAGAACTTTTTCTACTCTCCCCCTTGGTCATATATCAATAAGGAACTCTTGAAAAATATATTTTGAAAATATTTAAAATTTGTGTATCAGAGCTCATGGGTTTTGAAAACATAAATATTTGAGTGAGAGAATAATGTTAAAAAAGATAATTTTTAATTAACAACATTTTGAAAGAATGAAGAATTATGCTCAAAAAATTAGAATTGGAGTCAAGTGTATAATTTCATTGAGTCCATGCATGACAAAAAATATTTAATCAATAAGCTTACTTGTTTTGAATATTTTAAAAACTGCAAGAAAGACGATATGACGGGAGTGTAATGAATTATGCGGAGGGATGTGAGTGATGTAGATGGGATCTATCCCTCCATATGACGGGAGTGATATCTGTGGCCCCTTGATCGAGTAGGACTACTGAAACGCATGCCATACTCAAATGAGTCAATATGAGATATTGAGCTCATTTGTTTGAGTGAGTCTACTCGGGGATCAAGAAACACAAGATTGATCGAGGATGACATGGTCTATGCCTCATTGGTCAATCTAGATATCAAGGATAGAAGGACAATGTCATACATTATCATAGTCACGGAGGTTTAGTCGGATCTCAATTTTCTTGTTACTTGGGTAGCAATGATGCATTGCTAGATGCCGCTCATTGCTTATGTGTCTAAAGTGTTTAGGCGCATTGCCAACGTCACGAGAACTTATTGGGTCACACACAAAGGACATGATGCTTCAGGAAACCTGAGCTCGAGTTGGGAACTCGGGAGACCTGAGCCCGAGTGGGAACTCGGGAGGTCAGTTAGGGAGCCCGAGTTAGGAACTCGGGAAGCCTGAGCCCGAGTTGGGAACTCGGGAAGTCCGAGCCCGAGTTGGGAACTCGGGAAGTCAGATTGGGAAGTCCGAGCCCGAGTTGGGAACTCAGGAAGTCCGAGCCCGAGTTGGGAACTCGGGAAGTCAGATCGGGAGATTTGCTCGGCACACTTGGTCGGCACTCGGCAGACTGGGTCGGCACTCGGCAGACTGGGTCGGCACTCGGCAGACTGGGTCGACACCGGCAGACTGGGTCGGCACTCGGCAGACTGAGTCGGAGCTCGACAGACTGGGTCGGAACTCGGCAGTCTGGGTCGAGAGCTCGACACTCGGTAGACTTGGTCGGGAGACCGGTCGGAAGCCCGAGGGGCCCGGTCGGGATTAAAAGGAAATTCATTAAAGTGTTTAATGAAGGGAAAAGAAAAGATTCTTTTCTTGCATGGGAAATGATAAAGAGCCACATGAAAAGATGTGCTCTTTATTGGGAAGCCAAAGAGACACAAACCTCTTCATATTCATGTGATGAGTATAAAAGAGGGCCTTGCGACTTTGGATGAGGTCTTCTTCTTCTTCCTTCCTTCTTCCCTCTCTTCTTCCCTCCCTCATCTTCCTCCTTTGGCCGAAACCCTACTGTAGGGTTCTTGGTGTTCTACGAGCTACCTCAAGTTGCTAGCACAACTAAGGTAGTTCTCCCGAAGTTGAGAGATTGTGTCCGTGTGGATACGAATAGAGGCACGAACACTTGAACGTGCAAGAGATCTGACGCACCTTGGACGAGCGGGATAAGCAAAGGGCACGCTCCAAAGGTATATCTTCTTTAGAAGTAGATGTAGATCAACTTCGTACGAGTTTTTCTTTCTCATGGATCGCTCGAGGGTTCTTGTTTTCGCTGCGTTTTTATGATTTGGTGCTGGGAGAACCCAACAAACCCTTGTTCTAACTATTCAAACCTTAGTATATTAACCAGATTAAATCTAGGTTTGATCATCCTACCAAACATCAGGTCTTGTTTGGCTAACCCTTGGTCACCTTAACCAACCCTGGGTTCTGGTTCATTCTGCCAAACATCAGATCCTATTTGGCTAAACCATTGTCAACCTGATCAACCCTGGGTTAACCCTACCAAACATAAGGTCATGTTTGGTTTAACCCTTGATCACTTTGACTAACCCTTACCTTGTCTAACACATATTGGTTCTAACTTAAGTATATTGTTAAACACCGAAACACTTAGAGGAAGACATCATTGATACATCTTACACCAACAGTATCATGCCTAGTGCTTGCCACCATGAACTCTGAGCTTCATAAGCAACATGAGAACATGAATGCTCATGATATAGTTGAGCATCTGAAACAACTATATCAAGGGCAAGCAAGGTACGAGCAGTTTGAGGTGTCTAAGACCTTATTTACATGCAAGATGCAAGAAAGAACTCCTGTAGGAACTTACATGCTCAAAATGATTAGGTATGTTGAAAACCTTGAAAGACTGAGATTTTCACTAGGCCAAGAATTGACCATTGACCTTATTCTGCAATTGTTGCCAAAAGGGTATAGTTAATTTGTCATGAACTACAACATAAATGAAATTGACAAGCCATTGCCTGAGATGCTCGACATGTTAAGAACTATTGAGCCCAATCTCAAAAAGACTATGTCTAGTACCGTATTGATGGTACAAAAGGGCAAAGGCAAATGGAAGTCCAAAGTTAAGGGTATGACCCAAGCCAAAGGCAAGGCCAAGACTATTGCACTGAAATCTAAAGGCGGGTGCCTAAGGAAGGGACCTGCATCCACTATGGTGAGACTAGTCATTGGAAGAGGAACTACAAAATCTACCTGGAGGAAGTTAAGAAGAAAAGAAGTGAGATTTCTACCTCAGTATATATGTTATAAAAGTCAATCTATCTATTTCTTCTTCATGGGTATTAGATATCGATTGTGCATCTCACATTTGTACCAATGTGTAGGGCCTAAGAAGGACTAGAACATTGATAAAAGGTGAAGTGGACCTACAAGTAGGCAATGACGTAAAAGTTGTTGTTATAGCTATAGGAATATATTCCTTATCATTGCCCACTGGGGTTGTATTAGAACTTGAGGAGTGTTATTTTATACCTGTGTTGACTAAGAACATCATATATGTTTCTTGTTTGGACAAGAAAGGTTTTTTATTTATAATAAAGAGCAAATATTGTTCTATAATTTTAAATAATATGTTCTATTATAGCCCACCTCTAATGAATGGACTCTATGTTCTAGACTTCGAAAATCCAATCTATAACATAAATAAGCAGTTCAAACCTAATGATTTGAACCAAACATATCTCTGGCATTGTTAGTTGGGTCACATTAATGAGAGTCATATATCACAGCTCCATAAGGATGGACTTCTGGACTCATTTGATTTTGAATCATATGAGGTATGCGAATCTTGTCTTCTAGGCAAGATGACCAAGACTCATTTTAGTGGACACAGTGAAAGAGCTACTGACTTATTAGGACTCATACATATTGATGTTTGTGGCCATTTTAATGTAGAAGCTAGAGGAGGCTATCAGTACTTCATTACTTTTATTGATGATGTTAGTAGATATGACTGTGTATCTCATGAAACATAAGTCGGAATCCTTTGAAAAGTTCAAGGAATTCAAGAATGATGTGTAAAATCAACTTGGCAAAAGTACTAAGATGCTTAGATCAGATTGAGGTGGTGAATACCTTAGTCAAGAGTTTCTTGACCATCTAGCTGAGTGTGGGATTATATCCCAACTCACTCCACCTGGAACACCACAGTGGAATGGTGTATCCGAGAGGAGGAATTATACTTTATTAGATATGGCATGATCTATAATGAGTCAGACAGATCTTTCTACTTCCTTCTGGGGTTACGCTTTAGAGACGACTATTTTCACACTTAACTGAGTTCCATCAAAAGTCATAAAAAAGACACCATATACGATATGGACTGAGAAAGTCCTAAGATACCTTTTATGAAGATTTGGGGTTGTGAGGCTTACGTTTGACGTTAAGTCTCAGATAAACTAGGAACCAAATCTAATAAGTGTTATTTTGTAGGATATCCCAAGGAAACGAAGGGATATTACTTTTAAAATCCCACACAAGATAAAGTGTTTATCGCTAGAAATGCTATATTTCTAAAATGAGAGTTTATTTCTAAAAGAAATAGTAGGAGTAAAATTCATCTTGAAAATGTTTAAGATGTAGAAAATAGCACTGAGGCCTCAATGGAAATTGAATAGGCACTACAAAGTGTTGTGGATCATGAGTTTGTTACACAAGAAGTTATGGAGAAACAATCTGTTCAAGCAGACTAACCTCTTCGCAGATTTATAGAATACATTGTTAGCCTGAGAGATACTTATTTCTCTTGTCTGACTATGATGAAATTATATTTATTGAGCTGAACGAGCTGACATTCTATTCAGAAACTATGATGAGCCTAGATTTTGTGAAATGGCTAGAGGCCATGAGGTCCGAAATGGAATTCATGTACACTAATCAAGTATGGATTTTGGTTGATCCACCGGAAGGGGTCAACCCCATTGGGTGTAAGTAGGTCTTTAAGAGAAAGACTGACATGGATGTTTTATGCATACCTATAAAGGAAGATTGGTAGTTAAAGGGGCCAAGCATATTCATGGTATAAACTATGATGAAACCTTTTTCACTAGTCGTGATGCTTAAGTCTATTTGGATTATGCTTGCTATTGTAGCTTACCATAATTATGAGATCTAACAGATGAATGTCAAAATCACATTCCTGAATGAGAATCTACTCGAGGATATGTATATGATACAACCTGAGGATTTTGTAGATTCAAAGAATGCTAGAAAGGTATGTAAGTTGCAAAGGTTCATTTATGGACTAAAGTAAGCTTCTCGAAGCTAGAATATTCGATTCGATGATGCAATCAAAGTGTTTAGTTTCATTAAAAATGAAGATGAACCTTGTGTCTACAAGAGGGTTAGTGGGAACACAATTATCTTCCTAATCTTGTATGTAGATGACATACTACTCATTTGAAACGATATCCCTACATTACAATCTGTGAAGACATGGCTGGAAATTATTTCTCAATGAAAGACTTGGGTGAAGCAGCCTATATTTTAGGCATCATGACTATAGAGATAGATCTAAGAGATTGCTTGACTTAAGTCAGAGTACATATATTGACAAGGTGCTTAATCATTTTGCCATGCAGAATTCCAAGAAGGGATTTTTGCCGATGTCATATGGTATGAGTCTTTCGAAGACTCAATGTCCCTCTTCTAAGAATGAGAGAGATCACATGGATCAGATCCCTGATGCATCTGCTATATGATCTATCATGTACGCCATGCTTTGTACTCGCCCTGATGTCTTGTTAGTGTTAGCCCTAGAGCCAATTATAAGATGATTATCTAGGAAATATTTTGTATCATATTCTATTTAATAAAGGCAAAGTTTTGATTATTATATTTATTTCATGCTTGTGCCAGCTGAATAAATATAATAATATCCTAGAATAGTAGGTTTTAATCTACAATATATCAACTGGTTGAATTAATTGTGAGAGGCTATAGAGAATACTACTCTTAACTATTCTTAGTCAAACATTAATATACAAGGGCAATATTAATACGTTGGGACAATCTTGTAGGTCAATTGATGAATTGATCTCACAAGTCATGGATATAGGATATCATGATGACATATGGGTATACATTAAAGAATGTGTACTAAATTGATCCACCATGAGAAAGTTTCATGGATCATTACATAAGTGTCATAAACTTGCTCATATGACTATTAGTATGAATAGTCCTTAGACCTGAAGTCACTACGGTTTCCTACATAAGGAGTTACGTACTTTAATATCATCAAATTTCACTCGTAACAGGGTGGACTATAAAGGCAATCACTGGGAATGGAACAAATTATGTGGAGGAATGTGAGTGATGTAGATGAGATCTATCCCTCCCATATGACGGAAGTGATATATGTGGGCCCCTTAATCGAGTAGGACTACTAAATGCATGGTCATGCTCATATGAGTTAATACGAGATATTGAGTTCGTTTATTTGAGTGAGTCTACTTGGGGATCAAGAAATACAAATATTGATATCGAGGATGACATAGTTTATACCTCATTGATTAATCTAGATATTGAGGATAGATGGATAAAATCATACGAGATAATAGTCACGGAGATTAAGTCGAATCTCGACTTTTTCGTCACTTGGGTAGCAATGATACATTGCTAGATGTCGCTCATTGCTTATGTGTCTAAAGCGGTTTAGACACATTGTCAACGTTACGAGAACCTATTGGGTCACACATAAAGGACATGATACTTCGGAGATTGATTGATTGATTTTAGTTTAACTAAAATGTGATTCGAATTGGATTAATTGAGTTGGACTCAAATAAATCCAATTGGATTATGAATTTGGGTCTAATCTGAAGTAGACTCATTAAGATTAGACTCAACTAATTAGATGGGACAATAATTTATAAAAATGTTAAATGAATTTATTATTAGAGAAAGATGAAGTGTTTCTCTTCATTGGATAAAGAGAAGTTGAAAAGAAAAAAATGAGAAACATGTACTTAATTGTGTTTATTGGCATTAATGTGATGGGAAGCTCAAGGGACAAAATCCTTTCATATTCATGAGATAAATATAAGCATTTTTCGAAAATTGCATGATGAGAAGTGTCATTTTCTTCCCTTCTTCCTCTTCCTCTCCCAGTAGGCCGAGACCACCTCTTTGAGGGTGTTTGGTTTTTGTGCTTTATGAACTACCCTTAGTTGCTAGCACAACTAAGGTAGTTCTTCTTCAAAGATGACATCGTGTTCGTGTGGATACTACTAGAGACACGAACACTTGAACGTTCAAGAGATCCGGTGAACCGAGAACGAGTGAGATAAGCGAAGGGCACACACCAAAGGTATAACATTTAGTTAGATAGATAGAACATTGTATGATTTTTTCTTTCGGATGGATCACTCGAAGGGATCTTAAATTTTCGTTACATTTTTAAGTATTTTTTGCATAGAGTGTTAAGATGTATACTAAAAGCCTTGCCTTTTGTATAAGACAGCTATATTTTTGAAAGAGAATCACAAGATCACTATTTGCATATTTATATTAGTGTATGCATAATGTCAAATACTTTACACTGTAGATAACATGGTGTGTGGTGTCGTACAGAAGATCATGTTATCAGTGCCTTGGAATGTATAAGTGGAGGCTCACAACCGAGATGGATTTGGACAAACCATCGGGATGGTTGTAGTGTAGTTTGGTGTTGGTTTATCTTGACCATAGAATTACACTAGTGCACTTTGTGTGCATTGAGCAGGACCGACATAGAGGTGATTCAATTTATACTAACTTTATAATTGGATCATACCTTAGGATATTATGGAGTACATGCTCTGAATCCCGATATAATAACAGACACATGCACTTAATATTTATTTCTTTGATTTACCAATGGACGAGATTTATTTTGTTAAATCGATAGGCCCGGTAAATTGGGAAATAATATTATTTACATGGTGTTCCATTGATTATAGACGAAAATCGTGTCCTAGTGAGTCGGGATGATGATGCCCCCTTGATGAGCTCATAAGGTTCATCATGTTAAATCCTGCAGGTGGACTTGGTCCAACATGATGATAAGGATGAGTGGTACTAATCAAGGAGTTAGATGTTGATTAATTAAAATTGTCAGTAATTTAAATTAATCAACGAGCATTCAATATCTTAAACACGGGGAGATTTATGTACTCATAATAGGTGGAACCCATAGTAATATGGGGGTTGGTGAGGTAGTTCAATGAAGAGCTTTTAGTGAAATAGTTCTTCATTAATGGATCGGGCCTTGATCCATTAGGTGGCCAAGACCCAACTCCTCATCATGGTCCCTATTGTAGCCCTATAAATACCCCATGGTGTCATGAAACCAAGGAATCCAATTCTACATCCAACCTAGGGCTTCTCTCTTCTCTCCCTCTCCATCTCTCTCCTAGGGCAACCGGTGGCATACAAGAAGAGAACTCATTCTCTTCTTGTTTCTCTCTTCTTTTCTCTTGGTGGGCGGCGGAAGGAAGGAGAGAACCTTCTCTTCTTCCAAGTTGTGGTCGGTGCAACCTTGAGAAGGATAGGAAGAGCCGGCGGCAAGGAGAGGAGGCGCTAGGCGGCGGCGGTGAGGAAAAGGAGTGGAGGCCGGCGGCGGGTTTGCTTAGGATGAAGAAGAGCTCTCTTCTCTCTTCTTCTCCTACTTCTTCATCTTCAAATCCTTTTTGATCTTGGCTTACTTGTGGTTGGCGCACCTTGGAGATCTTGGAGTGGCCGGCGGCGCAAGGAGGAGAGGAAGAAGGTGGTCGGCGGCAACCCTAGTAGCTAGGGTTTGTTTGGCGCGTGGAAGAAGGAAGAAGAAGGTGATATTGGAAGGCCTTGGTGACCTCAGTTCTTGGTAGATCATCACCCACACGATGTCCAGGAGGGGAGGGTCATACAATAGAAGATCGCGAGGAATGAGAGGTATAACCTTCTCTTATGACTCTTAGTTCTTTCTATTATTTTGTGGTTGTTTAGTTATCATAGTTGATTAATTATTTGTTAATTAATTGTATGATAATTAATTGTCATGGACCCCGATGATAAACACAAAATTCGATGATCCGCTTGTCGTCTTTTCCGCGACTAATTGGTTAGGCGAGTTACAAGGCTTGTACATCAAGTTTGGCCAAGTTGTAACTCAAATCAATTAGTACGGCGATGAGATGGTCGTTTGGGAGATAGGTCTCCATTTGGATTAAATTTTTAATCTGTGGACATGGAGAGGTTTCCCATGGACGACCCGGTATTCGCTTAGGAAACCCACCAAGCCATCCAACAACTAGTATCGGAGCTGAGGTTTCCGGTTTTGTGTGTTTGGATTCGGTTACATTTTACACTTTATCTTGTATTTTATTTTTGCCGGATAATAGTAGAATGTGCGTAGGCTAACTCTTTGGTTGCATGCACGAGATTCCAACTATTATTGATTAAATAATGTGTGTATGTGATTGGTTGTGCATGGTTGTAATTATTTGAATCCTCGGGGTTGATGAAGCTAAATTAGTATTTAATTTTTGTAATTAAATACGACATATGTTTAACAGAGCTTTTATTTACTTTTGATCTAGATTTTATGTACACTCCTTTGTGGAGTATAGGATTGATGGATGTAAATAAATAGCTTTTCATCTCGGCTCGGAGATCCCTTCAATGGTGGCTTGCGCATGGTGTAGGGAGGAGCGGACGAGGTGACGACACGAATGGACGCACATTGAAGACTAAAGCCATAATAGTTGGAAAAATTTAGAATTTTTCTTGTTTATTGTTTAAGTTTATGTGCTTGTCGTGCGTGCATGAAAATTCCTCATTATAAATAACTAAGTGGGAGAGAGACCCTAAGGGTCCCACGACCTCCATTACTAATTTGACAAGTAATGCGTGTTGGATCGGTTAGAAACGATAGAGGGGGGGGGGTGAATATCGTTCAATAAATTTCGGAAATACTAAGAGTAATTGCGCAGCGGAAAAGCAAAAACAATCACTAACACTTTTGTTTTTACATGGTTCGGAGTCGCAGTCGGCTCCTACTCCAAGGCCCACGGTCCTTGACCGTTTACGATGGTCAATTCTATATTTTGCAAATAATTACAGGTTGGAGTACAAATATAGAATTAAAACAATTACAACACTTAATCTAAAATTATATCGACTACCGGAAGATGGAGAGTAGTAGCCGCGGGTCGTTGTTGGTGGTTGAATCTCGAGCATGGAGCATTTCGGAGCAGAGCGCGTAAAGAATGCGTTGGAAGATTGATGTTCTGAAGGCTAGGGGGTGAACCCCTATTTATACTCGTAGCTGGGGCGCCTGTGTTGAAGGGGGCGCTTGACACGTGCCCCTTGCTGCGCGAAACTCAATCCGCAGACTCGGCCAGTGCTTATCCCCTCAACCAGGGCGCCTGAGCTAACTGGGGTGCCTGTGTTAACACAGGCGCCTCTATTATTGTCTTGAGGCTTTGCTTCGAGTTGTTCTGGAATTTTCCCTTTGTCTGGGGCGCCTGTCTCAACACAGGCGCCTAGCCAAGTAGGGCACCTCACTCCATTGAGGCGCCTGGGAGCAGAAACCTCCATACCTTCGTTCCTGCAACAAGGGTTAGTTCCAAAACATAAGAAACATATAAATGATATAAAATTAACCATGATTTACAACCTGAGCTGTCTTGGTTCTGACTTTGGGCTTCCCAAATGGAACCCTAGGTCGAACCGACGCCTAATGTTCCCTCCTACGGGGAACGCGTCATCACCTACTCCTCTCAGGAGATTATACCTATTTGCTAACTGGCTCCTCCGGTTGGACTTTTGCCCAATCCCCCGGATCAGGTCTTAGTGCCCAGCTTCACTCATCAGGTCTTCGGTGCCCAGTCCACGACCAAGACTTAGTGTCCAGCTTCACTCACTGGTCTTAGTGCCCAACCTTATGTCAGGACTTAGTTGCCCAGCCCGCGGCTAGGACTTAGTGCCCAATTCATAGAACCAGGACTTAGTGCCTAGTGTACCTAGGACTTTTCCTGCACACTTGATTAGCATTGTTATATCACAACAAGACCTTAACTTCTGAACCCTTTGCCATTATCAAAACACAGGTTTGACTTTGGTGCTTCCGACACCAACAATGCGAACAAGCTTGCCCGTCGGCTCTGAGTGCCTTCCTCTCCATCGGATGAGCTTGTTTTGCGGATCACTGGGTCAGACACGATTATAGGAAATTATTTAGGAGCCTGTGATTTTCCCCATCGGACTACACATAATTCGAGATAATTTTCTTAGTATCGTGTAATGATAAACACTTAGATGTAATAATAGTATCCTCCCTATCGGAGCCACTGCAATTATTTGTAGGGCCGAAGAGGACCAACTATTAATTTTATTTGTCAAAAAGTTAGGTTGACAAGATAATAAAATTAATGGGTAAAACCTCCTCTTACAAATGTAGAATTCGTATACGTCTATACTATCGTGGCATGCGAAATTCTCGGTGTTGGTTGATTTGAAATTTATTGTTTGAGGAATCAATATTTTTTGAAATCTAAAGTTGTGATCGTTGTGATTCTCAGGTTATTTTCAAAATGACTTTCAATCCACTAGCTACAATACTTAAGGAAAACAAACTTACGGGCCTAATTACATAGATTGGAAAAGAACCTGGACATTGTCCTAACTGCTGAGGAGTACAAATTTCTATTCTTTGAGAAATGTCCTAAAAAGCCTAGCGAGAATTCTGGGGAAGAGGAGAAGGAACATCATAAGAAGTGGGTCAAGGCAGATGAGATGGCGCGGTGTTACATTTTGGCTTCTATGTCAAATGTATTGCAACATCAACATCAGGCCATCCCACTGCTTATGACATGATGCTCAACCTCAAGGAACTCTTCGCATACCAGAATCGGGCCGCTAGGCAGGAAGCGATGAGGAACTTGATGATGACAGCCATGATTGAGGGAACACCCATGAGGGATCATGTTCTCAAAATGATGGCACATCTCAATGAGATAGAAATCCTTGGAGCGGAGATCGATGGGGAAACCCAGGTCGATATCATTCTCCAGTACGGATGGAAACAGGCCAGGCCAGGCAGACTTTTACTTTAATAGGCCAGGCCTGTATAATAACAAACTGGCCTGAGCCTGGCCTATGGCATGTTATAGGCTTTATTCTAGGCCTAAGCCTAGCCTGGCCTGCGACCTGTTTACAAAGCCTGTAATTTAATTTGGTTATCCAAAATACTTCTAATATATAAAATATAATAATTCAATTCGATTATCCAAAATACTAATTTAACAAATTAGCTAAAGATACTTCTAATATATAAAATATGTATATTATATCAAAAATTGATTTGTGGTGTATTGGTAAGTAGGGTGGAAGATAAGGTCTTGCTCGGTAGAAGTTCAAGGTTCAAATCTTTGTTTTGACAATATATAATTTTTATAGGCCCAGGCCGGCCTATTAGGCTTCATAGTCTTTATATTGAGCCTAAGCCTGACCTGATAAGAAAAATAGGCTTTCAAACAGGCCTGAGTATTATTTTATTTTTAACAAGGTCATGCCAGGCCAGGCCAAATACAGGCCAGGCCATAGGCCCCTGATAGACTGCCTGACTTATTTCCATCCCTATTCTCTAGTCTCTGCCTAGGAGTTTTGAGCAGTTTCGACTGAACTACAATATGAACAAGCGTACATATACGTTGGCGGAACTTCTGGCAGAACTCCAGGTAGCAAAGGGGCTCTTCATCAGAGTTCTCATGCCTGGGTTACATAGAGGGTTTCTACTTCTATGCCGAAAGGCAAGAAGAAGAAGAAACAAGTTGAGGCCAAGAAGGCGGCAGGATCTCAGGCACCTCGGGCTGGCGTGAAGAAGCCGAAAGGCAAGTGCTTCATGTGTAAATAAACTGGACACTGGAAGGCGGACTGTCCCCGTCGTCAAGATAAAGGTATATCTTTTTCTTTAGTTGTTGAAACATGCTTAGCAGTGTTATCTACCGATACCTATTGTGTAGATACGGAAGCCACTGATCATGTCTATAATTCTTTGCAGGGGTTCTAGGAAACCCGACGACTAGCTGAAGGAGAAATTACCGTCTACATAGGCAATGCTACGGAGGTGGCAGCTATTACAGTGGGAGATGTTTATTTGTCTTTTGATAGAAATAAAATTTTAGTTTTAAGAAATTGCCTTTATGTACCTACTTTTAGAAAGAACCTTGTTTCGGTTTCTAAATTAATAAAGGATGGATATTCTATTGCTTTTAATGACCATGTTGTTATAAAAAGGAATAGAGAGATTATCTGTTCAGGTAAATTGGTTGACAATTTGTACACTTTAGAACTAAAATCTTCCACTTTGCAAATAGAAGTTAATAGCTCATCATCTAACCAAAATAAGAGAAAGGAACCTTCCAAGATGAACCAAACATATCTTTGACATCTAAGACTTGGTCATATTAACCTTAGTAGGATTCAAAGGTTGATAGCTGATGGGCCCTTGGGTTCATTAGTGGTGGAAGACTTCCCAACCTGTGAATCTTGCTTGGATGGTAAGATGACCAAGAGGCCTTTTAAGGCCAAGGGGTATAGGGCCAAAGATGTGTTAGAATTGGTTCATTCTGATTTGTGTGGTCCTATGTCTATCCAGGCTAGAGGTGGCTTTGAATACTTCGTCTCTTTTATAGACGATTATTCAAGGTATGAGTACATTTACTTGATGCACCGCAAGTCTGAATGATTTGATAACTTCAAAGAATTCAAGGTTGATGTGGAGAAACATCAAGGTAAAAGTATCAAGACACTATGATCATATCATGGTAGCGAGTACCTCTTGGGAGAGTTTAGGACTTACTTATCAGAGGCTGGGATTAAATCCCAATTGTCCGAACCCAGTACACCCTAATAGAACGGTGTAGCAGAGCGAAGGAATAGGACTCTTATGGAGATGGTTAGATCGATGATGAGCTACTCCAAGTTGCCAGATTCGTTCTGGGGATATGCTCTGGAAACGACAGCGTACATACTAAACTTGGTATCATCTAAGTCAGTACCCTCTACTCCCACAGAATTGTGGACTGGGAGAAAGCCTAGTCTAAGACATATTCAGATTTGGGGTAGTCTAGCACATGTGCTGATGGGAGATACTGATAAGTTGAAATCTCGTACAGAAGTGCGCTTGTTCGTAGGCTATCCTAGAGGGACGAAAGGTGGTTTATTCTATAGTCCTAAGGATCAGAGGGTAATCGTTAGCACGAATGCCCAATTCTTAGAGGAAGACTATGTGATGAACCACAAGCCCATGAGTAGTATTATGCTTGAGGAATTAAGAGGGGACGTTCCGACCTTAGTACCAACGGTACAAGAGGACATACCATAAGTCACTGCACCGCGTGTCACAGAAGATACACAAGTGGTACCTCATCTGTAATTTGGCGGCCCATTTGGCGGTCCATTCGGCGACCCCTTATCTATCTGTGGGTCGTCGACCGTCGACCGTGCTGTTACCAATACTAGGTCTTTCCACTCCTGGGCGTGGATTTTTGCCTTCCCAGGATTCGAACTCTAGACCCAGGCTTAAATCTAGTTCTTTATGAATCATGAACACCAATTGAGCTATAACTCAATTGGTGTTCAGGATTCATAAAAGAACTAGATTTAAGCCTGGGTCTAGAGTTCGAATCCTGGGAAGGCAAAAAATCCACGCCCAGGAGTGGAAAGACCTAGTATTGGTAACGGCACGGTCGACGGTCGACGGTCGAGACCGCCAAATGGACCGCCAAATGGGCCGGGTCGTTACATCATCGTAGTGGGAGGGTTGTTAGATAACTTGAAAGATTCATGTTCTTGGGAGAGTCATCGGACTTGGTCCCTGGCGAACATGAACCTGATCCCTGGACCTATGTCGAGGAACATCCGCTTTGATAAGGTAATCCAGTCATATGGATTTGATAAGAGGTGTGATGGAAATATAGTGGTATTTTTTATACTATACATAGATAATATTTTGCTCATTGGTAACAATGTAAAAGTATTATCAGACGTAAGGGTATGATTGTCCAAACAGTTTGATATGAAGGACTTGGGAGAAGTAGGACACATCCTTGGGATCAAAGTTCTAAGGGATCGTCAGAAAAGAATGTTGTGCTTATCTCAAGCTTCATACATAGACACTGTCCTAGTTCGTTTTAGCATGAAAACTCCAAGAAAGGTTTTCTGCCTTTCAGACATGGAGTTCCTCTATCTAAAGAGATATGTCCTAAAATATCAAAGGAGATAAAGAAGATGAAGGCGGTTCCTTGTGCTTCGGCAGTTGGAAGCCTCATGTATGCTATGCTGTGTACGAGACCAGATATCTGCTTTGCCGTGGGCATGGTTAGTAGATATTAGAATAACCCAGGTTAGGGAAATTGGACTGCAGTAAAGCATATAATAGTACCTGAGAAGGACTAGGGATTATTTGCTAGTTTACCAGGTAGACCAATTACTCCCTGTGGGTTATACGGATTCAGACTTCCAATCAGATAGGGACAAAAGTAAGTCTACCTCGGGGTTTTGTGTTTACTTTAGGAGGTGGAGCCATATTATAGAGGAGTGTCAAGCATAAATGCATGGCGGACTTCACCATGGAAGCTGAGTATGTGGCAGCCTCTAAGGCGGCCAAGGAAGCTGTATGGTTCAGAAACCTCATGATGGACTTGGATGTGATTCCTGGTTTGCCCAGAACTATCACAACTCATTGTGATAATAGTGGTGTAGTTGCAAACTCGAAGGAACCATGAGCCCATAAGGTGAGTAAACACATAGAGCGCAAGTACCACCCAAGCGAGGAGAAGTTGTTGTCGCCTAGATTACATTAGAGTACAACCTGACAAATCTTTTCACTGAGGCCTTTCTAGCAAGAGCTTTTAGGAATGTGGAGGATATGAGAGTCAGATGTATGACACTGTGAGGATAGCAGAGTCTTTTAGTATAAATGGGAGATTGTTAGGATGTATACTAAAAGCCTTGTCTTTTGTATAAGACATCTATATTTTTGAAAGAGAATCACAAGATCACTATTTGCATATTTATATTAGTATATGCATAATGTCTAATACTTTACACTGTAGATAACATGGTGTGTGGTGTTGCTTAGAAGATCATGTTATCAGTGCCTTATAAAGTATAAGTGGAGGCTCACAACCGAGATGGATTTGGACAAACCATCGGGATGGTTGTAGTGTAATTTGGTGTTGGTTTGTCTTGACCATAGAATTACACAAGTGCACTTTGTGTGCATTGAGTAGGACCGACATAGAGGTATCCAATTTATACTGACTTTATAATTGGATCAGACCTCAGTATATTATAGAGTACATGCTCTGAATCCCGATATAATAACGGGCACATGTACTTAATATTTATTTATTTGATTTACCAATGGGCAAGATTTATTCTGTTAAATCGATAGGTCCGGTAAATTGGGAAATAATATTATTTACATGGTGTGCCGTTGATTATAGACAGAAACCGTGTCCTAGTGAGTCGGTATGATGATGCCCCCTTGATGAGCTTATAAGGTTCATCATGTTAAATCCTGTAGGTGGACTTAGTCCAACATGATGATAAGGATGAGTGATACTAATCAAGGAGTTAGATATTGATTAATTAAAATTGTCAGTAATTTAAATTAATCAATGGACATTCGATATCTTAAACACGAGGAGATTTATGTACTCATAATAGGTGGAGCTCATATGTAAATATGGGGGTTGGTGAGATAGTTCAATGAAGAGCCTATTGTGGAATGATATTTCATTAATGGATCGGACCTTGATCCATTAGGTGGCCAAGACCCAACTCCTCATCATGGTCTCTATTGTAGCCCTATAAATATCCCATGGTGTCATGAAACCAAGGAATCCAATTCTACATCCAACCTAGGGCTTCTCTCTTCTCTCCCTCTCCTTCTCTCTCCTAGGGCAACCGGTGGCATACAAGAAGAGAACTCCTTCTCTTCTTGTTTCTCTTGGTGGGTGGCGCAAGGAAGGAGAGAACCTTCTCATCTTCCAAGTTGTGGCCGGTGCAACCTTGAGAAGGATAGGAAGAGCCGGCGGCAAGGAGAGGAGGCGCTAGGCGCTGACGGTGAGGAAAAGGAGTGGAGGCCGATGGCGGGTTTGCTTAGGAAGAAGAAGAGCTCTCTTCTGTCTTCTTCTCCTACTTCTTCATCTTCAAATCCTTTTTGATCTTGGCTTCCTTGTGCCCGGTGCACCTTGGAGATCTTGGAGTGGCCGGCAGCGCAAGGAGGACAGGAAGAAGGTGGTCGGCGGCAACCCTAGTAGCTAGGGTTTGTTTGGCGCGTGGAAGAAGGAAGAAGAAGGTGATATTGGAAGGCCTTGGTGACCTCGGTTCTTGGTAGATCGTCCCCACACGACGTCCAAGAGGGGAGGTTCATACAATAGAAAATCGTGATGTAACGAGAAGTATAACCTTCTCTTACGACTCTTAGTTCTTTCTATTATTTTATGTGGTTGTTTAATTATCATAGTTGATTAATTATTTGTTAATTAATTGTATGATAATTAATTGTTATGAACCTCGATGATAAACACAAAAATTGACGATTCGCTCATCGTCTTTTCCGTGACTAATTGGTTAGGCGAGTTACAAGGCTTGTACATCAAGTTTGGTCAAGTTGTAACTCGAATCAATTAGTACGGCGACGAGACGGTCGTTTGGGAGATAGGTCTCCATTCGGATTAAATTTTTAATCCATGGACATGAAGAGAGTTCCCATGGATGACCCGGTATTCGTTTAGGAAACCCGCCAAGCCATCCAACATAGTGATCTCTACATGTCTTGTATATGTTGAGAATGACGAGCAGATATTAATCAGATCTAGGTGAAAGTCACTGCACAACTGTTAAGAATATTCTTAAGTACTTACGAAGGACAAAAGAATATTTCTTGATATTTTGAGGCGATGAGGAGCTTATTGTAAAGGGTTACAACGATGCTAACTTCCAAACTGATAAGGCTAATTCTAGATCGTAGTCAGGGTATGAATTTTGCTTGAATGATGGTATTGTGAGCTGGAAGAGTTCGAAGTAAGACACAGTTGTAGATTCTACAACAGAAACCGTGTGCATTGCTGCCTTTGATGCAACAAAGGAGGCTATCTAGATCCTAAGTTCATTACTGAGCTTGGTGTAGTTCCTACCATAGCCAACCCAATAGACCTCTATGGTGATAACAATGAGGCTATTACACAGGCTAAAGAACCTCTCTCTCATTAGCGGTTCAAACACATACTACAACATTTCCATCTCATTCGAGAAATTATCGATAGAGGATGTGAGGATATACAGAGTACCGACGGATGCTAACATTGCGAATCCTTTGACCAAGGCTTGGGCACAGAGGAAGCATGATGGTCACACTAGGACATTGGGTATTAGATATTTCAATGATTGACACTAGTGCTAGTGGGAGATTGTTAGTATTAGCCTTAGAGCCAATTATGATATGACTGACTAGGGAACATTTTGTATTATATTTTATTAATAAAGATAAAGTTTGGTTATTATATTTACTTCATATTTGTGTCAAATGAATAAGTATAATAATGTCCTTGGGTAGTAGGTTCTAATCTACATTATATAAATTAGTTGAATTGATAGTAAGATGATATAGAGAGCATTACTCTTAACTATTCCTAGTCAAACATTAATATTCAAGGATAATATTAATGCATTGAGACTACCATGTAGGTCAATTGATAACTTGATCTCACAAGTTATGGATATGGGATATTAAATTGACACATGGATATATATTAGAGAATATATACTGAATTGACCCACCATGAGAAAGTTTTATGAATCATTATATGAGTGTCATAAACATTTTTATAATGATTATTGATATGAATAATCCTTATACCTGAAGTCACTACGGTTCCCTACATAAGAATTTATGTACTTTGGTATCGTCCAACGTCACTTGTAATAGGGTAGACTATAAAGTCGATCATTGGGTATACAACAAATTATGCGGAGGGATGTGAGTAATGTAGATGAGATCTATCCCTTCCATATGATGGGAGAGATATCTGTGGGCCCCTTGATCGAGTAGCACTACTAAAATATATGATCATGCTCAAATGAGTCAATATGAGATATTGAACTCATTTGGTTGAGTCAGTCTTCATGGGGATTAAGAAATAAAAAGATTAATTAGAGGATGACAAGGTTTATGCCTTATTGATCAAGCTAGATATCGAGGATAGAAGGACAAAGTCATACATCATAATAGTCATGAAAAGGTTATGTCGTGATGGTGTCGGAAGTACCAGATCAAATATTGTTTTGATAATGGCAAAGGGCTCAAAGTTAAGTAAGCTTTTGATTCTGATATGTTATATTGAGTGTGCAGGAAAGTCTTAGTGTAACTATGCACAAAATCTTGATCTGAAGGGTTGAGCACGAGTCCTGGTCGAGGACTGGGCATTGAAGACTTGATGAGTGAAACTGGGCGCGAAGTCCTGACCGAGGGTTGGGCACTGAAGACTTGGTGAGTGAAGCTGGGCACAAAGACTTGGCTCGGAAGACTGGGCACGAAGACCTGATAGGGGTTGGGCACCGAAGTCTTGATTCGGAAGCTCGAGCAAAAGTCTTTACCAAGAGAGGACAACGAACAAAAGTCGGGATGGGTTGAGGTATGGACGTTGTGAGATCCAGAGTCTTTGGAGGCTGAGCAAAAGTCCAACCAGAGGTGCCGATTAGCAACAAGTAACTTCTCCAAAGTGGAGTAGGTGAGGACGCGTTCCTCGGAAGAGGGAACACTAGGCGTCGATCCGACCTAGGGTTTCATTTGAAACCTGAAAGTTAGGATCGACAACACTTGTTGTCTTGCATGTATTTCCTTTGCATATTATTGTTGGACTAATCCTGTATTGCAGCTAAGTGAATGCATACACTAGTGGAAAAAAGGCTTTTAACACCGGTTATTTTCGACTTTTAACACCGGTTCCGGAACCGGTGTTGATCCAGCCGGCATTGTAAGTATAGACTTTTAACACCGGTTAACAAACCGGTGTAATATATAGATTTAACACCGGTTAATAACCGTTGTTAAAAGTTCAATTATGAGGCGGGAAAGCCATTTTAGACACCGGTTATTTTAAATAACCGGCGTTAAAACATCATTTTTAACACCGGTTCTAGAAACAACCGGTGTCAAAAGTCTTAATTTTTTATATAAATTTCATATTTATTTTTATTTATAATTTTTCTAGACATATAAAAGAACACAATAATATAATAGTTTATCCATAATCAATAACACACCATGAATTAAGTAAATGCAACATCCAATTAGTTTCAAAAACAAAACAATCCATGTATTTTACAACTATCCATTTTTCTTTCAACAAAAGCAAAATATAAATCAAATAACACATTATACTCCTACTCGCTATGTGATTTTCCAAGCAAAGACAATGTAGAAGCTTGCCACACGAGTTTGCAAGTAAACGGTCTAGTCCAAGATCAAATAGTGAGGAGTACGTTGCAGAACTTCGACCAGCTTAGCATTCCATCTCTTATAAGCGTCTTGCATATTTCCATACAGTACTTGAGTCAAGCTTGAATTTCTTTTCATGCTTTGGCGTGCAGTGGCTACCAGTCGATTGCGAAGCAACTGTGAGAAAATTCCAATGAAAAAATATCAAATAATGCTACGGAGAGAGAAGCAATATAATCAATCATTCACAATTTGGAGCTTACTTGGTGTTTGAGGGTGGCCAAACTTTTCGTGTGCATTGGAGATTGTGGGATGACACCATTTGAAGGTGGAACTCCAATAAGACCACATAACAAGGTCTGGCCAGCAAAACCAAGTAAATGATTCAGGAGTCAGATGCCATTTGAGATTTAACCAAAGAACTAGCTAGAGGCAGATAGATTAAGGTATAGTACCAAGAATCCCAAAACTAGTAAATCATAATGAATGATGGGGGCTTTCTCAGATTGAACTCCTTCTGTTGAGCAATCCTTTGAACTCCTTCTCTAACTTTTACATTAATTAGTAATACTGCAAGCTGTCAAAATTAGCAACCTCTAACTTTTATATTAAACTATCCTAAACTTTTACATTGGCAACCTCTAACAAATAAGTTGCCCAACATCTTTTGATGTCATCAATCTCATCTTCGGAGAATGGATCCTTATTTGTGAATCTCTGCAAGGTACATTTATATAAAAAAAATAGCTTATCAACTCAACCAGACATAATTAAATCTATAAAATTAAAAAAACTTCAATTACCTTGTCCCATGAATCAACTATGATCGCCGAGACAATGTTGAGCATATGTATCATTACATAATATCCACACTCTGTATTGCCAATTTGTTTTTGGCACTACAAATAAATATCAAAATGACACATTAGCAGAAAAGGATAAATCAGTTACAAAGTCATGCTAATTTTTCATTATAGTAACCAATATCTCAAGCATGCACATAGAGGAGCTTGCATACCAAAAGACATCAAATAATAAAGAACGCATAGCACTATGATAAAAAAATATAATAAATGGCAACAAATAAACCAAATTTATCTATGAAAAAAATGCTTATAGATCATAGTTGTATAAAAACTTGACATTTAACTACTTACACGTAGTTCCTTCCATATAGGCATTCTAAAAGCTCCAAAGTGTTTGCCTTTCATCGTATGCCAAGAACGCATAGCACTGTGATAAAAAAATATAATAAATGGCAACAAATCAACCAAATATATCTATGAAAAAATTGCTTATAAATCATAGTTGTAGAAAAACATATCATAGAGCGAATGATAATAACTTACCTATTAATAATTGTTTTGATATCTTTATTCGCTTTATTCCACAGTGAGCATTTCTTTTAGCAAATTCTAAGAACTCTTTCACCCCATTCCCATACTCATCACTTGTGCGTAAAGCATTTATCCAACTACGATCCATATGTGCACGGACTGTTTGAGAAAGACATTAAAAGAAAGATTATGAATCGAGTTATCAAAAGGAATATAAAAAAAGATAGATATGATCCTAGAGCTTTATCTCCAGGAATTGTGCCATAATTTTCATTTTGATAGCCATGTCTTCAGGAACTATCTCCAAGAACTGACCTAGAGATAACCATGTTGCAAGTTATGCAATATGTCAGTTTTCGAAAACAAGATATACTTGGTAACATTATCTGTGTTAGCATCAAGCAGTGTAAGTCCTAATATGTGATATGTAATATTAACTATCTGATATTTTATCAAAAATAAGCAAAAACAATCATACTTTCATTTAAATATTACTTACACTATTAACCTTAATGGGCAACAAATGTAGTAAATAAATCATAGATTGTTATCAAGTATTAGTTCCACTTCTTTAAACACCTTTTTCCAACTCTAAGTTCTTGTATCTTAATACACAATGAGTACCAAAGGCAAAATGCACAATTTAAAAAGAAAAGAAAAAAATAATCATTAATTGCCACATAATAAAGAAGGATGGGGATGCTGGAAGTTTAAAAATGATGTATAGCCACTGTTCTATCTAACTACCAATAAGAAAATTAATTTGATCTGCGGAGAAACACTATTGAAGATGACAATTAATTTGACACAAAGCTTCATTTTGAAGCATGGTAAATATATTAAAACTAATTATTTTTTCTTCTAAAAATGAAAAAGTTATTGCTAATATTGGCAATAACTCTAATTCCATGTATAAGCAGGCATTAAGATTAGTTAATAATTACCAATAATTCCGTTATTGGCAGATTCAACCAAAGCATTATCAACTATTTCCTTGAGATTTATCTCTTTGGCTCATCTACACACTGCATTGCAACATATTTGCAGTCAATAATTCTCTGTGCAAGAGATTCAGCTGAGAAACCAACAAATGCAACCTAAAAGGAAAAAACACCATTCAGTCTCCTCTTCTTATAGCAAAATTCAATCCATATATTCTTGAAAATCTTGTGAGGAATGTAATAGAACTGCATTGAGTGAACTGCATCGATGCAAGCACATGCCAACATTGTTCATAATGCCCCCTTTGAACCACTTAATTCAGAAATGACAGAGCACGACTTAACTAAAAATAGGGCAAAACTTACACTTTTCAATTAAAAAGACACTACACCGACCTCAATCTTAACAAGTTCCTTCCTCACATCAATATTCTCGCATCCGAACTCCACCTCTCCTTCCAGTAAAACTGCTCAGCTACTTCGACCAAAATCCAGCAGGATCTTCAATAGATTTCTTATACATTTTGTGATATTAATTCATGACACAGTGAAAGAAATATATGATATAGTATATATGGTGGATTGAGAAAACTATCTGATATATACAAAAAAAATATTAAAAAATATATTATAATCATTACTATTTCGAGAGTGATTGCAAGGAGAAGATAGAGGGACCTGTTCGGGGGAGGAGACAAGGGCATCTCGAGAGAACTCAGGGGAAGGGAAGATAAGATCGTTCTCCTCAGTGGCTAGCACCTCCCCTAAGACGACAACATTGAGGTGGGAGATCTGACTGCTTCTAGATGGGAGTCATAACATGGACTCCAAGTACCTGGGGAACCCGATGAAGAGTAGCCATGATGCCGCCGATCTGAGACCGTTGTGTAGAACGTAGTCATCCGGACGGAGCCATGGCACAGGGGAGATGAGCGCTGGCGGCCGAGGTGGAAGCACGAGGCGGAGAAGAGACGGCGCGTCGAAGCTTGCAAGGTTGTTGTAGTTGCCGACGTGATCAATGGCCTAGGCTAGATGTAGAGGATTGCGGCTAGGGCTTGAAGAGGAAGATGCTCACAGGGAGGGGTGACTAGGGCATGGTGATGAAGGCTCACGGGGAGGGGGCGGCTAGGGCACGAAGATGAAGAGGCACATCTGCTCCTTCCGCTGATATGGCTCGAAGACATGTATGACTTAATTAAGAACAAGGCATGCACGCGAAAAACATATGACCACGGTTATTTACAAAACCATAGTCAAATATATTTTTAACACCGGTTGTTAAAAGAATCGGTGTTAAAAGTATTTTAAAGTTCAAATAATTATAACATATGACCCCGGTTATTTATAAAACCGTAGTTAAATATAATTTTAACACCGGTTGTTAAAAGAACCGGTGTTAAAAGTATTTTAAAGTTCAAATAATTACAAAAATGCCACCACCTTTTTTTTAACACCGATTTTAATACAACCGGTGTTAAAAGCCGTTGTTAAAGGTCTTTTTTGTACTAGTGATTAGAGACCTACGCCACTCAAGCGCCCCAGAGAGACTCGGGAGCCCAAGAACACAAGCGCCCGAGAGGGACTTGGGCGCTCGAGAACACAGGCGCCTAAGAGGGACTCAGGTGCCCGTGTGCTTCTGACTCAGCCAAGGCTCGATTGAGTTGGTGCACACTGACTGGAGCCTCCACATGAGCAACATAGGAGCCTGAGAAGCAATCAGGTGCCTGAGTATGGATAGAACTTGAACCAGCAGGGGATGAGGCGGATCGCAGCAACACGGGCACCCCTATAGGTACACGGGCACTCGTATAACCCTATATAAGGAGGTTTCGACCAGAGACTCACAACAACATTTTCAGAACTTCTGTGCTCTCATGTGCTGCTCCGAAATGATCTAGAGACGACAAAATGCTGCTCCGACAACGATACACCTTTCCTTTATTTTATTTAAAGTTGTTGGTATTCTTATACTTTTTATTGTACTTAAACATTGCATTCATTTACTCATTTATGACTTATAGAATTACCCAAAGTAAATGGTCAAGGACCATGGGCCTTGGAGTAGGTGCAGTCACAGACTCTGATCCAAGTAAAAATAAAAGGTGTTAGCCGTGCTTTTTTTACTTTACTTTCCGCTGCGTACTCGATTACATTTATGAATCCAAAGAATTTTTTTAACGCGATATTCACCCCCCTCTATTGCTCTCTATGATCCTACATGTCGGATCTCGACATTCTCATAACTTGGGTAGCAATGATGCATTGCTAGATGTTGCTCATTGTTTATGTATCTAAAGTGGTTTATATATATTACCAACGTTACGATAACCTATTGGGTCACATATAAAGGACATGATATCTCAGAGATAAAATGATTTTAGTTTAACTACAATATAATTTGAAATTGTATTAATTAAGTTAGACTCAAATGAATCCAATTAGATTGAGGGATTGAGTTTAATCTGAGGTAGACTAATTTAGATTAGACTCAACCACTTGAGAATGAATAATATTCATTAAAAGATTTAATAAATATTATTAAAGTGGAATGTCAAGAGCATTTATATTCATTAGATGCATGAAGTTGAAAAGCCAAAAGGTATACCAAGAGTCAATTGTCTTCATTGAGGTTTATGAGCATTAAACTGTTGGAAGACAAAGAGGTAAATGACTTTTCATATTCATTTGATAAATATAAAAGTTATTTTTCATTGGGAATGAGTCATTCTTGCTCTCTTCTTCCTTTTGGCCGAATACTCCTCTTCCTTTTCTTCCTTGTTGGTGACCGAACCCCCTTGTGTGGCTAGCACCACAAAGGTGGTTTCTCTCTGAGTCTGAGTTTGTGTGGATACTACTAGAGGCATGGAAATTCTGAATGCGCAAGAGATTCGGCGAACCAAGGACTAGCGGGATAAGCGAAGGGCACGTACCAAAGGTATATATGAGATAGATCAAACTTCGTATGGAATTTTTGCATGGATCACTCAAGGGATCTTATTTTTTGCTGCGTTTTAAAGTTGTTGTCACATAGAGATCCGACATATATATAAAAATGCAAATGCGGGGATGTTATGATTTTTCCAAGCGAGCTTTAATGACTTGAGTCTCATCCAATAACCAAGATATAGTTTAAGAGATCACCTAGGAAATACAAGTACTAACAAGTTCTATGAATCATGACTATTTATGGAGTTATCTACTATCCAAACTAGGCAAAGTGAAGGGAGATCCTAAAACTAGGCAAGCACTCGAACATTTTAATAAGACTATGCTTACTTTATGCTATTAGAGATAGAGAAAAATCATCCACCAAACATACTAGCACTAAATCAAATAACATGAATGAAGCGTAAACATGCTAGCATTTTCACTTAAGAACAAGTCATAACAATGTGATAATAGATGCAACTATGAAAATTTTATTATGGAGAGAAGACACAACAAAAACTAAGGAAAACACAACTAAAACTAGATGATAACCCAATGCATACATGCATCTCCAGACTTAAATTTTCATCGTTTTAATGAAAACAACATACTAATGTAGAGGAGGTTCTAAGATGAAGAGTGTTACCAAGTGGTACATGTGAAGATCTTCTTGTATCCTTCCTTGTCACCCTTCTACCTTGTATCCAAACTCCTCCTTGGCTTTGATTTCTATAAAAGCAAATAGATAAGAAAAAATAAGTAGAGGGGTTGAGTTATGAAGCTAGATAAAGATTAAAAGCTGAAATGAAAGCAATGAAAGAACTTGGCTTGCCTCCCAAGAAGTGCTTGTTTTTAGATCATAGCTTGACCACCATGGCAATTTCATTGAAAACTCACTTTGGCTGAAGTGTGATACTTCTGGACTTTCTTTTCAATTGACCATGGTTGGGAGAGATATTTTAGCAAAGGGTGAAGTAAAGCCCTTTGCTTTATTGTCTCTTTGTATATACACTCAAGAGGGCGGAGACGGTTCAGACCTAGCACCTAGACTAGGAAGATGATTAGCACAAAAGATGTCAAGGCCTTCCTTGATACAAATCTAGACTTTGGCAGAGGTGGGAGTGTCAAGTCTCGGGGTTTCCAACTAATCACCTCTTCCCACTCAATTGGTTGTGCATTGATAGTCTCATCCATACCCGTAATGATAGCCACCATTCCAAGAGTTCTTGCTATGCACTCAACTATAAAATCAATATCTGGGGCTACACCATTAATATCTACAAGAATGGATGGTGATACGTCAGAAGTCCTAATAATGTTTGGAGTATCATCTGATATGTCCTTGTCATACAAAACAATAGAGGGCGTCTATAAATGCTCCGAGTCATAAATTAGATTATTATTATCCTCACAATCTATCTCCTCTGACTCTAGATTTGATTGTATCTCTAAACTCAAACTTGATGCATCGATTAGTTGTAGGGCCCACAGAAATAGGATCCCTCATTGCACCATAAGGTCTTCTAATTCTTGTTCCGTGGAAGTAGAAGTTTCTTTATCTTAAAAATCTTCCTAGGAAGCTATCTTAAAGTGTTGAGGTTCATATGGTCTATCAGGTGTTGAATCATCTTGAAATTCTGATGGACTCTGGCATGTTTGAAAAGTTTGCTCAACCTTTTGCATGCTTCTATAATCAAAGTCTTCATAATCCATCCAATCTTGGGGTGGGTCAGGGTTAAGTTGCTGTAGCTAAAAATGTGTTTGTTGCTCAGGGATCCTTTGAGGTTCAAAGTCCTGATTTTGTAGATTTTCCCAATAATGGCTATCAATGATCGGTGTTGGTTCATCCATAATCTGATGTACAGGTTGAAACAAGCACTGATGTTCTGTGTGAGCACTAGTAGCTTGGTGAAATTAGTGACATATAACAGCTGGATAAGTTGTGCTACCACAATTGCCGCAAAGGAACTTGTATTGATCTTCTTTCGATTCACATTCCTCAATGAAGTATTCAAAAAGATTAGCATATAGATCTATGGAAATATATGATAAAAATATCTAAGGCATCCAACAAAGTTTGTGTTAGCCAATGCAAATTAAAAATTAGAAAAGAGAAGAAATTAATAAATAAGAGGAAAAGAAATGGAGAAGTGTGCTATAAACCAAAACAATGAAAAAAATGTCTAGATGAGCTAATTTTCTTATTGACTAATGTTAATGCGAACAGTCCTTGGCAACGGTACCAAAAATTTGATAATGAATCCGCAAGTGCACAGAAATATCATCAAGTAATAAAATATCAATCCATAGGGACTATTAATTATGTATTGGTTTATTATGCAAAGGTAAGCTATTTAGACTTCGCGGGGTTGGTTGTGACAGAGCTTGCTAGAGAGAGACAAGAGAAAGAGAGAAGAAGTAGAGAGGAAGAGGAGAGAAGAAGAGAGAAGGAGAGAAATCTTTGTTCCTGGGGAAGGGTGGATGGGTGGAATCTAGGATTTCAGTTTTGTTACAATGCTAGTTGATGCCCTAGCTATTGAGCATATCCTAATCTCTATGTTTATGTCTATGTAGAGATCCTAACTATGTATCAGTGTTAGCCCTACAAAAGTGCACCGGAGTGCTTCCCCTTTTGGCATCCAATGCCACAAAGTAGAATATCTAACCTAGAAAGTCCAGTTAAAGGATTGCCCTTGTCACAAAGGGATCCTCGGCCATACATTTCTAGGTTATGTAAGACACTTTCTAACACTCAATAGGGAAAACCCATTAAATCATGTTATCTAACATATTGTAAGGATTGACCTTCATTTCAAGGCAAAGACCGAGACATCCGGTTAAAGATAACCTCTATCACTAAAGCTCCCTGGGCATACGATCTCAGGCACTCTCTCTACGTAACGACCAAACCCTCACAACTACATGTATTCGCCATTCAAGCATTTCAACAAACACATTTCAGACATAATACAAATAAAACAAAGCATGAATATTTCATTGAAATATGAAATCAGACTATGTTGGTTGTAGGCTAGATAGAAAAAGCACAAGTGGATGATGCCAATTATTAGGACCTTCCTTAGTTAGCTGGTTTAGTAGAAAATAATACTGTGTTTCCCTATCTACTATAGAAGCAAAATATATAACAATGGGTGAGTGTGTTGCTCAATTATTGTGGATGTCCTATACCTTACAAGACTTTAACTTAGATTATAAAAATGTCAAAATTTTTATCGATAATATAAGTTCTATAAATCTAACTAAAAATCCAGTACATCATTGTAGATCTAAACATATATAATTTAAAAATCACTTTGTTGGAGATCACGTTACAAAAGGAAATATTGAACTTAAGTATATTGAATCTAAATCAAATCTTGCTGATATATTCATTAAACCTTTACCTGAATCTGAATTTAGTAATTTAAGAAGTCAACTAGGAATATGTTTTATAGATTAGATTTTTATTCTTGTACTTGCTTTTTTAAATTCCAATTTTCAAATTTATATATCTTTTTGCAAATTTCTAAAACTTTGGATTTTCAAAATTTAGAATGGAAGTAGCCTAAGTCTTACCGTAGTATGCATGTACTTATAGATTTAGGTAGCCAACCTCTCACAAGCACATTAGGATTCCTTGTTTGTGTTTGATAAAATCTAGTAATGGGTGAGATACTTAGGGTCTAGCCTAGATTTTAGATGCTTATTTCAATACATGGACATAAATCCAAGACTTTAAATACAAATTGATCATGTTGAGCAATTATCAATCCCAACTCTCAACTTGACTAACTTTAGTTACACAAGTTGATATCTTATGATAAATGGCTAAGAACTAAAGTTGGATATTCCATATAAGGACATTTTCTAGAACCCTTATATACATAGACTTTAGGGCAACATTTAAAAGGAAAATGTTAATTTAAGTGGGAGCATCTAATTTTGAAACTTAATTTTTCAAAAAAAAATTCCAAAAATTTACTTAACTACCTTGAAAATTATGTTCCAAACTTGATTTTCAAAAATTATTTTTAAACCTAAGGAAACTTTCAAAAATTAATTAAGTAATTTCAAAACTTATTAAATATTTTTGAAGGTTAAGTAAAATTTTCAAAAATTACTTAAGTACTTTTCGAATCTATTTTCAAAAATCTACTTTAAAACTTAAATACATTACTTAACTAATTTCAAGAATTATTTAAAAATTACTTAAATATTTTTACAACTAAACTTAATTTTCAAAAGTGTCTTCAAAACCTATTTTGAAACTTTACAATATTTTTCAAACTTAAAAATTATATATATATATATATATATATATATCAAAATCCCCATTTTTTATTACTTAGAAAAATTTTCTAAACTTCTTTTTGAAAACATAGAGAACTTTCAAAACTTATATTACTTAAGTAATTTTTCAAGACTTAACATGATTTTCAAAAATCTATCTATTTTTTGAAATCCCTCATTAAATATATGCCCCCTCTTTATTGATGTTACTCAAGGGAGAGAGATATCACATGTAGTGAGAGGTTTAATTGAGGAGTTGTAATATATTTTTTAAAAATCAAATATTCTTTTAACTTAACCTTGAATCATATTGTCAAACATTAAAAAGAGGAAAATTATTGATTGAGGGAGCATCATAATTAAACTATGTTTTGATGATATCAAACGTTCAAGTTAACTTGTGTTGTTATCTAATGTTCTAACAAGTGTGCATGAAGATTACCATTGAGACCTAGTTGCGGCTATGCAAAGTCTTAACATATCGTGAAACTAGACAAGAAGTTCAGATGGGTCAAGAGGATCGGACATCTGGCAAGCGGACTTGATAGGTTTAGAGGATCTAATGTCGAGAGGAAGCCTTGGCAGGTCGATCAAATACTGAGCAGGGTAAGTCCAAATAGATTTGTAGGACCAGATGTTTGACAGGTAAGTAAAGGTAAGTTCATGGAGGAGAGTACAATAAGGTTGTGTCCTGAAGGGATAGCCTTAGGCGCTGATCCAACTAGAGACCTATGGAGGTTTCTAAGTTGAGATCAAGATACGTTCTACTATCTTTACTCATGCATACTATAAATGTGCTAGCTCTATTTTGTAGGGTTATTTAATATACTACTTGCATTATACTAATCTTGTTAATATAGATCAATCAAACCAAGTTGATTGGCGGTTCAGTTGACTGATTATTGGGATCAGTCGACTGATCCAGCCAAGATACACTACCGTAAAGAAGTTTAGAATTATCCGTCGACTAATTATCGGGATCAATTGACGGATCCACACTTGGTAAGGCGTGGAGCTTAGAATGGAATTAAGGTTTTGTTGACTAATGACAAGGATCCATAGACGGATAAATTAAAAGCAGTGATGACCAAGCATCGTAAACAAGGCAGGAGTGAGGGTTCAATTGACACATCAGAGTATTCGTCGATCAAACAAATCAGTTGATGGATCAGCTTATCAATCGACTGAACAAGGCCATTTGGATAGAGCCCAAGATCAAAACTATGAGGGCTTAAAACCAAAGTGGATAATATCATATCATTGTAGAGATATCTAAATTCCTTCGGTCTTAACAAATCCCCATTTTCACTCCATATTGGTCCCTATCACTAAAAATACATAAGGGCAGTATCCAGGAGTAGACAAATATCATAATGAAGCAAGTAGTATAGGGAAATAAATGCAAGTAAAGCAGGTCAAAAAATAGATTAAATTATAGCAAAAACTCAATATAGAACTTGTTCATCAAAATCCCCAAACCAAGCGTTTGCTTATTCTCAAGCAAATACTAATCTAAAATGCATGTGAATGACATTCTTCTAAACTTCAATAAACTCATCTAATTCTATCCAACAACATCATTTTAAAGCTAGGGCACTCAATTAGTTTCACCAAGCCTACAAGCTAATTATCTGTACGGTGCATAATTTGTTTCTATGGTCTTGAATTCCTTAATAGTCAAGTTATCATTTAATTGTGTTCCCAATTTTTCCAACATTTGACACTTACCTGTTATAGAGGTTCACCCCCTCTTCTCAACACAAAGTCTCAAAGCCATGCCCAGTAATGAGAGAAATAGATAAATGTATTCCCAATGACCTAACTTGATCTCAAAGGGACATCTTATCATTTCCAGCCACGATAATTATTTTCTATACCTTTATTGTTACTCTTTTCTTTTCGATTTTCTTTTATTTCACTCAAGTATCTTATTTCATTTTCTTTTCTTTCTCTTCTCACATGGAATTTTGATTTTTCTAAATGGTCTTACATATATCGAGCATAGCCTAGTAACTAAAGTGTTGGGAAAAGAATCACCTATGGTCACCTTAGTATTAGTCCAATTAAATAAATCATGACTACATTGTACTAAATTAACCTTTCGAAAGCAAGCCGTAAGTGAAGTGCAATGTTAAACTATTAAGTAGACTATGGTGAAAACAAACCAACTCAACAATGCTTTATCAAAACTTTACTATTAGATAAGAAAATATAAATCACTAAAAATAAGAGATTACATTCAAAACTTTAATAATGTAAATCAGGATTCAATGGACAACTCAATGTATTTTTTGCTTTATCTCTATTTCAAAATATTACCAAGCCTAAACAATTCTAATGTAGAATTTGTAGGACCGGTGCGGTCGATAGAGGGGGGGTGAATATCGACCGTGAAAAACTCTCGCGGAAACTTCGTAGAAAAACTCGGATTGTTCTGAACTTAGAACGTTAGTAGCACACCGGAAAAGTAAATAAATAAAAGCAATATACAGGGACACAGCGGGATTTATTTACTTGGTTCCCAACCCCCCAGGGTCAGTACATCCAAAGCCTATGTACTCGGCGTGAGTCCACTATTGGTCTCCTTTTCGAAATTTTCAGAGGAGGAGAAAACCCGTCTTACAGTGTAGAAGTACAAGCACAAGTACAGAAAATTAAGTTGAAGCTCGGCCGATCTGGACCTTCGAAGTGCCGCGCACTTCCTCTTGGAGCCTTCCGGTCGTAGAGCCTCGTCTTTAGTGTGTTGTCATCGGTCAGAATGATCTGAATGTCTTGTAGCAGTTGTGTCTGAAGCAGAGGGGTCGAAGCCCCTTTTATAGCACTTCTGGGGGCGCCTTGGACGTCGGGGGCGCCCCGATAAGCTCGGTCAAACCTTATCCCCGTGTCGACCTCGCCGCAGCTGATAAAACCTTTGACCAGGGCGGCCCGGACCTCCCGGGCACCCTCATGAAGGCTTATTTGTGTTTCGGACTCGAAACAGCAAAAATAGGTTTCAACCCGGGCGCCCCGGACCTTCCGGGCGCCCTCCTTGACACCTATTCTGCTTACTTCACGAAAAAACTGTTTTTCCTTTTGACTGGGGGCGCCCCCATCATTCCGGGCGCCCTCATCAAGCCTTTAACCCAATATTGGGTTTTATGCCCTGCTCAGGGCGCCCTCATCAGTGGGGGCGCCCCCATCAGCTATTTTCTAGCAACTTGCCTGCTTTGCCTCCGGTTCTTGGTACCTGCAAGATACACAAACACAAAGCACATATATATACAATATTAGGCTTAAGGACTTGGTTCGGACTTTGGATCTCCATGAAACCCTAGGTCGAACCGGCACAAGTTCCCATCCCCGAGAACTCTCCTTTCACCTACTCCTTTCAGGAGACGATTGCCACCCAGTCCTTCGGGTGGACTTTTGCTTAGCTTCCGATACTTTCGGACCTCGAGACGCTCAAACCCTAACCCGTCTCTACTCCTGTCCTTAGTCATCGCTCAGCTAAGTTGCTCAGTCCCTTGGGCCAAGACTTCATTCCCTAGCAGTCCTTCGCCAGGTGCCTAGCAGCCCTTCGCTAGGTCTTCATTACCAAGTAGTCCTTCGCTTGGTGCCTAGCAGTCCTTCGCTAGGTCTTAGATTCCTAGCAGCCCTTCGCTAGGTGCCCAGCAGCCCGTCGCCAGGTCTTAGGGTTCTGATGCCTAGCAGTCCTTCGCTAGGTGCCCAGCAGCCCTTCGCCAGGTCTTAGGGTTTCGATGCCTAGCAGCCGTTCGCTAGGTGCCCAGCAGCCGTTCGCCAAGTCTTAGGGTTTCGATGCCTAGATTAACTAGGACTTTTCTTCAACTTAGGTTACTTCTCCTTTGCTCCCCTTTCTCTGTTCAATGTATCACATGTTGGAGACGAGATGGCTAGAGAGGGGGGGGGGGGGTGAATATAGCCAACACTTTTTCTTTGAGAACTTAGCAAGTTTTCTGCACTTAAATTATTAGTAGCACAACGGAAGAAGCAAAGGAAAAACAAAGCAGTGCAGTAAACTAAAAACAGAGATGAAAGCTAACAACGACATTTACCAAGATCGCTAACAAGAGGGTTTACAAGGTTCGGGGATAACTTACCCCTACTCCTTGGCGTGCCCTTAAGGTGGGCGATCCCTTGATCGTCGGCAGATCAAGCCCCGATGATCACCGGATATAAAGCAACCTCCTTCTCGGTGGAGAAACCTCTCCACAGCGTTTCAATCACAGATAAATGTTTAAGCTCAATGAAACAACAAGAAGGATCTTACTCAAGCACTCAGCAAGGACAAGAACACAGCAAGCTTCCCTGAGCTCCACCCAGTGGCGATCTCACGCAAGAACCCTTCTTCGTGTCTTCCCACTGTCAGACTCCAAGCTCCTTGTTCCCTCCTTCAAGGCTCAAGTAAAGGATGATTGCTTCTCGATCGCTTGCTCAGAATGATGGAAACTTCAAGAAGACAGCAAGCTTGATGCGGAGAACTCAAGGCACAGGAACTCAAAAACATAAGCTGTAAACTTTCGAACCCCTGCTTCACCGAAGCTGTCTCCCGTTCCTTTTGTTTCTCCACTAAGCATCAAGTGACCTCATCTCCAGCAGCCTCCAGCTGCCTCACTGCCAACGCCAGCTACACTGAACCCTTACTGAACTTCCTGAGCTCCCTCAGCCAAGCTTCAGTCAGCGGCTTCAGTCCTGCAGCTCCAGCCGTTGCAACCTGAGTTGAGAAATGGACAAACCTGCTCCAAGGAAAGCCCCCTTTGATTTCTCCTTGAGTGTTTGAATCCTCCCCTGTCACCTGCAGCTTAATCAGACTGTTAGAGCAGTATATCACACAGTGAATCAAATATCAGAGGTAAGTGGCAGCAAATATCAGAATTTCAGACGCGATCAGAGCGTCTGACATTATTTGAATTAAAGTGATCGGTCACCGGACCGATCAGAGAGCCTCCTGATCGGTCACCAGACCGATCAGGCTGGTTCCAGACCGATCAGGCTCCATCCTGATCGATCCCCAACGCTCAATCAGAAATCGCGATTTCTTTGAGATTCTCCTGGACCGATCACCAGACCGATCCCAGGTCGTGGATCATTCACCGGACCGATCCACCCTTATATCGGGCGATTTCTGAGTTTCGCAGGCTAAGCCTTCTGATCGGTCAACTGACCGATCAGGGTGTCACCTGATCGGTCAACAGTTCGATCAGGTCATCACCAGACCGATCAGGAACCGTCCTGATCGATCTTAGTGAGAAGCCCGCGAAGCTGGATCGCTCACCAGAACGATCTGCACAGTGATCCTGATCGGTCATCAGTGTTGGATCGAGAGTTGCGAGAGAGGGGGGGGGTGAATGTCGCAATTCGTTCGGATTTAAAAAGAGTAAGTGTGCAGCGGAAAAAAACAACGCTAACACGGTCGTTTTACTTGGTTCGGAGCCTGGGTCGACTCCTATTCCAAGGCCCACGGTCGTTGACCGTTTTCTGCGGGCAATTCTATAAGTTCGTAAAAGTTTACAAGAAAGATAATAACAAGAACAGTTTAGTAAACTTTAAATACAGCTATTCGTTACTGACGTCCGGTGTAGATCGAAGTTTCGGAGCAGCGGGACGTCGTCAGCTTGAGTTGGAAGATTTCTGGAGCGTGTCGCGGAAGCAGAAGAGCGCAGAAAGTCGCAGTTATTGATTATTGAAGAAGAGGGTTGAGGGTCCCTTTTATAGGGCTGGGGGCGCCCGGGATGCTCGGGGCGCCCCCCCCCCCCCCCACGTGGCTTTCGATCCGGCGAGCCCTCTGGTCAAGGCTGATCTCTGCTTCTTCGGGATCACATTTGACTGGGGAGCCCGACGCGCGCGGGGCGCCCGGGTTGACCGGTCAAGGCTTCATCTTCTTCGCGAGGGTGAGCTGCTGCAGCTGCCAGTGGCGTGGCACAGTGGGCGCCCGCGACACGCGGGGCGCCCGATGCGCGCGGGGTGCCCGAAACATCCGGGGCGCCCCCAAATGTGCTGCTGTTGGGGCGTTTACTTGCTCTGCTGACTTTGGGTTGACTCTGGGGCGCCCGAAACATCCGGGGCGCCCTGCTCAGCTACTGCCTCACTCCTTTGAGGCTCTCTGAGCTGCAGAAACACAGTCCTTCGGTCCTGCATCCAGGGTTAGTCCAAAACAGCAATTAATAAGTTAATTTTACACAGCCTTGGCTGTCTTGGTTCTGACTTTGGGTCTCCAAAATGGAGCCCTAGGTCGAACCGACGCCTAATGTTCCCTCAAGGGGAACGCGTCCTCACCTACTCCTCTCGGGAGAGTTTACCTGGTGCCAACCGGATCCTCCAGTTGGACTTTTGCCCGGCAGCCCTTCGCCAGGTCTTGGTTTTCGCCTAGCAGCCCTTCGCCAGGACTTGGTTTTCGCCTAGCAGCCCTTCGCCAGGACTTGGTTTTCGCCTAGCAGCCCTTCGCCAGGACTTGGTTTTCGCCCAGCAACCCTTCGCCAGGACTTGGTTTTCGCCTAGCAGCCCTTCGCCAGGACTTGGTTTTCGCCCAGCAACCCTTCGCCAGGACTTGGTTTCTTGACAGCCCATCGTCAGGTGCCTAGCATCCCTTCGCTAGGACTTGGTTTCCTGCACTCTCAAGTAGCATTGTTAGATACCAAACAACCCTTAACTTTGAATCCTTTGCCAATATCAAAACAAGGTTCGATCTGGTGCTTCCTGCACCAACAATCTCCCCCTTTTTGATTATGGCAACACAATTCAAAGTTAAGGAAAAAATTACAACAGTTAAGAGTATAAGGTAAACAGTAAAGCATAACTGAAAACTTTATTTTTCATACTCCCCCTAAAACCCTGAATATTTGTGTTATAAAATACTTAAAATACTTAACTTTGACCTTTCCTCCCCCTTTGACATATATCAAAAGCATACATGGGTTAGCAAGGTTTCTAATGGGGAGTTTTGAGTTCTACCAAAAATAAGTTTTTGACAAAGTATTTTTCAAAAAGAGCAAAAGTATTTGTATCCATAGACACTTTTGAAAAGCAAGCTTAAACTTTTGTTAAAAACCCCTTTTTCTCAGACAAATTTTGATTACTAAGGAAAATTTTATTTAAGAAAACATGCACTAAAAATAACTTTGAACCACTTAGAAATGCTTAAGATTTTGAAATAGCTTAAAAATAACATTCCCTTTCTCTCCCCCTTAATGTAAAACTCTTCTCCTTATGTTTTAGACCATTTTTAAGTCTAATATAAAAATATTTTGAGAGAAGTTTTAAGGAGAGCGTTTGTGTATCAGAGCCTATGAGTTTTGAAAGCATGAAAATACTTAGTATAATTCTTGAAAGTATAGCAAAAAGTTTTAAATTGCACCAACAAAACTCTATTTGGAAAAGTATTGAAAAGATACTTTATATTTGTAGGCCAATCTTTTAGAAAATTCACGCACTTAGAACAATATTGCCTTGAAAAATATTTATACTTTTGAAAACATTATTGCAGTACTTTTTGACAGATATTATGTATTTTTGAGGATATAAGTGCTTTTGAATCTTCAAAAGTACTTTTGAAATAAATATTATGCATTTTTGAAAAATCTAAGTACTTTTGAAATAAGTTAAGATTTGAAACACATAAGTACTTTTTTTAAAAAAGTATTTAGACTTTGAAAGATATAAGTAATTTTTGAAAAGAATTATGCATTTTGAACACAAAATATTTTACTTGACTAGGTTTCTTTTCCAGTCTGACACAATCCTAGGAAACCTTGTTGACTACAAGGACATTTTCTTAAGTGTCCTGGAAAATTTTCTCCAACCCAAGTAAATATTATAAAATTAATTTCATAAGCCACAAGAATTTTGTAAAATAATAGTATTTTGACAGAAAAATTATTTAAGTTTTCAAAAGGATTTTGAACTTGCAGTGCATGAAAACATATAATTTTGAAAATGTTCAATAATTCTTTTAATTTCATCTCCACCTAAACTTGACCCAGTCCTAGGAAGCTTGTTGACTACAAGCGATCTTCCTCTGAGTTTTAGGGTTTGATTTAAATTATAAGAATTATCTAATAACTTCAAAACAAATAATTACCAAAAATTTTTTTAGAAATTCTTCTTTTGAATCAAACTCCCCCTAAATTTGACACATCCTAGGAGTCCTAGTAGATCATGAAGTGGACCTTCCTCTGTGTCTTTAGGGTTTATTAAAAAACAAAAGAATAATTTTGAATAATCTTCTGAGTATGAAACTTTCAAGGAGATAAATTTTTGACACCTCAATTTGAAGTAATAATAATACCACAGTTTTTGAAAAGAAATATTTTGAAATAATTTTTCAAAGAGATAGTAATATACCAAGAATTTTGAGTAATTTTTGAAGGCCTTATTCTGAAATGATACTAAATTTTAGAGCATCAGGTTTTGAGAATAAATCTAAAAAGAACTCCCCTTGTATTCGACTTGTTTTAACTTTATCTAAGTGCTTGAAGGGTCTTTAGCATTAACTAGGTTTGACCATGTTTGACTCAGTTGACTAAGGTTTAACCATGTTAATCATGGTTTGACTATGTTGAAATTATTCTCTGAATGAAAACACAACATAAAAGAAATTTTAATTTGAACTTAATTTTCCTGTCTCACCCAATCTAGGGTTTTCAAACAGTTAGCCTTAAAAGTTCTTGTGAGACAGGTTTGAAGGTAAAAATAATTTTAAAAAAATGTTTAACTTTGAAAAAGAATAAAAAAATGTTTATTTTTGAACAAGTATAATTGACTTCGAAGACAGATTTGAATTTGAAAAAGAGTGATTTTGAAAAAGAATTTTTGAAAACGGGTTTGAATCTATAATTATTTGAAATTTGTGTTAGATTCGAATTTGACATAAGATAATTTGAATTTGAATTTCAGAAATTGGCTTCCAGGTCTTGGCGAGGCACTAGGCCTTCTTTGGCCGTAGCCTTATGGGATCATCCACCCTTTCCTTGACAAAGCCTTTTAATGAAATTTCATTTTCAAATTAAATTAGGTCATTTTCTGGTCTAACTAGCTTGGGTCTTGGATCGGTAGCTTCGGCTGGTTTCACCAGTCTAAAGAGACCAAGTAGACTTGATCTTATTAGAGTTGGTTTTCCCAACGTACTATCATCTCACCTCCTCCCAATACTATGTTGTCAAATTTCAACTAATTGGTTAAGTCCTTAAGGTATCTAGTCCTATGAATAGCCAAGACAAAACTTCAGATAATGTCATAGTGAGGAGAAATTTCTGGATTTTCTACGTTTGCAAAATCATTAATCAGTTTTTCTTGTATATCAATTTTAATTTTCAAAGTCTCATTTTCTTGTCTTAACATTTTGAATTTTGACTTTGCTAATATACATGATTTCATCAAGTTATCTAAGCATGCATCCATATCTGAATTTGACCAAGGGAGATTAATTAAACTATCAGTATTCAAGGTAAAGAGTTGATTTGGATGTAAATTACAGTTACCCATTTTGGTTGGTTTCCCTGGATCTTTGTAACGTTTATCTGTGCATTCCTCTTTGTAATGCCCAAACTCCTGACACTTGAAGCATTGAATGCGACTCTTGTTCTTTCGTGCTTTTGGAGCTCGTTTCTTTGTTGCCGTCGGTGGTATCGTTTGAATCTTACGGGTAGGACACTTAGTTTGGTAGTGCCCTCTCTCCCTGCATATGTAACAAATTATATGATTTTTAAAATTTAAATTTGTAATTTTACCTTTTGATTCCTTATTAGGAATCTCCCCCTTAATTGTTGCTGTCTCGGATCTAAATTCATCTTCTGATTCCGTGTCTGAGTCGGACTTGGGTACCGGTTGAAGCTCCTTCTTTGGTGGTTCTCTTGGAGTTTTCCCTGCAAAAGTTATACCTTCCTCGACCATTGCAGTATCAGCTTGATTATTTAATTCTAATTTAGAAAAGAATTTGAAATTGGTTACCATCTCAGTCAGTTCGTTGTCTGATTCTGCTGGTTCGATTTCGACTCTGGGTTCAGGTTCAGACTCTGACTCGGCTATCTGTGCTTGGACCGAGAGTGCGAGATAACTTACCTGATCTTCTTCTTCATCTGAGATTTCTTGATGAAGATTGATCAATTTCTCCCACATTTCTCTAGCACATCCAAATGAACCGACTAGCTTGAGTTGTTCGTTGGTTAGACCGCATTGAAGAATTGCAGTTGCTCTTGCATCAGTCTCAATTTGGTTGAGGGTTGGTTCATCCAGTTTGTCCCATGCAATTGATAGTTCATCTTCTGTATGGAGGTGGAACCCTGTTTGAATGATCATCCATATGTCCATATGGGTCTTCAGAAGGGACTCCATTTGTGTTCTCCAAAAGCTGAAGTTCTCGCCGGAGAATAGCGGTGGACGGGCACTGTTCCACTCTTGGTTGGCCATTAAATAACCTCTTGCACACAAAAGAACTAACAGAATGTACCAAGACTTGGTCTTGGATTAGTAGTGCGGGAGAAGAAGAAAAAAAAATTTGCCCAAAAAAAAATTGCACGAATTTCGAGGCAGAATAATAATAAAATAATAAAAAAAATTTGAGACAAAATTTTTGGGAAATGAATATTCTGATTAATGGTGAAAAATAAGAGTTAAAAGATTGCTCGAATTAAAGTGGCACGAATTTCGAGAAATAATATTAAAATAATAATAAAAAAAATTTATGACAAATTTTTAAGAATTGTTCGTTTTATTAATTCAGACTTATGGTGAAAAGATGAAAATTCAAAATTGAAAAAGGCGAACGAGATTGAGTTGCGTTGATTAACAAAAAGTAAAGAAATAAAATTAAAAAAAATTCGTAAATCCGAAAAAAACTTTCAAACTGGTGGTTGCACCAAGTTTGAATTCCCCGCTCTGATACCACTTGTTGGATCGAGAGTTGCGAGAGAGGGGGGGGTGAATGTCGCAATTCGTTCGGATTTAAAAAGAGTAAGTGCGCAGCGGAAAAAAACAACGCTAACACGGTCGTTTTACTTGGTTCGGAGCCTGGGTCGACTCCTACTCCAAGGCCCACGGTCATTGACCGTTTTCTGCGGGCAATTCTATAAGTTCGTAAAAGTTTACAAGAAAGATAATAACAAGAACAGTTTAGTAAACTTTAAATACAGCTCTTCGTTACCGACGTCCGGTGTAGATCGAAGTTTCGGAGCAGCGGGACGTCTTCAGCTCGAGTTGGAAGATTTCTGGAGCGTGTCGCGGAAGCAGAAGAGCGCAGAAAGTCACAGTTATTGATTGTTAAAGAAGAGGGTCGAGGGTCCCTTTTATAGGGCTGGGGGCGCCCGGGATGCTCGGGGCGCCCCCCCCCCCCCACGTGGCTTTCGATCCGGCGAGCCCTCTGGTCAAGGCTGATCTCTGCTTCTTCGGGATCACATTTGACTGGGGTGCCCGACGAGCGCGGGGCGCCCGACGCGCGCGGGGCGCCCGACGCGCGCGGGGCGCCCGGGTTGACCGGTCAAGGCTTCATCTTCTTCGCGAGGGTGAGCTGCTGCAGCTGCCAGTGGCGTGGTACAGTGGGCGCCCGCGACACGCGGGGCGCCCGAAACATCCGGGGCGCCCCCAAATGTGCTGCTGTTGGGGCGTTTACTTGCTCTGCTGACTTTGGGTTGACTCTGGGGCGCCCGAAACATCCAGGGCGCCCTGCTCAGCTACTGCCTCACTCCTTTGAGGCTCTCTGAGCTGCAGAAACACAGTCCTTCGGTCTTGCATCCAGGGTTAGTCCAAAACAGCAATTAATAAGTTAATTTTACACAGCCTTGGCTGTCTTGGTTCTGACTTTGGGTCTCCAAAATGGAGCCCTAGGTCGAACCGACGCCTAATGTTCCCTCAAGGGGAACGCGTCCTCACCTACTCCTCTCGGGAGAGTTTACCTGGTGCCAACCGGATCCTCCAGTTGGACTTTTGCCCGGCAGCCCTTCGCCAGGTCTTGGTTTTCGCCTAGCAGCCCTTCGCCAGGACTTGGTTTTCGCCTAGCAGCCCTTCGCCAGGACTTGGTTTTCGCCTAGCAGCCCTTCGCCAGGACTTGGTTTTCGCCCAGCAACCCTTCGCCAGGACTTGGTTTTCGCCTAGCAGCCCTTCGCCAGGACTTGGTTTTCGCCCAGCAACCCTTCGCCAGGACTTGGTTTCTTGACAGCCCATCGTCAGGTGCCTAGCATCCCTTCGCTAGGACTTGGTTTCCTGCACTCTCAAGTAGCATTGTTAGATACCAAACAACCCTTAACTTTGAATCCTTTGCCAATATCAAAACAAGGTTCGATCTGGTGCTTCCTGCACCAACAATCAGACCGATCAGGAGCAGTTCAGCAAGGGAACTCAACCTCACTGCTCACTCCCTGATCGGTCACCAGACTGATCAGGAGCCAGTCAATGGGTGAAACGCATACTCCCTGATCGGTCACCAGATCGATCAGGAGCAGCACAGTAGGTTCCCAACCTCACTGTGTGCTCCCTGATCGGTCACCCGACTGATCAGTCATCGCTGGATCAGTCACCAGACCGATCCACGATGGAGCAGCGTGCCAGAATCCCTAATCGATCACCAGACCGATCCAGGGACTCAAACTCAGCCCTCCAAGCTAAGTTTTCATCCACCTTAGCCCTCCAAGCTAAGGATTTTTCCACCTAACTCTCCAAGTTGGGAATTTGCACCTAACCCTCCAAGTTAGGACTTTTCACCTAGCCCTCCAAGCTAGGACTTTTTACCCAACCCTTCCGAGTTAGAACTTCATCCAACCTAGCCCTCCAAGCTAGGCACCTGACCCTCCAAGCCAGGACTTTTCACCTAATTCTCCAGGATGGGAATTTGCACCTAACCCTCCAGGTTAGGACTTTTCACCTAGCCCTCCAAGCTAGGACTTTTCACCCAACCCTTCCGAATTAGGACTTTTCCAACACCTAGCCCTCCAAGCTAGGATTTTCCACACCTAACCCTCCAGGTTAGGGTTTTTCCAACATCTAGCCCTCCAGGCTAGGATCCTCCATATCATGCCTAATCCTCGATCAGGACTTAATCATAATCATCATAATCATCAACCTAAACTAAAATCGTTGTCAACACCAAAACACCAATCAGGGCCAGACTGCATCAACAATCTCCCCCTTTTTGTTGTTTGACAACCCGATTTTAAATTTAGGGATTCTTAATCAAGTTTTCCAAATTTAGAATCATAGGAGAATCCAGTTCCTCCCCCTACAACATGATCATTCTAAACTTAACCAATCCACACTCTCTCCCCCTTTGTCGAACATCGAAAAGGGGTCTAGAAGGGCTGTTAAGTCTAAACCAAACTCCCCCTCAACCCTAGGGGTATCCCAAATCAACAAAGATGTGATAGGTTGTAGAAAAACCATATGAACACATGTGAAAAAGATAGAGCAAGATATAGCAATCACATGCACCATACGAACAGGAAGTAACAACTCACAAAGCATGTCATGACAGTCATAAGTATCAACGCGACATGGCATTATAAGAATGAACATGGCAATGTAGCAAACATGCAGATAAAACTCATATAAACAATCATGGCATCAACAATAGATATACTAATATCAGATAAGCATGTGAGATAAAGTCAGACAAGTCAAAGCATAAACATCAGAAAAGTAGCAAGATGCAGGACACATACATCAAAAGAAGATACGTGTGGCACAAGGCCACAATAGTCAAGTCGCAGGGCATACAACCCACAAGTCACACAAAACATCCATACAGACCACAGAGAAAAGTACGAAGCATCCAGGCTCAGACATTAGCGGGAGGGTCGTCATCGTCCACGAGATCATCCATCGTGGTATCAGTAGGAGCAACGGACCTTGGTGCAGTACTTGAAGGAGGTGCATGACAGGCCCAAACTATGTGTCACAAAGGTAGGCCTCAAATTTAGATGTAAATGAATAGCTGGAAACCCTTTTTACAATCAAGATATGAAAAACGTAGTAAAGGGGCCACAGGTCGTATTTTTCTCGGGGACTAGTTGTCGTGTTTGATTCGAACTTGTATTTATGTGTCGTTTGTGTTTTTGGGTTTCACATAAGTAATTGGATTTTGGGTTGCAATCATGAAATTGAAACACAAGAAAATAAGGGAAAATTAATTCATGACTAAACAAAGGATGGCATTTAATGATTCAACCAATTGACACTTAATCCACTAACACACCCAATCAGTTTTTGGCCGATTCTGATTTGAATGCAAAACAAATGCCAACAAGGAAATAGAGGTAGTGAGAGCAATTCCGAAACAACACTTAACACCAATGCTAGCTACGAAATTGAATAACCACGCGTTCAAACAACTCAACTCTACTAGCTACCACTTCCTAAAGCCAACAAATGCAGGAAAGTTCAGTAATGGCCGAATGTAACTCTAGCTAATTTCAATGACCATAGCGCACTAGAACTACCTTATCACTTGGTGCTAATCACTGCCTAAACATAAACTTGATACAAAGTGCCAAATTTCAGCAAATTGGCAAGCAAGAGAAGGAAAAACTTGGTGCCAATCACTGAAAACTACCTTGCAGTTTCTGCTGCCTTTGCAGCAGATTTCCAGCTCAGAAAACAAGACTATTAGTGAACAAATTTGCAAGAGTTGAAGGAAAACTTAAGCATCTAATTGCAGCTCATATCCGAAACGTTAAGGCAGCGCAATGTGCTGAATTGCATGTATAATTCAGCTACAGGACAACCGATCAAGGTAAGCTGAAAGTAATTGCTCAACCTAGCGTTCAAATAGGATTTAGAAGAGCTAACTTTCCATTTAATGCAGCTTTAAAAATAATGAACCGAAATCTTCAAACAACAAGCCAGAAACTGTCAAGTACAGTAATGATTTAGAATTTCAGAAACTGATACTCAACATTTGACTCCAAATGCTAATGAAATGAACCAAGCTCCAATGAAAGTTCTGAAGAAAACCAAGGATAGGTATTCTCAATTCAGATACCATCAGTAGACACTCAAAAACAAGAACTGATTTGCAGGAAATAGACACTGAATTCAGCAAATTCTGGATGCGCAAACATGGGAAACTGAAACAGGGAAACTGATACGCTACAACCAAATGCATAAACAATGTATCAAGTGGAGAGCTGATGCATTGGTTCACCAAACAAGACCTCTTCATGTGCTGGAATTGAAAACATAGAATGAAATTTGGAGAATGCAGAAAACAAACTGAAATTGCAGGAATACAGTGATGTGCAGAATTTGATCCAATTGCAGAAATGGAGTTCGTTTCCAACAAACTGATACAAGAAGCAGAAGGTGATGCTGAAATTACTGATACCTAATTACCACTAAGCAAATTAAGAAAAGCTAACTAAAACTTGCTGAAATTACTGATACGCAGGAACAGAATATTGATACGCAAACTGAAAACAGTGAGTTAACTGATACACAATGATTTTGACAGGAAATAAACTGATATCTCAAACTAATGTTCGCTAAACAAGTTTACTAACTAACTACTTGCCAAATTAAACCTAATTAAGCAGCAAACGAATTCAGAAATTGAAATTAACTAATTCTGAAACCAAGAACAGAAACAGCAATGACAGAAATGAGAATTAACAGCTAAAAACTGAATTTAAACTAATTAAACTACTCCTCAACTCTCCCTAAGCTCAAAATCATCTTGGTCGTCAAGCAAGAGCTGGCTTCGAACCCCTAGGCTCAGCAAATCAGTGGAATTAAGCTTCAATCGATCACTCTGCTCGAACTTGCCTCAGCTGGAAAAATCCAGTCCAATCTCTTGTATCTCGATTGCTGGCTTGCGATGATGATTTGAAGAACCTCTGAGCTAACCTGAGAACCCCTACAAGCTGCTCAGAAGCTCGGAAATGGCTTGTGGACGAGACACAATCGATTGGGTAGCAAAGATGCCGAAACCCTCAAACACCCTTGTTCTGGCGCAAATTGAGCTGAAATCTTGATCCTAGCTATCTTCCAAAGACTCTGATGATGATCAAAGGAGAAATTGAGGGGTCGCGCCCCTTGGATGATGAAATTGCTGAAGAAAATGGAGAAGAACTGAAGAACGAAGAAGACGGCGAGGAAACGCGACAGGGAGGAGCTGCTGCGATTTCTGATTAAATAGAAACAAATGGACGGCTCAGATTAGTCGAAGGAGATCCAACGGTAGATCTTGGTCTGATTGGAGCCAAACTTTTATGATGATGATCTGGGGTCAGGATCTGCTTGTGGTAGCTCGGATCCTCCAGATATGCAACGGATGGTCCAGATCAACTCTATCTGTGAATGGACGCTCTAGAGCCCTCCTTGCTTGATCCAACGGCTGATCTTGCTCTGATGGGGATGAAACCTTCAGATCATGATCATTGAGTTTGATCAACCCTAACCCTAGCTCGGATTGCTTCAGATCGTCCCGGATGGCTCAGATCTAATCGCCCTTGAATTGGACGGCCCGGATTAATCGTAGGCTTGATAATTTGATCCGGTTCACATCCGACTCAAGTTTGACCCAGTACGCCCTAGGTCCAGGATCCTTTCATGCCTATAAAATTATATCAGGAAATTAGTGGCCAATTAATCCATTTTAATGTAATTTTGCAATTAAGTCCAAAATAAGATAAAGTTCCAAAACCTAGGGTAAAATCAGAATTAAGCAATAAAAACATGGGTCAAACATGGATTTTAACATCTAAAATAATCACAAAAATGGTACTTATCAACTCCCCCACACTTAACCTTGAGCGTCTCGCGAAACAACTAAATAAGTATCCCTTAGGCTTTCTTAAGCATAATTAGAAGCAAATGAAAAGAAATTACCTAGGGTTGTCAATTCTCATAAATCTAAGCTCTATGGATTAGTATCTTGTCCTTAAATCAACAACTTAGCCTTTTCATCTATCATGAGTCATTGAGATGAATTTAAATCACTAGCCTTTCAAGGAAAGTTTTGGTGGCTCTCTCTTAAGTTCTAATTTGATGATGGAAGTGGAGCTCACTCTTATACACATGATTCTTGCACTACCATAGGCTTGCTTATTGTCTAATCTCTACCATTAATCATGAATAGGATCAACAACTATAAAAACAAATGAAAACATGGAAAATGATAAAGAAATGGAGTAAAAATCAAGGAAATGGAAAATGGATGGAGTGGGAAACTTGGTTGCTCAAAAATGTTCCCAATGTGCTTTGCCCCATCTTGACAGTCCTCTAATGATATCAAAAGTGTGGTGAAGTCAAATTCTTGAGTAATTCCTTTGGTTTGGATGAAAAACCCTTTCTTGGTTTCAATGTGCCATTTTCTTCTATTGTGTGCCAAATTTCTTTCTTCATTCTCTTTTCTGAATTTTCTCTTCTTCTTTTATCTTCTAGCAAGGTCAGAAATGAAATGAAATAAAACTTTGATTTGGATGAGAAAAACTTCACTTGATTTCATGGTGCCAAAATTCACTTTTTGTGCTACTTTGTTTCTCCTTTGTTCTCTTTTTCTCTTGGTCAGCTGCTGATTAGTTTTCTGCTTTCTTTCTTTCTTGTAAGGTCAAGAAGGTAGTGGAGCAAGGCTGTAATTCGAATGAAAGAATTATTCACTTGTTTCCATGGTATCAACATTCCATTTGTGTGCCAATTTTCTTTTCTCTTCTCATTTTTTTAAACTGTTTCTTTTTCTTTCTCTTTTTTTTTTTTTTTTTCAAGTCTTCAGTTCCATGGAAATCAGCCCTTCTCCTCTGATCAGTAATGGATTTGCTCACTGTTTTTGGCAAAGGTTTCCTTCCTTCACTTGTGAAATGGCACAAAAATTTTTCCTTATTGGCGTGCCATTCTCTCTCTTTTTTTTTACTTGCCTTTCGCTGCAAAATCTTTTTCTTTTTCTTGACTGCAGATTACCCAGTTCGTGTCTATATCAGCTTCAATTCAGATGGTCTTCAGCTGGAGATCAGATTCCATCACTCGGCAGCAACAAATCCAATGTACTTCAGACTTCTTTCTCAGCTGCAACAAAAGTTCCTTTTGCAGTGGCACAGAATTTTCCTGCATTTCCTGCTTCAGCTCCTAGCTCAGCTTCCATTCAGATTTGTTCATCTTTAGTTTAGTTACTAATCTGTGCAGCTCCCACTCAGAATTACGAATCTAGTAAGGCTGCAATCCAAAACAATTTCAAACAGCTCATTGCTTCTCAGCAACTTAATTTGGTCGAAATTTTTAGCATTAGTTCAGATTTGGTTCAGCTTCACATTCCAATCTGCTTCTTCCAAATCAGCTTCACCACAATCCTTCAATCAATTTAGAACCTAGCAGTTTACTCCCTTTTTAGTTTATATCATCTCAGCAACTCAAAATCGAAATTTCATCAGCTTTTCTCAGCTTCTTTCAGCCTTTGGTCAGCCCTTTTAAATTCTGTTTTTGATCTGAAAATTCCTGCTCAGATTCTCCTTGAACTCAGCTTCAATTGAAGTTGGTTTGTATCATTCAGTAGCTCTCAGATGCAGCACTCAGCAGCACCCTTTCTCATGCAACTCGGATTCCCTGATAAAAACATGCTTCACATCAACTCTTGGTATTTTTGGCACAGATTTTTCAGATTCTTTGTGTGCCATTTGGATCTTCAAAGGATGGTGAGAAATCTGAATGCTTCAATTGGTTCCATCCCTTATCACTTCTTCTTGTGCATTCTTGACACCGAATCACTCAACTTGGCACATAAAAATGCAAAAAAAAAAATTTTTCGTTGACATGAATTGCCTCCAAAACTTTAGTCACTCCCCCACACTTGAATCTTTGTCCGTCTCGGGCAAAATAACATTAGAAACATTCAAAGCAAACAAGTCCATAGAAAAATGGGTAAGCGTAGGAGATAAGTAAAGAAAAAGAGAATAAACATGATTATTGCTAAAAATTTATGTGGAAAGGAAAACAAATGGATTAGTCTCTATAGATGTGATCCAATCATTCAAATATGATTTTGAAAGAACCTAAGCAAGTTCTAGAGCACAATGACATATGTGTATCGCAAAAGTAAGGCTAATTCTCACTAGGTCAAAATAATTCATCCCAAGTCCTCAATTAAGAATCTAAAGCTAAATAGTACTCAAGCATCCAAGATTTCATCCATGATCTCAAATCCTAAGTTTTAACAACCAAATTTAATTTATTTTCAAAAGACTCTAAAATGCTATGGAGATAACCTAGAGGGATACCTTTATTTCCACTCTTGCAAGAAAAAGTGACAAAAGAAATAACATGCATTTATTTACAAGGACTCAGTTCAAAGGAAAATTCTAATTCGAGGAAGCAAGAAAATGAAAAATGAAATAAAAGAAAATACAAGAAAAATCAAACTCCCCTTTATTCTGGTGGGCGGAGTCGATCCAGAAGAAGCCTCCATCTAGGTAGTGGAGGGGTATGAGTGGCTGGGAGTAATAGGACTCCCCCACACTTGAACTTCGCAAAAAATTTCTCTGGTGGCCTCAGGCGATTCAGGTTCAAAAGCCATTCAAGGGATGGAGTGCTTTTAATTAAAGTCAGATCATCTCCTCCTGCTTGATGCCCTTCAGAAGTCCTTCCAGGAGGCTGGAGTCTGTTCAGTTGGAGTACCCACTCCTGAAGTCTTCTGGACCCTGCAAAATAATGTAATACCTCTCTCAAGTGTTCAGGGTCAGAAAGAAATGAAATAATATCAGTTTCTGCATAAAATGAATCCAAAACTGCATCATGTACAATTAAATCAAATTCTGGTGCTTCAATGAAATTTTCAAAATTATGTTCTACAAGATTTGCATCCAGGAGCTCATCACAAATAAAGAAATCAATTTCTGGCTCATCAATAGAAATTTCACAATTATTTTCCATCCAGGATGTATCATGCAATGTGTCACAGCCAATTAAATCAATATCAGGTATCTCCAAAAGTTTTTCACATTCATTTTCAGCATAAGACATAACAAGAGATTCATCAAAATACATAACATCCATTTCAGGCACTTCTAAAAAATTTTCACTAGTCATATCCACAAAAGATGTATCTAAAGATTCATCATAACAAACTACATCAATTATGGGTGCCTCTAAAATTATTTCACTATTCATATTTACAATGGATGTGTCAAGTAATGCATGATGATCAATAAAATCAATGTGTGGTACCTCTATTGGATTTTCACAAAAAATCTCTACACAAGGTATATCAATAAATACATCAGAATCAATAAAGTCATCCCTAGGTACCTCACTGCATTTTTCTGAAGAAAGAGGAGAAATACTTACCTGAGCGTGCTGGATAATACCTGAAGGTGTATCTGTGGTCTCCTCCTGGTCATGTTCATGCTCCTCTTCAGCCTCAGGCTCTGGTGGACAATCAACTGGTGATCCTTGGGTGCTTGCTTCCACCGTGCAAGTCCCTACACTTTCTGGTTCATTTTCTGACTGTGGTGGTCCCTGGGGCTTAGTGCAGTCCCCTACACCTATGGAATCATCTCCTCTGCATGCTTCTCCTGTAATATCTGCAACGACAGTGTCAGAAAAATTAGGACCATCAATAATGCTATCATCAGAAAATAAAAGTCTAGAATGGTCCTGTGGAGCTTCAATTTCTTCTTCTGGAGCTGAAAAATTTGGAATTGGATTTTGAATAGGAGTCTCCGGAGGGATGCATGCTGTAGGTGCCCAGATTTTAATGTATTCTTCTTCTTCTTCTTCTACTAAATTTGCAGGATTAATTGAAGAAGGACTTTGCCATGCACTAGGGTCACCTTGAACTGATATAAAACCAACTCCGGGGCTCTCAGAATTAAAAACAGCTTGAGAAGATAATTGTTCTGCTCTTTGGGCTTTTATTTGATTCAAATCATTAGCCACTTGTTCCATTTGCCTTTCGATGTTTTGAAGCTCTTGTTGACACATTTGTAGAAATTGAGACTGTGGGGATTGATAAAATGGTTGCACAGGCTGATTAAACTGCTGAAAATTTGGTTCACCACTTGGTGGAAATGGCTGAAAATTGTAGCTCTGAAATTCTTGGATCTGAGGTTGAAATTGTGGTGATGAAAACTCAAATTGAGTGGGCTGAAAATTCTGATTTTGTTGTTGGAAATTCTGAAATGGTGGCTGCCCATGCTGAGTTTGTGGCTGGAAATTGGGCTGAAATTGCTGAAATGATGGCTGCCCAATCTGAAAATTCTGGAATAATGGCTGAATAGGCTGAAAATCCGGCTGAAATTGTTGGAATTGCTGTGGTTGCTCTAATTGTTGTAATGGTGGCTGAAAAAATTGATTGGGTTGCTGAAAATTTTGGTTGCAAGGTTGTTGAAATTGGTTGAAAGGCTGAAACTCTGATGACCACATTTTTATCTTGCAGCCCTGTCACCAACAAACAAGGAAAATGGCAGCAACCGTATATGAAAGATAAAGCAAAATAAAACAGAACCCAATGATATGTCAAAAAGCATACAAGAAAAAATCAAACAAATCAACTAGTTGCTCCCCCGGCAACGGCGCCAAAAATTTGACGAACCCAAAATATACTAGATTAATTTGTCACGAAATGTATGGGCTCATCAAATTTAAATGTATATAAATGAAATGAAATGCTGGTAACCCTTTTTACAATCAAGATATGAAAAACGTAGTAAAGGGGCCACAGGTCGTATTTTTCTCGGGGACTAGTTGTCGTGTTTGATTCGAACTTGTATTTATGTGTCGTTTGTGTTTTTGGGTTTCACATAAGTAATTGGATTTTGGGTTGCAATCATGAAATTGAAACACAAGAAAATAAGGGAAAATTAATTCATGACTAAACAAAGGATGGCATTTAATGATTCAACCAATTGACACTTAATCCACTAACACACCCAATCAGTTTTTGGCCGATTCTGATTTGAATGCAAAACAAATGCCAACAAGGAAATAGAGGTAGTGAGAGCAATTCCGAAACAACACTTAACACCAATGCTAGCTACGAAATTGAATAACCACGCGTTCAAACAACTCAACTCTACTAGCTACCACTTCCTAAAGCCAACAAATGCAGGAAAGTTCAGTAATGGCCGAATGTAACTCTAGCTAATTTCAATGACCATAGCGCACTAGAACTACCTTATCACTTGGTGCTAATCACTGCCTAAACATAAACTTGATACAAAGTGCCAAATTTCAGCAAATTGGCAAGCAAGAGAAGGAAAAACTTGGTGCCAATCACTGAAAACTACCTTGCAGTTTCTGCTGCCTTTGCAGCAGATTTCCAGCTCAGAAAACAAGACTATTAGTGAACAAATTTGCAAGAGTTGAAGGAAAACTTAAGCATCTAATTGCAGCTCATATCCGAAACGTTAAGGCAGCGCAATGTGCTGAATTGCATGTATAATTCAGCTACAGGACAACCGATCAAGGTAAGCTGAAAGTAATTGCTCAACCTAGCGTTCAAATAGGATTTAGAAGAGCTAACTTTCCATTTAATGCAGCTTTAAAAATAATGAACCGAAATCTTCAAACAACAAGCCAGAAACTGTCAAGTACAGTAATGATTTAGAATTTCAGAAACTGATACTCAACATTTGACTCCAAATGCTAATGAAATGAACCAAGCTCCAATGAAAGTTCTGAAGAAAACCAAGGATAGGTATTCTCAATTCAGATACCATCAGTTGACACTCAAAAACAAGAACTGATTTGCAGGAAATAGACACCGAATTCAGCAAATTCTGGATGCGCAAACATGGGAAACTGAAACAGGGAAACTGATACGCTACAACCAAATGCATAAACAATGTATCAAGTGGAGAGCTGATGCATTGGTTCACCAAACAAGACCTCTTCATGTGCTGGAATTGAAAACATAGAATGAAATTTGGAGAATGCAGAAAACAAACTGAAATTGCAGGAATACAGTGATGTGCAGAATTTGATCCAATTGCAGAAATGGAGTTCGTTTCCAACAAACTGATACAAGAAGCAGAAGGTGATGCTGAAATTACTGATACCTAATTACCACTAAGCAAATTAAGAAAAGCTAACTAAAACTTGCTGAAATTACTGATACGCAGGAACAGAATATTGATACGCAAACTGAAAACAGTGAGTTAACTGATACACAATGATTTTGACAGGAAATAAACTGATATCTCAAACTAATGTTCGCTAAACAAGTTTACTAACTAACTACTTGCCAAATTAAACCTAATTAAGCAGCAAACGAATTCAGAAATTGAAATTAACTAATTCTGAAACCAAGAACAGAAACAGCAATGACAGAAATGAGAATTAACAGCTAAAAACTGAATTTAAACTAATTAAACTACTCCTCAACTCTCCCTAAGCTCAAAATCATCTTGGTCGTCAAGCAAGAGCTGGCTTCGAACCCCTAGGCTCAGCAAATCAGTGGAATTAAGCTTCAATCGATCACTCTGCTCGAACTTGCCTCAGCTGGAAAAAATCCAGTCCAATCTCTTGTATCTCGATTGCTGGCTTGCGATGATGATTTGAAGAACCTCTGAGCTAACCTGAGAACCCCTACAAGCTGCTCAGAAGCTCGGAAATGGCTTGTGGACGAGACACAATCGATTGGGTAGCAAAGATGCCGAAACCCTCAAACACCCTTGTTCTGGCGCAAATTGAGCTGAAATCTTGATCCTAGCTATCTTCCAAAGACTCTGATGATGATCAAAGGGAGAAATTGAGGGGTCGCGCCCCTTGGATGATGAAATTGCTGAAGAAAATGGAGAAGAACTGAAGAACGAAGAAGACGGCGAGGAAACGCGACAGGGAGGAGCTGCTGCGATTTCTGATTAAATAGAAACAAATGGACGGCTCAGATTAGTCGAAGGAGATCCAACGGTAGATCTTGGTCTGATTGGAGCCAAACTTTTATGATGATGATCTGGGGTCAGGATCTGCTTTGTGGTAGCTCGGATCCTCCAGATATGCAACGGATGGTCCAGATCAACTCTATCTGTGAATGGACGCTCTAGAGCCCTCCTTGCTTGATCCAACGGCTGATCTTGCTCTGATGGGGATGAAACCTTCAGATCATGATCATTGAGTTTGATCAACCCTAACCCTAGCTCGGATTGCTTCAGATCGTCCCGGATGGCTCAGATCTAACCGCCCTTGAATTGGACGGCCCGGATTAATCGTAGGCTTGATAATTTGATCCGGTTCACATCCGACTCAAGTTTGACCCAGTACGCCCTAGGTCCAGGATCCTTTCATGCCTATAAAATTATATCAGGAAATTAGTGGCCAATTAATCCATTTTAATGTAATTTTGCAATTAAGTCCAAAATAAGATAAAGTTCCAAAACCTAGGGTAAAATCAGAATTAAGCAATAAAAACATGGGTCAAACATGGATTTTAACATCTAAAATAATCACAAAAATGGTACTTATCAGTGCACCTCCTGAAAATGTGTGGCTGCGCCACTCATCATACCATGTCTGCTGGAGTGTACGGGTCCCTGAGATCTCGGTCTCGATCCTGGCCAGGCGGCAATCAAGGGAGCGAAAACCCGACCGAAACTCCTCGCGATCTGTCGCCCCCAACTGAATAACCTCCTGTAGCGTCTGATCCAGCTCTGAGATCTGCCAGCCCAGATAAGGCTCTGGCTCGTCGTCATACTCAGCGTCAGCAGGAGGAGCCTTGTGTGGTGCCTGAAAATGCAGTGCCCCTCCAAGAAGATCACCAAGTCCGCGTCCATCCTTCCACACCAAGACCCCATCGCGCTCACGAATGACAATACCAGATTTTGCAAAAGCCCGCCGACCCAAACGACAATCTTGCTTAACCATGGGCATGGTCCTGCCCTTGGTGACATCAACACCAACTGACATAAGCCAATCAGTGATGATATGACCAAAAGGCATATAAACCGTGCGACGGCTAGGCTCACGGTAGGATAGGATAGATTGAAAAATGCTCTCCATGATATCAAAGTCCATCCGGCGATGCATGCCGTAGAGCATAAGGCAGTGATAGGGTCGGATCTCGGCCAAAGGCTTTGAAGTAATGGGTAAGATGCAATTTGTAATGATCTTGAAAAGGACGTAGTCAGCTGGAGCAAGTCGAAGGGCTGCAAAAGTAGGAAAAACTGGACCCAACTCATCAAGCCCGGCAGGACGAGGATGACCGAAGAAGTGCTGATAGATAGAGTCAGGGGTAACATCTGCGAACGGTGCTAGCAGAGGATCAGGAAGTTCAGGATAGATCGAATAAAGATTCGGTGATTGTCGACCACCCAAATACTCTGCCAAAATCTCATATGAAAAATCGAGGTTCAACTTCCCGACACGAGTAGTGAACTCGAATCCCCCTTGAGGACCTTGTTGTAGGTTGTTGTAGAATTCAGAGACTAGGTCGTAATTTATGGTCCCTTCCAAGGAAAGAATAAAACCCAGATTGTAGTAAGTGACAATTTCCATGACAGAGGGACAAAACTCAGTCAGGAAAGGAACATCAATGGATCGACAGGGTAATAGTTTGAAGGTCCTTGCTTGAAAGGCCTGTTCACAGGCCGCATTTGGGAACCTTGAGCTAGAAGAAGGCTGTGGCCTTCTGGAAGGGGCAGAGGAGGAAGGGGCTTTCCCCCTCGTGCTGCCCTCAGTAGCTTCCTTGCCCTTGGAAGACTTTCTAAAGGGGTTGAATTGGTCATTGATAAGCATCATTTTGTTGATCATTTCATATGCTTAAATTCGTATTTGACCCATATTTTACTTGTATAATTGTGGATTTACTCTAGGTTCTAGGATTTATACTATTTTTGGACTTAATTGCAAATTTTGATATTTTCGAGTTGTTTTGTCACTAAATTTTTGATCAACTTTTGTAGGCTTGGAGGGATCATGACCTAGGTTATGTTGGGTCAAGGTTGAGTCAAAAGTGGACCAGATCAAAGGAATCAAGCGTCGATTCATTTGGACCGTCCGATGCAAGAACGGTTAGATCTAGACCATCTGAGAACTTCTGATCGATCCGAGCTGGGGTTAAGTCTAATCGAGCGATCAGATCAAGATCTGAGAGTTTCAGCCCAATCGGAGATCATCTAGCCGTTGGATCACGATCAGAGTGATCTAGACCATCCATTCAAAGATCATGGTGATCTGTACCATTCGTTGGAGATCTGGCAGATCCGAGCTACCACGAGGATGATTTTGACCTCTGATCGAGATCTGAAAATTTTGAATCAAATCGGACAAAGATCCACCGTTGGATGAAGCGGGATTAATCTCAGCCGTCCAATGCTTTAACTACAAAACCGACTTCCCCTGTTTAGATCTGGCGTCGCGTCTTCGCCGCAGCTCGGTTTTTCTTCGTTTCTTCAGCGTTCTTCGCGAGTTCTTCATCTGGAGGCGTGACCACTTCAACTCGAGCTCATCCTTGAGTGACAGCAAGGATTCAGATTGATTTCTTAGCTTAATTTCGTTTCTTAGCTGCAATTTCATTTGTGCCATTTCGTTTCTGTAATTTGTATCAGATGAATCGTTTTCTTGTATGGATCATTTCATTCTCAATTCGAGGCTAATCCTTGAGTGACAGCAAGGATTCGTGAGCTGAGATGAGGGATTGAGGCTTTGTTTAGTTAAATTCCATTGCAATTAGCTGTAATTTTCGAATTCTGCAGTGTTTGTTTCTGAATTTTGTATCAGCACTTTAGTTCATCTTCTGAATTTTTCCAGCTTTAATTAGGTTCTATACTGCACATAGATTAGTTAGTGAGTTTGTTAATGCACAATAGTTTGCAATCTCAATTTAATTCTCCTTGTGCTCTGCATTGCGTATCTTTTCTGCTTATAAATTTTCAGTTTCACTTCTGAATTTCGCAGTTATTCCGCATTCAGTTTGTGTCCAGCTTCATTCCTGAAATTAGAGCTAGTTGTGAGTGAGAATCTGCACTGAGATCTGTTCCTTTGCATTAGAATCGATCAGGAAGTAGATTCATGTCTGTAGATTGAGTGAATGCTGTGTGTCAGTTTCGAATTTTGCATCTTTTCAGTTTAAGTTTCTGAATTTCGAGTCAGGTAAACCTAGTTTCCCTATTCCTTATTTGAACAATGGATGGAATATTTGAATCTAGCTTGCTTTGTTATGATAGATTTGCATTCGAAATGTTTTCCGAAATTCTGTAACATTCCTGCATTTTCTGATTTTTTTTCTGCACTGGTTGCACTTCATTTCTGAACTTCCATTTTTAGTCTTGAGTCTCAATTAAACGATAGCTTACCTTTTCAAGCTGAGTAAATAGTTGTGTATCTGAATTTGATAGTTCCCAGTGTTGCATTTAGCAGAAATTTTAGGCACACAAGATTCTATTCCTTTGTATCAAATTGTTTCAATTTATCCACTTTGTGCCAAAAACCAGTTTCAGTATCAAGTAAATGAGTGTGTGAGTGTGATAAGGTGTGGGACGTTAGTTTATTTTACATCCAATAGTTTCTGAATTCCATTCTCAGTCTTTGCATATGAATTTTACTTTGGTAGCTTGCATTTAGTGGCAATTTAGTTCTTGGTAGTGCATTGAATTGATTAGTCTTAGATTGCTCAGCCTTGTTTCAATTCATTTGCTTGTTTTCTTGACTTGCAATTAATATCAGGTTGTATTTTCAGTTTTGGTTAAGTGAAATTGTTTGATTAGGTCTCTTATTGGTTAAGCTCCTTAGCTACCATTACCTAGTTTAAGTCATTTGGTTAAGTTTCCTTACTTTTCATTGCATTGTTATTTTTATTTGCAAACAAATCCCAGATTTTATTTGAAACCCAAAATCATCGACGACACATAACTCAAGTACGAATCAAACAACTTGAACTAGCCATTGGAAAAAAAAATGACCTGTGGCCCCTTTACTACATTTCCATTCTTTGATTGCAAAAAGGGTTTCCAGCACATTTATAAATATCTAAATTCTGATGGATCCATATTCGTGACAACTTTAATTAGCTAAATTGGGTCCATCAAATTTTTGGCGCCGTTGCCGGTGAAGCAACTAGTTGATTTGTTTGATTTTTGCTTGTATGCTTTTGGACATATCATTGGGTTCTATTTTCTTGTGCTTTATTCTTTTGTATACGGTTGCTGCTATTTTTCTTGTTGTTGTGTGACAGGGCTATAAAATCCAAATGTTTTCATCAGAGGACTATACAGAGCTCAAAGATGCACTGGTGGGGTTAAAAAATGTGTGTAAGGTGTTGCAATATCAACAAAAACATAAAGCTCAGTCATCTACTTACCCACGGCCGATTCAGCCTACATTTCAGCCACCTCAGCCACAATTTCAGCCTTTCCAGCAATTTCAGCAATCAAATCAAGATTTTCAACAGCCCTATTCAAATCTTCAGCAACCAAATCAATTTTTTCAGCCACAAGATCAACCATCATTTCAAAACTTTCAGCCAAGTCAGAATTTTCAGAATGGGCAGCCACTATTCCAAGATTTTCAGCCCCAATTTCAGCAATTTCAGCCCAACTTTCTGCCACCTTATCAATCACCTTTCCAAGGAATTCAGCAAGAGTACAATCCAAATTTTCAACAAAATTTTCAGCAAGGTCAGCTACCCTTTCAACCAAATCAGAATTTTCAGCAGCCAATCCAATCTTTCAACCAACAATTTCAGCCCTATGATCAGAGTTTTCAGAATCATAATTTTCAACAATTTCCACCAAGTTGTGAACCAAGTTTTCAGCAGTTTAATCAGCCCCAACAGCTCCAATTTCAGAATGCACCGCCTACTCTTGACATTCAGCAACCATATCTCACATTTCAAGAACAACAAGTCGTTGAATCTGCTCTTAAAATTATTCAGAGACGCTTTAGAGAATTACAAGATCAATGGAATCAAATAAAAACCCAAAGATCAGAACAATTATCTGCTCAAGCTACTTTTAATTCTGAGGGGTATGATGGTGATTTAACTTTGGGGAATGAAATGGCTGTGTCAGGTTTAAACATTCCAAACGTTCAAGGTGACCCTAGTGCAGGGCCAAATCTTTCTTTAATGGATCTCGCAATTTTGGAAGAAGAAGAAGAAGTCATCAAAATCAGGAAACCTACAGCATGCATAGAAGATGATTCTACAGGTGTAGGGGATTGCACAGAGCCCTAGGGACCACCATCATTGACTGATTCAGAGGTTAGGCCAGAAAGTGTAGGGACTTGCATGGTGGAAGCAAGGACCCAAGGATCACCTATTCTAGTTGAGTGTCCACCAGAGCTTGAGGCTGAAGAGGAGCATGTACTTGACCAGGAGGAGGCCATGGATACATCTACTCTTGTAGAACCTCCAGGTATTTTTCAGCACGCTCAGGTAAGTATCTCTCCTCTTTGTTCAGAAAAATTCAGCGAGGTACCTAGTGCTGACTTTATTGATTCTGATGAATTTATTGATATACCTTGTGTAGAGATTGTTTGTGAAAATCCAATAGAGGTACCAAAAATTGATTTCATTGGTTGTAATGCATTAATTGATACATCTCTTGTAGATATGAGTTGCGAACAAATTTTAGAGGAACCTATAATTGATGTTGTTTGTTATGATGATATTCTTGATACATATTATGCTGATAGTGAAAAATTTTTAGAAGAGCCTGAAATTGAAGTTGTTTATTGTGATGAATCTCTTGCTATTTCTTATGCTGAAATTGAGTGTGAAATACTTATGGAGGTACCTGAGATTGATCTTATTGTCTGTGGAACAATTCTTGATATACCATTGATGGATTTTGATTGTGAAAAATTTTTAGAAGAACCTGAAATTGAAGTTGTTTATTGTGAAGAATCTCTTGCTATATCTTATGCTGAAATTGAGTGTGACAAACTTATGGAGGTACCAGAGATTGATTTTATTGACTGTGAAACTTTTCTTGATATATCTTATGTAGAAACTGCTTGTGAAAAATTTACTGAGGTACCCAAAATTGATTTTATTGGATGCGATGCATTTTTGAATACATTTTATGTAGAGATTGATGATATCACACTTCTTGCTTACCCTGCACGCTTGAGGGAGGTCTTACATGATTTTGTAGGGTCCAGACGACTTCTAGAATGGGTGCTCCAACTAAACAGTCTCCGACCACCTGGAAGATTTTCCAAAAAGAATAAAGAGGGAGGAGATGATCTTGCTTTGACATATAGCACTCCACCTCTGAAGTGGCTACTGTACTTAAATCATCTTCGGCCACCTGAACAGTTTATAGCAAAGTCTAAGTGTGGGGGAGGAATGCAAAATAAAGTTAAGCAAATGAAGGAAACTTTTTCAGCTACTCCGACTCCTCCACTACCACGATGGAGATTATTTCTAGATAGACTCCGACCGCCAGAAATAAAAGGGAGTTTACTTTTTCTTGCATTTTCTTTCATTGCCTTTTTCATCTTTATGCTTGCTAGAAGTAGAATTTTCTGTTAAAATGAATTTTTGCTAATAGATGCATGAATAGAGTAGAATTAATAAATAGACATTGTAAATACCATTGTATGATTTTTGGCACTTTTTCTTCATGAGTAGGAATAAATGTATCCCTTTAGGTTATCTTCATAGCATTTTAGAGTCTTTTGAAAACAAATTAAATTTGGTTGTTAAAACTTAGGGTTTAAGCTCATGGATGAAATCTTGGATGCTTGAGTACTACTTGGCCATGGATTCTTGATTGAGGATTTGAGATGAATTATTTGTACCTAGTGAGGCTTAGCCCTATTTTTGTGACACATACATGTGATTGTACTCTAGAACTTGCTTAGGTTCTTTCAAAATCATATTTCAATGATTAGATCACATCTATAGAGGCTAATAAATTTGTTTACCTTTCCATGTGTAATTTTTGGCAATAATCATGTTCATTCTATTTTCTTTCCTTATTTCCTACTCCTAACCATACTTTCTAGGGACTTGTTTGATGGGGGATGTTCTTTGATGCTATTTTACCCGAGACGGACAAAAGATTAAGTGTGGGGGAGTGATTAGTGTTTTGGAATGTATTTTTATTAAGGAAGCGCTTCATTTGAAAACAATTTTCATGTGCCAAGTTGAGTTGAGTTTGGTATCAAGATCAAGCAAAAAGTGTTAGTGATATAAGAGAAGTATCCTAAGGCAATCGCCTTATGATTGTAAAACATTTATTTTAATAAATGATAATTCACTATTTGAGTATATATGCTTGTGTATTTGATTGGGATCTTAAACTCATCTACTGAATGTCCGCAATACAACTCACAGCATAAGAGAATTTGTGATGGGATCACAACTAGTGATTATCTCTAAATGTGCAAATGTGAAGTATTGAAAATATCCCTAGTCAATGAATTGATAAATACGGGCACTATCAATTCTGTTGAGACTAGCATGGGTTATTCTCTAATCAGCTGATTCTCACTGGCTGGTGACATTGAGATGTCCGGAGATAAACATGGATGCTAGTTAAGGGAACTCATTGGAGTGACAAGCTTTAAGACTTCATATGGAATCTATCTATAGAAATGTCAATGAAGTTCTTACTGCGGCTTAAGTGCGATGTTCCTTTAACTTGCGGTGTTCAAGTCATCTTTGTCATGGAGACTTATACTTTAACATCTTAAGCAAGCATCTCCAAGGAGGTGTGGACCCAGGATGATTGGGTGTAAGCCGAAGTGCCCGAAGATGTTTGAACAGCCTACAAAGGATTCACCACTCTTTGTGAGGAGGTGTATACCCAGGCCTATCGTCGGATTGTTACTCAAAACCTCTGGCCAGAGTATATCATGTTTGGAGTGCGAGTCTCTAAAATACATGAGAGTAATTAGAAATCCAAAGGACGAGAAAGACATTACTTGGGCTAGGTGTGACGTAGTCAGCCTAGTGGGGACTGACACAAATAGACCGTGTCCTGAACCAAGTGGGTATAAGGTGGTGAAGGGAATGGGGCACGATTCATTAGAGCTGTTGAAGGGTTTCAGAATAATTTCTTCTGAGGTCAAACCGTTGATCTTTCGATTAATTGGGGGTCATGATGTACTACTAGGTGCCACTCATGATCGATCTATAATTGGTTGATTATAGACGGCCAACATAAATCGAAAGCCTATTTAGTCACACGCACTACGAGTAATCCGAGGGATTTAAAACGAGTTGAAAATTAGATTTTCCGATCAAGAGAAATAAGTCGAATCTGAGTTAATCAGAGGCGCAATGGAAGCTAAAAATGGCTAAGTCTTTTGAAGGCTTTTTGGGCGAATTAAATGAGTTTAATTCGCGTTGGTTCGGCTCGGCTTGGGCCGGCCAAAGAGGGTGCCAACCCTCCTTGGTTGGCCGGCCACAATAGAGGGAGTAAACCAATTAATTTTGGTTTAATTAATAAAACAAATCTAGCGCGATTTGTTTTATAAATTATGGATAAATAAATTTGTATAAAGAAATTTATATAAATAAATTTATAGAAATTTATTCTTTTTATGGAAGTTAAAATAATCCATGAATTGGTTTATTTTAATTTTATAAAATCAATTATGAATTGATTTTTCCATAATAAGAAAGTTTATAAATTTCTTATAAAATTTATTCCATAATAAAAGGAGAGATTAATTAGTTTTATTATAAAGTTAGTTATAATAAAACTTGGTTTAAACGGAATAATTCATAAGAGAATTTATAGGATAAATTTCTTATGATAATTAATTAGTTTTATTATAAAGTTAGTTATAATAAAATTCATAAGAGAATTTATAGGATAAATTTCTTATGATAACTAATTAGTTTTATTATAAAGTTAGTTATAATAAAACTTGGTTTAAACGGAATAATTCATAAGAGAATTTATAGGATAAATTTCTTATGATAACTAATTCCGTTAATTTCGTTAATTCGGTTAAGAGGAGACTTGGCAAGGGAGAAGCAACTATATAAGGAACCATAGGCAAGCCTTGGATTCCTAAGATTTGGATAATCGATATAGAGCTCCCTCTCTCTCTCTTAATTCTCTTCTCTCTTTCCCTTCCCCCACCTAGGGTCGGCGCCCTCTTGGCCAATTAGGGCCGGCGCCCTCTTGAGGACCTAGGGCCGAAGCACCTCCCTCCCAAGGGTGAGTTGCTGTGAGCTTCAACAAGAAGGAGAAACCAAACAAGAAGAAGAAGAAGCGGATAGCGACTCCTCTCTTCTCGGAATTCGATTCCGTTTCTTTGTTGGTTAGTTTCCACTCTTTCCTATTTCTTCTCTTGTTTTTCTAGTTGTGCCTTCCAAGAATCTAGTAGTTCTCATCGGCTCAAAAACTCGTGACTTTGCGAAGTCATCCCGAAGAGAACTCGGCGTGGACGCGAATAGAGGCGAAGCTTCCAAGGGACGCTATGGTTGGATCTCGTCCCTTACTTCGAGTTACGCGAGGTACTTGGTAAATTAGTTTACTTTTCCGCAAAGTTTTAATTTATGATTATGTCAACACACCATAAGATTGCATGCTAGATACGAAGTTAAAATAATTTGTGAAATTATTTTATGCAAATTCTTCCGCTGCACGTAAAAATTTAAAATTTTACGAACTCGTATCCTTGTCGACATGCACCCGGCCCCAACAGTGGTATCAGAGCCGGTTAGTGTTCGACTTAATCATATAATTATTTTGTGGAAAACTTTGTCATGATCTCAATTTCGGAAAAAATTTTCAATTATGGAAACTTTCGAATTATAATAAATTTTAGATTTAGGAATTTCAAAGTTTGGAAATCCTCATGAAATTTCGTAAACGTTTGAAATTTTCTATTTTTCTGAAATTTTATAATAATTTTTGAAAACTTCCCATCTTTGGAAACTTTCCAATTTTGGAAATTTTTCTATTTTAGAAATTTTCCAATTTTGGAAATATGTAAGTTTTCTTTGTACCAGAAACTTACAATTATTCTGAAAACCTATTTTGAAATCTCGCAATTTTGGGCACTTTCTTTTAAGAAAGTCTAGACAAATTCATGGACAGTTAATTGACAATTAAATTTGAATTGGTTTTTAAATTGACAACAAAATTCTTTATTTTGGATTGAGCCTCGGGGAGCCGTCCAATTTAAAGTTAGTTGTTGTAATTTAATTTCCCAATTTTAATTGAAATTGTCATGTTTGATTTGGATTGAGCCTCGGGGAGCCGTCCAATTGGATTTACAACACATTACTTTTCTTTGGGTATCTGAGCCTCGGGGAGCCACCCTTAGAAAATGATTTGTTGTAATTAATTAAATCCATGAATAAAATATGTTTAAGAGGTGATGCTCTTACATATTGTTGTCTCCAAAATTAATTAGGAAAATGGTTTCCTATAGAGTTTCTTAAATGAGATTTTCATGAAAATAATATGTAGTTGAATTAAGGGATTTGTCTCTTAATTTAATAAGATTTGATTTAGAGAAATCAAAGTCTTGAACATATTATTTCCGAAATTAATTATGACAATTTAGGAAATTGTTTCCCAAAACAATTCCTTTAATTAAGTATGAAATTGGAATTAGGAAATCCGGTTCCTAATTCAATTAATGAGACTTGATAACTTAAGTCACATACATACTTAATTAAGGAAATCGTTAGTCATGACATAATTCTATGTCATGAATGTGCTTAGAAAAGAAAGGATGAGACCCAAAACCCCTTACAAAATATTAAGGCCAACACCTTCCATTAATATGGTTAGAATCGGAGTTTTGTTTCTCGTTTGGGTTGATGGACACATCCATGCCCGACTTGAACCTCAACATGTTCAAACCATGGAATTAGTTTATGGATAATATAGTTGGAGTCAGAGGTCAATCCTTAGTTTTGGTTGTTGGACACATCCAAGCCTGACTAAGCGGTTGAATGAGCTCCAACCATATTAAAACTATTTCTTGATTAATGGGTCAGCCTTAAGCTTGGAGCATCGATTTGTTGTGCCACAGCCAAGGTCGATGTAAAGAGAGGTGCAGTTGGGTGCTATGTATATTGTTGCATACTTGTTAATGAGTTAACAACCCAATGTTTTATGCAAACATTCAATTAGTTGATAGCATAATGTGATAGTTACATATATGTGATGTGTAATCGGTATAATTACCTACCTTCATAGCTAAGAATAACTTGATGGCCACAGTCATGGTTGTTCTTATCTATGGTTGGATATCAACCTATTTGGAGATGTTCCTACGATCTCCCGAATTGATAATAAGGGTGACTCAATTCGTAAAATAAATAGGATTTAATTTATGTATGATGATACATTCTTTAATCATTCTTCTCACATAATCTCAATTTGTATTTCTAGGATAATCACTCGATCATGTCTTCCCTAAACTTGCGTTCCATTTTGGACACCAATAAACTGACTGGGCCAAACTTCATGGACTGGCTTCGAAACCTGAGGATAGTCCTCAAGGCAGAGAAGCTTGCTTATGTCCTTGAAGATCAACTTCCCAACCGTCCTCCTGAAAATGCAACTCCAGACCAGTTTCCTGAGTTGCTCAACCTGCTGAAGACTGTAGAGCCTTCTGTGAAGCAGGATCAAAAGACGGTACTGTTAGTTGGTTCCTCGAAGAAAGGTTCTAAGAGGAAGGCCAAAGAACAGAATAAGGGAAAGAAGAAAAAGGCCAAAAAGACTGAAAATACCCTAAAAGGCACTTGCCATCATTGTGGCAAGGAGGGTCACTTGCGAAGAAACTGCAAGATTTATCTTGAGTCCTTGAAAGAGAAGGCATCCGATGCCCCATCCTCTTCAAGTATCTTCGTTATTGAATGTCACTCTATTTCCTCAAACACTTGGGTACTTGATACTGGGTGTAGCTCACATATATGTAATGACATACAGGGGCTAAGGAATAGAAGAAGACTCGTCAAGGAGAAGCGAATTTGCGAGTTGGAAATGGAGCAAAGATTGCTGCTGTTGCCATCGGAACATATTTGCTAAAGCTCCCGACTGGACGTGTCTTAGAATTGGATAATTGTTATTTTGTTCCTTCGTTAATAAAGAACATTGTATCTATTTCATGTTTGAATGAAAAGGGTTATCATTTAACTTTTAGTAACAATTGTTGTTACATAACTTTAAATGGCGTTCTTTATGGGAATGGAACTTTGTGCAATGGTATCTACACGTTAGATTTATCCAGTGACGTTTTCAATATCGAAGTTAGCAACAAACGTGCTCGAATAGATAATCGAATAGACTCCTACACTTGGCATTGTCGTCTTGGCCATGTAAGTAAGAAACGCATGACCGAATTACACCGATGTGGAATTTTGGAATCATTTGAACCCGGTTCATTTGATACATGCGAATCATGCTTAAAAGGCAAGATGACCAAATTACCCTTTTCCGGAAAAGGTAATCCAGTGGGAGAATTGCTTGGTCTAATACATACTGATGTATGTGGACCAATGTCAACTCTTGCACAAGGAGGCTATAGCTACTTCATCACCTTTATCGATGATCACTCACGATTCGGGTACGTGTTCTTGATGAAACACAAATCTGAAGCCTTTGACAAATTCAAAGAGTTCAGAAATGAAGTAGAGAAATAGCTTGGCAAAAGTATTAAAATACTTCGATCCGATCGGGGTGGTGAATACTTAAGTCAAGAGTTTCAAGATTATCTTAGGGACAATGGATATTATCCCAATGGACTCCGCCGTATACACCACAGCATAATGGTGTATCTGAGAGGCGCAACCGAACCTTGATGGACATGGTTAGGTCGATGATGAATCATGCAACTCTTCCAAAATCCTTTTGGGGCTATGCACTTAAGACAGCTGTTTACTTGCTAAACAGAGTCCCGACCAAGGTAGTCTCTACTACTCCATATGAGACATGGAATAGTAAGAAACCCCACTTAACTCACCTTAAGATATGGGGTTGTCCTGCTTATGTGAAGCGGATTGTATCAGACAAATTGGATGCTAAGTCTGATAAATGTCTATTTATTGGATACCCTAAGGAAACGAAGGGTTACCAATTCTATCATCCCTTGGAACAAAAGGTGTTTGTTTCAAGGCATGCTGTATTTCTGGAAAAAGAATTTCTTTTACAAGAAAACAGTGGGAGTGGCATTGAACTTGATGAAGTTCAAGAAACTCCAATAGACATTACAGAGACACCTAGTCTAGACCCACAACCAATACCTCATAATGATGAGCTATCAGTTGAACCTAAAACTACACCACCTCTTCGTAGATCTGATAGGACACGCAATATTCCAGAGAGATACGGATTTCTCGTAAGTGAATCGAACGACGTGTTACTCATAAGCGATGACGAACCTATCAGTTATGAAGATGTTCTGAAAAGTTCAGAAAGGGACAAATGGCTTGAGGCCATGAAGTCGGAAATGGATTCCATGTACGAAAACCAAGTATGGGACTTGGTTAACCCACCTGAAGGGATTAAGCCCATAGGGTGCAAGTGGGTTTTCAAGAAGAAAACCGACATGGAAGGTAATGTTGTTACCTTTAAGGCTAGATTAGTGGCAAAAGGATATCGTCAGAAGCAAGGAATTGATTATGACGAAACCTATTCGCCAGTAGCTATGCTTAAATCCATTCGGATGCTCCTAGCCATAGCAGCTCATTATGATTATGAGATATGGCAAATGGATGTGAAAACAGCTTTCCTTAACGGAAACCTGCTTGAGGATGTATACATGATACAACCTGAAGGTTTCACATCGGTTGATAAAACCAAAGTATGCAAGCTTCGACGATCCATATATGGACTGAAGCAAGCATCTAGGAGCTGGAACATCCGTTTTGATGAGACAATCAAAAAGTTTGATTTCTCACAAAATCCTGACGAACCTTGTGTGTACAAGAAGGTTAGTGGGAGTGCAGTCGTATTCCTAGTATTATATGTCGATGACATCTTACTTATAGGAAACGATATATCAGTCTTACAGACAGTTAAAATTTGGTTGTCCAAAACTTTCTCCATGAAAGACCTGGGAGAAGCAACCTATATCCTTGGGATTAGAATCTATAGAGATAGATCAAAACGGTTGCTTGGTCTTTCGCAGTCTACATATATAGACCGAGTGCTAAAAAGGTTTAGCATGTCGGAATCCAAGAAAGGTTACCTTCCCATCAGGCATGGGATCAACCTTTCAAAGTCTATGTGTCCGCGCACAGAAGACGAGAGGATTTGCATGAATAAGATTCCCTATGCATCCGCGATAGGATCTATCATGTATGCTATGTTATGTACTAGGCCCGATGTATCGTATGCTTTGAGCGTCACAAGCAGATACCAGTCGGATCCAGGAATGGATCATTGGGCGGCTGTTAAGACAATCCTTAAGTACTTAAGAAGAACTAAGGATGTTTCCTAATATATGGAGAAGGAGATATGGTAATACGTGGGTATACAGATGCCAGTTTCCAGACAGATAAGGATGACTCCAAATCGCAGTCTGGATACGTATTTACTTTGAATGGAGGCGCAGTAAGTTGGAAAAGTTCCAAACAAGACACCGTAGCGGATTCTACCACGGAAGCGGAATATATCGCAGCTTCGGAAGCAGCAAAGGAAGCAGTCTGGATCAAGAAGTTCGTCTCCGAACTTGGCGTGGTTCCAACCATTGATGAAGCAGTGCCGGTTTACTGCGACAACAATGGAGCTATTGCACAAGCAAAGGAACCAAGGTCTCATCAGCGATCCAAACACGTGCTTCGCCGCTATCATCTGATCAGAGAGATTATAAGTAGGAATGATATACAAATTGAGAAAATTCCCACTGAAAGGAATTTAGCGGATCCTTTAACAAAGGCCTTGCCTCAGAGCAAGTTTGAGGGTCATGTTAGAGCCTGTGGTATTGGATACCGTAGCGATTGGCATTAGGCCAAGTGGGAGTTTGTTAGTGATATGAGAGAAGTGTCCTAAGGCAATCGCCTTATGATTGTAAAACATTTATTTTAATAAATGATAATTCACTATTTGAGTATACATGCTTGTGTATTTGATTGGGATCTTAAACTCATCTACTGAATGTCCGCAATACAACTCACAGCATAAGAGAATTTGTGATGGGATCACAACTAGTGATTATCTCTAAATGTGCAAATGTGAAGTATTGAAAATATCCCTAGTCGATGAATTGATAAATACGGACACTATCAATTCTGTTGAGACTAGCATGGGTTATTCTCTAATCAGCTGATTCTCACTGGCTGGTGACATTGGGATGTCCGGAGATAAACATGGATGCTAGTTAAGGGAACTAGTTCATTGGAGTGACTAGCTGTAAGACTTCATATGGAATCTATCTATAGAAATGTCAATGAAGTTCTTACTGCGGCTTAAGTGCGATGTTCCTTTGACTTGCGGTGTTCAAGTCATCTTGGTCATGGAGACTTATACTTTAACATCTTAAGCAAGCATCTCCAAGGAGGTGTGGACCCAGGATGATTGGGTATAAGCCGAAGTGCCCGAAGATGTTTGAACAGCCTACAAAGGATTCACCACTCCTTGCGAGGAGATGTATACCCAGGCCTATCGTCGGATTGTTACTCAAAACCTCTGGCTAGAGTATATCATGTTTAGAGTGCGAGTCTCCTAAATACATGAGAGTAATTAGAAATCCAAAGGACGAGAAAGACACTACTTGGGCTAGGTGTGACGTAGTCAGCCTAGTGGGGACTGACACAAATAGACCGTGTCCTGAACCAAGTGGGTATAAGATGGTGAAGGGAATGGGGCACGATTCATTAGAGCTGCTGAAGGGTTTCAGAATAATTTCTTCTGAGGTCAAACCGTTGATCTTTCGATTAATTGGGGATCATGATGTACTACTAGGTGCCACTCATGATCGTTCTATAATTAGTTGATTATAGACGGCCAACATAAATCGAAAGCCTATTTAGTCACACGCACTACGAGTAATCCGAGGGATTTAAAACGAGTTGAAAATGGATTTTCCGATCAAGAGAAATAAGTCGAATCTGAGTTAATCAGAGGCGCAATGGAAGCTAAAAATGGCTAAGTCTTTTGAAGGCTTTTTGGGCGAATTAAATGAGTTTAATTCGCGTTGGTTCGGCTCGGTTTGGGCCGGCCAAAGAGGGTGCCAACCCTCCTTGGTTGGCCGGCCACAATAGAGGGAGTAAACCAATTAATTTTGGTTTAATTAATAAAACAAATCTAGCGCGATTTGTTTTATAAATTATGGATAAATAAATTTGTATAAAGAAATTTATATAAATAAATTTATAGAAATTTATTCTTTTTATGGAAGTTAAAATAATCCATGAATTGGTTTATTTTAATTTTATAAAATCAATTATGAATTGATTTTTCCATAATAAGAAAGTTTATAAATTTCTTATAAAATTTATTCCATAATAAAAGGAGAGATTAATTAGTTTTATTATAAAGTTAGTTATAATAAAACTTGGTTTAAACGGAATAATTCATAAGAGAATTTATAGGATAAATTTCTTATGATAATTAATTAGTTTTATTATAAAGTTAGTTATAATAAAATTCATAAGAGAATTTATAGGATAAATTTCTTATGATAACTAATTAGTTTTATTATAAAGTTAGTTATAATAAAACTTGGTTTAAACGGAATAATTCATAAGAGAATTTATAGGATAAATTTCTTATGATAACTAATTCCGTTAATTCCGTTAATTCGGTTAAGAGGAGACTTGGCAAGGGAGAAGCAACTATATAAGGAACCATAGGCAAGCCTTGGATTCCTAAGATTTGGATAATCGATATAGAGCTCCCTCTCTCTCTCTTAATTCTCTTCTCTCTTTCCCTTCCCCACCTAGGGCCGGCGCCCTCTTGGCCAATTAGGGCCGGCGCCCTCTTGAGGACCTAGGGCCGAAGCACCTCCCTCCCAAGGGTGAGTTGCCGTGAGCTTCAACAAGAAGGAGAAACCAAACAAGAAGAAGAAGAAGCGGATAGCGACTCCTCTCTTCTCGGAATTCGATTCCGTTTCTTTGTTGGTTAGTTTCCACTCTTTCCTATTTCTTCTCTTGTTTTTCTAGTTGTGCCTTCCGAGAATCTAGTAGTTCTCGTCGGCACAAAACTCGTGACTTTGCGAAGTCATCCCGAAGAGAACTCGGCGTGGACGCGAATAGAGGCGAAGCTTCCAAGGGACGCTACGGTTGGATCTCGTCCCTTACTTCGAGTTACGCGAGGTACTTGGTAAATTAGTTTACTTTTCCGCAAAGTTTTATTTTATGATTATGTCAACACACCATAAGATTGCATGCTAGATACGAAGTTAAAATAATTTAGGAAATTATTTTATGCAAATTCTTCCGCTGCACGTAAAAATTTAAAATTTTACGAACTCGTATCCTTGTCGACATGCACCCGGTCCCAACAAAGCTATATCCAAAATAGGGTCCTAATTAACAAACGACATAATAAAACACCCTATGAATTATACTACCATAGACTTCCAACCTACACAACCTAAGAGTCTTTGGATGCAAAGTCCATATCGTAAACACTATGGACTACCTAGGTAAATTTCAGTCTAAGTCAACCCCAGGGATCTTCATAGGATACTCAACAATGAGTAGGGCCTATAGGGTCTTCAATAAACAAACCAACAAAATTGAAGAAACAACAAATCTAATATTTGATGAAGAAATTAATTCAAATCTAATGACCCAGATTTAAATCCACCAAATATTAATCATGAATATAATGAACAAATTGTTGAACCACTAATTGAACCCCTAAATGAACTAACTATTGAACCAACTATTGAGTCAATTGAACCAATAATTGAACCAACCCAAGTAGTTGAACCAAATACTGAACCAAACAACCAGCCGGACCTGAGGCTGAACCAAGTTCTAGTAGAACTAAGAA
>JAGFNQ010006916.1:98682-128042 GCA_024364735.1 Boesenbergia rotunda
AGGGTTAAGTCTACTACCTGAACAGGTTGTTGTTCCACAATTTCTTGGTGTAACAATCTCATCCCAATTTCTTGTGGTGCCTGTTCAGTATCCATCAAGGGCTCAGTGCTATGGTCGTTGTCTTGAATTTCTTCAAGATCAAACGAACTCCCACTAGTCTTTCTAGAAACAAAATCCCTTTCTAGAAAGACCCCAGTCTTAGCAACAAACACTTTGTGTTGACTGGGAATGTAGAAGTAATATCCCTTAGTTTCCTTGGGATATCCCACGAAATAGCACTTATCAGATTTGGGTCCCAGTTTGTCTGAGACTTGACGTCGTACGTAAGCCTCACAACCCCAACCCTCATGAAAGACAACTTGGGACTCCTCCCGTCCATATCGTATATGGTGTCTTCATGACAGCCTTTGATGGAACACGGTTTAGTGTGAACGCTGCCGTGTCTAGAGCATATCCCCAAAAGGATATAGGAAGATCTGCGTGACTCATCATAGATCGTACCATATCTAATAAGGTACGATTCCTCCTTTCGGATACACCATTCCACTGTGGTGTTCCAGGGGGAGTGAGTTGGGATAGAATCCCAGACTCAGCTAGGTAGTCACGAAACTCATGGCTCAAGTATTCTCCACCTCGATCTGATCGATGTATCTTAATACTCTTGCCAAGTTGGTTCTGTACTTCATTTCTGAATTCTTTGAACTTTTCAAAGGATTCAGACTTATGTGTCATCAAATACACATAGCCATATCTACTGAAGTCATCAGTAAATGTGATGAAGTACCTGTAACCACCTCTGGCAGCGACATTGAAAGGGCCACATACATCACTATGTATGAGTCCTAACAAGCCTGTCGCTCTTTCGCTATGTCCACTAAAGGGAGTCTTAGTCATCTTGCCTAGAAGGCATGACTCGCATGTCTCATATGATTCAATATCAAATGAGTCCAGCAAACCATCCTTATGGAGCTGGGACAAGCGACTCTCATTTATGTGGCCTAAGCGACAGTGCTAGAGATAGGTTGGGTTCAACTCATTTGATCTCAACCTCTTGGTATTCACGTTATAGATAGGGCTTTCTAAGTCTAGAATATAGAGGCCATTCATCAGATGTGCGCTACAATAGAACATATCCTTTAAATAAACAGAACAACATTTGTCCTTTATTATGAATGAAAAACCTTTGTTATCTAAACATGAAACTGAAATGATATTCTTTGTTAGTACAGGTACATAACAACAGTTATTCAATTCCAGTACAAGCCCAGAGGGTAGAGATAGAAAGTAAGTCCCTATAGCAACAGCAGCAACCCTTGCTCCATTGCCTACTCGTAGGTCCACCTCGCCCTTGACCAATGCCCTGCTATTTCTCAGCGCTTGCACATTTGTACAAATGTGAGAAGCACACCCAGTATCTAATACCCATGATGTAGAAATAGAAAGGTTGACTTCTATAACATTTATACCTGAAGTAGAAGTCTCACTTCTCTTCTTCTTCAGATCTTCCAGGTATACCTTGCAGTTCCGCTTCCAATGCCCTGCCTGCCCTTGATATAATTGCTTGAGGTGGCCAATCATATCGTAAGCATTCATGTTCTCGTGTTGCTTCTGAAGCTCAGAGGACATGCAGCATAGCATTAGGCACGATACGTCTAACGCGTCGTCTTGATGCTTCTGATGAGCATCTCTAACGCTATGGATGGATGAGGGAAGTGGTGCTTCAGGAACTGCTTGCTCTAGAACGTACAGCTTACGTTCCTGTTTGAGGACTATCCTCAAGTTCCTGTACCAGTCCAGGAAATTAGCTCCAGTGAGCTTGTCCTTCTCAAGGACAGATCGCAGAGAGAGATTGTTCGTGTTTGACATGGTAATCTACAACATAAATGCAGAAAATAAATATCCACCATTGTATCATATTTATCATTTAACTAGGCCTTTAATTAAATGATGCTCCCACTGAATTATAGGGCTTTGGTAGAATCGAGTCATAGATGTGGTAAAACCACACTACTAGATCCACACCAACTAACTATAATTCTCGTAGGTCAAGATCCACATCATACTACGCCTTGAGTTAGCTTTGGCTAAATCGCCCAAGACTTAGTATGATTGGTAGGTACCAATTACCAATTACATCTCTATGCAACTCTTGATTATAGGATCAAGAATTAACATTTATGAATAATCTTGAGTTAGCTTTGGCTAAATCGCCCAAGACTATTGATAAATGCGATCTTGTCCTACCTTTCCAACTATTGGAATATGCCTATAGTTAGGCTCGATCCAATTGAGCTAACTAGTTACTCAATCTAATTGAGCTCAATCTAACCCAAGCGTGATAGGCGGGACCAAGGTTGTCCCTCCGCATCCCACCAAGATTAAATGCATTGCTCTGCTTTGGCAGATTCAACAATCGCATATGATCATGGTAGTGATGGGTATCAAGGCTCGTTAGGCATATACGAGTTGATTTCGACTTAGATCTAATCTAATCGATGATGTGCATCGTATCAAGGCATTTATTTAAATCTAATTTAACCTAAATGTGTACTAGGTGCACATCAAAATGTGGTTCCCACATTACATGTGCATCACATACACTCATGTATATTCTATTCTATACTAACATGCATCACATACATATAAGCAAAAATAAAATATACAAGAAAATTAAGTGTGATTAGTCATGGCCCTACTAAGATCTTCTCAAGCCAATGAGAAGATCTTTTGGTCAACCTAGGGTCTAGGTAGCAGCTTCTCCAAGCTCCTCCTTCCAGTACCCTATGTGTTGTCGGCTTGCTTCCCACGAGTCCGTCTTCTCCAGAATTGCCTTCATCGTTAATTTTGTACATTACAAAATTTATACTCGAGTTACATTCGAGTCTTAAATTAATTTTAACAGAAATAAAAAAAAACCGACACGCAGGTCGCAATCACAATACAACACCCACAACACAAATAACGGCACGCAGGCCGTAATATGAATTACACACATATTTTAATCTAATTAAAATAGGGTTTTGGGCCATGATCATCACACTTCTGTACATAATTCAAAATTATGTAATTTTATAAATTTTATATAATTTTTCTACTGATTTTTAGAATTTTTCCGAGTCACAACTCCGCGGCGGTCCCGGTAAGCGGGTTTCGGGTGTAATCGCGAGACAAGGCCCCTTGCGGGGTTAGGGGCAGCGCCCCTACTCGTGAAATAACCTTCACGAGTGTCTTCTTGCGATTATACAACGCTTTAACCTGCTGTCCCAAAAACCATTTGGGCGAAACTTGCCGTTTCGGAGAAGTTTTTCTCGGTGGCAAAGTCTACAAGTGCTTCGCACTCGTCGCTTTGCCTCTACGAGAAAAAATTACTCAAAAATCCTAAAATTTAGAAAAATTACAGAAGCAAATATTTATCTAAATTTTGTATCTAATACAAAAAAAATAAAAACAAAACGAGCACAAGCTTCGCTCGTGGCTCTGATACCACTGTAGGATTTTTCGGGCCACGAAAACTGCTTTTTCGCGTCGCGGAAACCCCGAAAGCCCCAATAGCAAGGATCCGAGCGAAGAAAGCCATTTCAAAAATTACGAGTGCTCGTTTACATGCTTCAAAACCCGATCTACTCCTAGATCTAAAGAGGGATAAACATTTTACCTTTGATGCGTGCCCCGTTTAATCCCGTTCACTCCTTTTGGATGTCGAATCTCTAGGACGTCAAGTGCCGTCCCTCTAGAAGTATCCACGCGAACAAAAGTAGATGGATGAAATCCTTTAGGTGTGCTAGCACCTTGTAGGATTCGGCCAAGAGGAGAAGAAGAAGAAGAACTCCAACAATTGGAGAGGAAGAAGAGAAGACACACTTAGAGGAAAAATGAAACAAAACCCACTTTTGTTCTTCCATGGTGGCCGGCCACTTAATGGCCATTAATGGCCATTAAGTGGCCGGCCATAATGGCCACTAATGGCCATTAGGTGGCCTTCCTTAACCCCCTTTCAATTTGAATTCAAATTCAAATGGGGGGGAAACCAAGCCAAGTCATCACTTGGTCAAGTCAAGGTGAGGTGGCCTTTTGGTCAAGTCAAACTTACCTTTTATGGAATTTCCATATTTAGTCAAGTCAAACTTGACTCCATTTCTTCTCCCATGTCAAGTCTAACTTGAAGTGGAACCAAGTCAAGTCAAACTTGATTTGGATTTGGGTCAAGTCAAACTTGCCTTTTATGGACTTTCCATATTTAGTCAAGTCAAACTTGACTCCATTTCTTCTCTCATGTCAAGTCTAACTTGAAGTGGAACCAAGTCAAGTCAAACTTGATTTGGATTTGGGTCAAGTCAAACTTGCCTTTTATGGACTTTCCATATTTAGCCAAGTCAAACTTGACTTCAATTTTTCTCCATCTATTTGTTCTTTGCGTGTGACCCTATAGGTTCTTGTAACGTTGGCAATGCTTCTAACCTCTTAGAAACATAAGCAATGAGCGGTATCTAGCAACACATCATTGCTACCCAAGTTACAAGAATGTTGAGATCCAACATCACCAATGTGACTAATAATTGTGACCATCACAATATGTGACAATGTCCTTCTATCCTTGATATCTAGATTGATCTTTCATGAGGCATAGACCGTGTCATCCTCCAATCAATCTATGTGTCTTGAACTCCAAGTAGACTCACTATAATCAAATAAGCTCAATATCTCATATTGCCTTATTTGGGCATGGCCATGCACTTAGTGATCTCACTCTATCAAGACTATGATATCTCTCCCGTCATATAGGAGGGATAGATCCCATCTACATCACTCACATCCCTCCGCATAATTTGTTACATACCCAGTAATCGCCTTTATAGTCCACCCAGTTACGGGTGACGTTTGACGAAACCAAAGTACATAACTCCTTATGTAGGGAACTATGGTGACTTCAGGTCTAAGGACTAATAGTCATACTAATAGTCACATGAGAAAGTATATGACACTCATATAACGATCCATGATACTTTCTCATGGCGGGCCATTCAGTATACATTCTCTAATGTATACCCATGTGTCAACTTGATATCTCATATCCATGACTTGTGAGATCAAGTCATCATGTTGACCTACATGCTAGTCTCTATGCATTAACATTGTCCTTGAATGTTAATACTTGACTAGGAATAATTAAGAGTAGTGTTCTCTATATCATCTCACTATCGATTCAACTAATCGATTGATATAGATAAGAACCTTCTACTCAAGGACGTTATTATACTAAGTTATTTGGCACCAATACACATAAGTACAATAACCATAAGAAATGCCTTTATATATAAGAAATATATATACAAGAATATGATACAATGAGTCCAAAAAGTAATCATCATATGATTGGCTCTAGGGCTCTCACTAACAGATAGAGCTACACAGTGTTACTTTCTGCTGCACCAATTTACTAGACTATTTCCTAATAGTTGGCAGCTTCCACTTGTACTCTTTCTATCTAGTTTACAACCAGCGTAGTCAAAATCCGAGCATCCTGACAAGTCAAAGGTTGAGGTCCTAGGATACCAAATCCCTACATTTAGGGTGCCCTTAACGTATCTTAGTATTCTTTTTAGGGTTGCTAAGTGTGTTTCCTTAGCACAGGTTTGGTATCTAGCACACATTCCTACAGCAAAAAGGATATCAGGTCTGCTGGCTGTAAGGTACAGTAGACTTCCAATCATACTTCTATAGAGTTTAAGGTCTACTGGTTTACCATCAGGGTCACTATCTATTTTTACATTTGTGGTCATGGGGGTACTTATGCTTTTGGAGTTATCCATTTTGAATTTCTTTATTAACTCCTTAGCATATTTGGATTGATGGACATAGTTTCCATCTCTAGTTTGCTTAATTTGTAACCCTAGAAAGAAGTTGAGCTCACCAACTAAGCTCATTTCAAATTCATTTTCCATTATTTTAACAAATTCTTTTAGGAAATTTGAGTTGGTGGATCCTAAAATTATATCGTCGACGTAGATTTGTGCAATAAAGATGTCCTTTTCTAAGGTCTTAATAAATAGGATTGAGTCAATTTGTCCTTGTTTAAATTCTTTAGAAATTAGGTAGGTTGATAAGCGTTCATACCATGCCCTAGGTGCTTGTTTTAGTCCATAAAGTGCTTTAGTGAGCTTGTAAACATGGTCAGGTCTTTCTAAGTCCTCAAAACCGTGGGATTGTCCTACATAGACTTCTTCCTTAATAAATCCATTTAGAAAAGCTGACTTTACATCCATTTGGTAGAGTTTAAATCCTTTATGGGATGCAAAAGCTAACAACATCCTAATGGACTCAAGTCTAGCTACTGGGGCATAGGTTTTGTCATAGTCTAACCCTTCGACTTGACTGAACCCTTTGGCTACTAAGCGGGCTTTATTTCTCACTATTTCTCCTTGATCATTTAGCTTATTCCTAAAACCCCACTTAGTATCAATAATGGATTTGCCCTCAGGTTTAGGTATTAGTTCCCAGACATGGTTCCTCTCAAACTGGGCTAACTCTTCCTGCATAGCTATGATTCAATCAGGATCAGATAAGGCTTCCTCTATAGTCTTAGGTTCAATTTTTGAAATCAGTTCAATCTGACTAAGGTTTCTATAGGAAGACCTAGTTCTGACTCCTAAAGTTGGATCACCCACAATTTGATCAGTTGGGTGACTGAGTTTGGGTTTCTTAGTTTTTCTAGAACTTAGTTCAGCCTCAGGTCCGGCCAGGAATTGCCAGTGATAGTCTTCGCCTTTGATAAGTTTAGATCATATTTGATTGGGTGAAAGGTGATAGTGTACACAGATCATGCAGCTATCCGATACCTATTAATCATGAAGGGCGCTAAGCAATAGCTCATAAGATGGATTTTTCTCATGCAAGAATTTTACTTAGAAATCAGGGATAAAAATGGGGCAGAAAATGTTGTGGCGGGCCACTTGTTCAGAATACCCCCAATGGTAATAAAGGAAGTGCAAAATGAACTACCAATCAATAACTCTCTGCTGAATGAACACTTGATGTCAGTTTCTTGTATAATAGAAGGGATTTCTCGTCGGAGGGATAAAACGAACTGTGGTACGTTGATATTGCAAATTACCTCGCTGGAGGGATTTCTCCAACAAACCTTAGTGCACAGTAGAAGAAAAAATTCCTCGCAGACACCAAGTACTATATATGGAATGAACCCTATTGAACAAGAAATATGGAGATACTCATATTCAAAGATGTGTACTCGAAGATGAGCACAGAGAAATATTGTATCAGTGTCACTAATCATCTTATGGAGGTAACCTGGGAAGTATGAAGATAATGACAAAGATTTTACAAGCTAGGTTCTATTGGCCCCAAATATTCAAGTATGCTCGAGAGTTTATACAGTCCTGTGATCGTTGCCAGAAAATGATAATTATCATCAGGTGGCATGAGATGCCCCAAATTTATATTCTTGAAGTTGAGGTGTTTAACATTTGGAGTGTTGACATGATGAAACCATTCTTGTCCTTCTATGACAACAACTATATTTTAGTGGTCATGAACTATGTCTCTAAATGGATAGAAGTCATTGCTTCACCTTCTTGTGATGCTAAGACATTAAATTATTCGAGAATGTAATTCCCCCCCCCCCTCCTCAGAGTCCCTCGAGCAATTATCATTGACGGAGGATCACACTTCATTAAAAAAAAAATCAAGACCCTCCTCAAAATGTATGGGGTGAGACACAAGATTGGAACCCCATACCATCCCCAAACAAGTGGACAAGCAGATGTCTCGAATAGGGAGATTAAAGGGATTCTGGAGAAGATGGTATCATCATTGAAAAAAGACTGGTCACTTAAATTGGATGATGCCCTATGGTCATACCGGACTGCGTACAAAGTTCATTTAGGGGTTCAATTAAAGGTTCAATAGTTTATTCATTATCTTCTTGATCAGTATTTGATGAATTTCGATCTGGATTATCAGATTTTAAGTTAATTTCTTCATCAAATATTAGATTTGTTGTTTCTTCAATTTTCTTAGTTTGTTTGTTGTAAACCCTATAGGCTCTACTTGTTGTTGAATATCCTAAGAAGATGCCTGGGGTGACTTAGACTGGAATTTAACTAGATAGTCCTTGGTGTTTAGGATATGGACTTTGCACCCAAAGACCCTTAGGTAATGTAGGTTTGGAAGTCTATGATAATATAATTCATAGGGTGTCTTATTGTGTCGTTTGTTAATTAGGACCCTATTTTGGATGTAGCAAGCTGTACTAATTGCTTCTGCCCAAAATTGGTTAGCTAGGTTGAATTCATTGAGCATAGCCCTAGCGGCTTCCTGTAGGGTTCTATTTCTCCGTTCGACTATCCCATTTTGCTAGGGGCTTCTAGGACACGAAAATTCGTGTATATACCCGTTTATCTTATAAAATTCCTTGAATCATTGATTTTCAAATTCTCCCCCATGATCACTCCTAAGTCTTTTGATTTTGGTATCGTTTTGATTTTCAATTAACTTAGAAAAATCACTAAATAGGTTTAGGGTTTCATCTTTGGTCTTTAGAAACCTAACCCAGGTGAACCTAGAGTAATCATCAATAATTATTAAGCAGTACCGGTTTCCACTTAGTGACTTGGCTTCATGTGAATCAAATAGGTCAAGGTGCAGAAGCTCAAGTGTGGTTTGAGTTAGATCTGATTGAATTAGTTTATGATTAGACCTAGTTGGTTTACCTTGATTGCATGATTCACATATTAAGTTTTCATGGTTCTTAATTTTAGGTATACCTTTAATTAGGCCAAGTTAGGTGATTTTTGAAATTAATCTTAGATTAGTACGTCCTAATCTCCTATACCAGAGGTTTGATTCTTCTAACTGAGTTAACATGCATTTAGATACTAAGGGTAGGTTTATAATGTAAACATTATTTTTCCTAGAGCCCTTAAGCATGATTTCTGAGTTTTGCAAGTTTCTAATTAGGCAGTTAGAGTTAGTAAAGGTAACTACATAGCAGTATCACATAATTGACTTATGCTAAGCAAGTTAAATTTAAACTTTTCAACCAAAAGTACCTTTTCAATAACAAAGTCAAATTTGAGTTCAATGTTACCTGACCCAATCACTTTGAGTGTAACATTGTTGCCAAATGCTACTGAGCCTAGGTTCTTGAACTTGAGTTTGGTGAATTTCAATTTATCCCCAGTCATGTGTCTGGAGCATCCGCTATCCAACATCCATTGGTCCAAATCTTTATGTTCCTACACATAAAGAGTTTTGTTGATTTGGATCCAATTGGAATTAAGGATAGCTTAAATTGATTTTCGCAACCTAGTCTGTCTCACCCAATCTAGAGTTATCAATCACGTTAGCCTTATGGGTTTTTGTGAGACAGGTTTTAGTAGACAAAATTATTTTGAAAGATCATGATTTATTTTGAAAAAGTTAAATTAATTTTGAAAATAATTGTTTTTTAATTTATTTTGAAAAAGAGTGTTTGAATCTACGATTAACTGAAAATTTGTGTTAGATTCAAATTTGACAAAGAATAATTTGAATTTGAATTTCAAAAATTGGCTTCCAGGTCTTGGCGAGGCACTAGGCCTTCTTTGGTCGTAGCCTTATTGGATCATCAACCCTTTCCTTGACAAAGCCTTTTAATGAAATTTCATTTTCAAAGTTACTTTTTGAAAAAATCTGGTCTAACTAGTTTGGGTCTTGGATCGGTAGCTTCGGCTAGTTCCACCAGTCTAAAGAGACCAAGTAGTGTATACTTGACCTTATTAGAAGAGGTTTCCCTAACGTACTATCATCTCACCGCCACCCAATACTATGTCGTTCAAATTTCGGTTAATTGGTTTAGTCCTTAATCTAACCATTTCTAAGTCTAAACATGGTAAATTGCAGAAAATAAATAGACAAGCAATCATGCAATTTAAACAAGAAAAGAAATTCATTTAACTATGAAAATTATTTTTAATTTGGCTCCCCATGGACTAAAGCCACGATAATGGTTCGGCAAGATGTGAATCTTGTCCTTGGGGATCCAATACTGATTTGATCTAGTTTGGTTGTTCAGGCAAAGTTTGGGTACCCATGCCTGAATTTTAGGTCCAGACTGATTTAGTACAGCATAGTATGACCTTTGTCTCGCCTTGGATCGATAGCCTAACCCGGATCAATTTAGAACCGACTTCTGTTTTCCAAGGATCATGTCAAGACCCTTGGAACCAGAAGTGAATCGTTCTAATGCTGCTCTAAGGTCCTTGACTTGAGTTTTCAAGGTGGAGTTCTCTTCCTCAAGTTTTTCAACTTGAGTAGAGGTTCCTTCTTGAACCTTCTCAGTTAAGGATCTCGAGTCAGCTCCCTCTTTCAGGAGTTTTACTTCCTGTCGGAGGGACTCGACTCGGATTTTGGCTTTCGCCAAGTCGCGAGATAGATAGGCAATTAATTCGGATAATTGAATTCTAGAAAATCCACTTACAGTGATTTTGCCGTCCTCTGAAAATATGAGCATTCTGTCGTCCGGCTCCGATTCTGATTCGGTCTCGATTTCTTCCGAAGCAGTCAAGGCGAGCAGGTTCGACTAAGGGGCCTCTTCTTCTTCTTCGGAGGAAGATTCGTCCCACGTTGCCTGAATGGCCTTCTTCCTTCTTGTCTTCTTGGCGTCCAGAAGTCTCTCGGCACTAAACTACGATAATCAGACTTCATGGAGTTCCCAAGACCATCATCTCAGATAGGGATGGTCGCTTTACCTCACATTTTTGGGAGTGCATCCAGAAGACTCTCGGCACTAAACTACGATTCAGCACCGCTTTTCACCCTCAGACTGACGGGCAAACTGAACGAGTGAATCAAGTACTGGAGGACATGTTGCGAGCTTGTGCCCTAGATTTCAAAGGAAGTTGGTGCCGATATCTATGTTTAGAGGAATTTGCTTACAATAATAGCTACCAAGCTACTATCAGAATGGCACCTTATGAAGCTTTGTACAGGAGGAGATGTAGGTCTCCGATCTATTGGTACGAAGGTGGTGAAAAGAATGAAATGGGGCTCAAGACGGATTTCATCGATGGCACCACCCGAGCTATACAGAACATTCGACAACGGATAGAAGCTGCTCAGAGCCGGCAGAAGAATTATGCGGATGTCCGGCGTAGGCCACTGGAATTCGATATTGGAGATTTGGTATTCCTCAAACTGGCTCCTATAAAAGGGGTCACGAGATTTGGGAAGAAAGGAAAACTAAGTCTGCGTTATGTGGGACCGTACCTGATCCTGAAAAGAGTCGGCAAGGTGGCATATGAGCTAAAGCTGCCTCAGGAGATGTCGGCTATTCATAACATGTTCCATGTGTCGATGCTCAAGAAGTGTATTCCAAACGCAGATCAAGTGATCGAGCTGCAAACAGTACAAATTCAGGAGGACTTAAGTTTTGAAAGCCGACCTATCCAGCTCCTGGATCGGGAAATCAAAAAACTAAGGAACAAGGAGGTGCCCTTAGTCAAGGTCCTATGGCAAAGTCAAAGGTTCGAGGAAGCTACCTGGGAACGCGAGGATGTGATGAGACGCAAGTACCCGGAGCTATTCTAAGTTTGAGGACGAACTTTCACGAGGTATGGGGGATTGTAACGCCCGTAAAATCCTCTCAATATTTCTCTTTAAAATATTGATCATGCCTATATGAATTCGTGAGTAACATATGAATACTAGCATAAACCGTAGCAAGATCTCTTATATAAATTAAAAAGCTAAGTACTAATGGGTCTTATGTGGGCCTTGCCAAAAATAAGAGTAAAAGTAATAAAAAGAAGTACATGCACCAAGGATTGAACCTTGGACCTAGAGCTTCATCATGCATGTACTAACCAATTCACCTAGCAAGGGAGTGCTAGTGGAAAAGGAAGAGGATTTTAGTTGAGGCTAAAAGAAAGTGAAGAGTCACCATGTGAGGAGGCACCATGCCCCTTCACTTGCCCCCTCCACTTAGTATAAAAGAGAGGGATAAGAAGTGAAGAGGTAACTTGGCACATAAGTTATTGTTTCTCCTCTTCTCTTCCACCAAGGCCTTTCCTCTCCTCTCTTCTTCCTCCTTCTAGCCGAAAGCCACAAGGGGCTTTTCCCTTGGAAAAACTTCACAAGGGGACTCGATCTTGAAGATGCAAGGCTTCCTACAAGGCTACAAGGGCTAAGGAGAGTTTTAGGGTCAAGAAGGTTTTCTTTTGTTTCTCTATTCAAGGTTTATAACCAAGATAAAGAAAGGTAAGACTCCCTCACCTATAGTATAATAGTTTATGTTGTTTATCATGATTTAAGATGTTGTTTGGGGATTTATATTGAGAAAACAATGGATTAGGGCTTCTAGGATTTTCGGCCAAAGCATGTTTTTGGGTCTAAGATGATGTTAAAACCCCACTTATATTTCCTAATGTTTTCTCATGATAAGTAAAGCATAAATTATGATTTGGGAAAATTTTGTAGCACCCTAAGACCCTCTAGGGTTTCGGCCACCATCAACATTTCATGGTTAAGATTAGATCTAACCCTCCAAGCATGTTTACTATGTTTCACTATAATATAATGGATATTAATTGTGAATGATAGGAATTTTTCCATGTACTTGTGACCCTCTAGGGTTTTGGCCAAGATCAAGTTGTAGGGTTAGGACTCATGGGTTCTAATGGCTTCCTATGGCATTGTATGTATGGGGTTGGATGAAAATTGTGAATGATATGAATTTTTCAATGTACTTGTGACCCTCTAGGATTTCGGCCAAGGTCAAGTTGTAGGGCTAGGACTTAGGGTTAGCTCCAATTATGGGGTCTAATGGCTTTCTATGGCATTGTATGTAATGTATGGGTTTTCCTTTACTTATGGTACCTCACATGTTGCTTGAATAATGGGATCTCCTTTTATTCAACTTTCGGCCAAGCACCTAAACTAGGGTTTGGGTTGGGTTAAGATTTCAAGGATACTTATTTATGGTTTACTATGATGTATGTATATGTTTAAGCATGTTGTAAGAATTTTATGTTACCTAAAACCCTAACTTTATGTGCTATATATCGTGACTTTGTATACTTAGGTTATGTGCTATGTTTATTCATGAATGTTTTAAACCATATACCATGAACACATGTATTGTGAAGTAGGCCTCATGTTTGTGTAGAATGATGTATGTATGATGTTAAATGCCTATGATAGATATATGGTTATGAAGGTCTATGCATGTTCTATGTTGAATACCATGAACCTAGGTAGTATGTGTTATGCTCATATAGATCCTACCCATACATGCTTTATGATAGATACTATGATTATGTATGCTAGGTGATATGTACCATGTATGTAATGCATGCTTACCATATGTACCATGATCATGCAAGCTTTATGAACTAAGATGATGTTTATGTCTTAAGGCATAATTATGTATGTATGTCATGTCTTATGAATGAAGATGATGAATGAAGATAATGTTATGCCTTTAAGGCATAATGATGTTATGCATTAAGTGTTAGTAATAAGAAAGAAGTGTCCTAAGGCAATCGCCTTATGATTGTAATCATTTACTTTAATAAATGAATATTCACTATTTGAGTATACATGTTCGTGTATTTGATTGAGATCTTAAACTCATTTACTGAATATCCGCAATACAATTCACAGCATGAGAGAATTTGTGATGAATTCATAACTAGTGATTATCTCTACATGTGCAATTGTGAAGTATTGAAATTGTCCCTAGTCGATGAATTGATAAATACGGACACTCTCAATTCTGTTGAGACTAGCATGGGTTATTATCTAATCAGCTGATTCTCACTGGCTGGTGACATTGGGATGTCTGGAGATAAACATGAATGCTAGTTAAGGGAACTAGTTCATTGGAGTGACTAGCTGTAAAACTTCATATGGTAATCTACATATAGATATGTCAATGAAGTTCTTATTGCAGCTTAAGTGCGATGTTCCTTTGACTTGCGGTGTTCAAGTTATCTTGGTCATGAAGACTTATACTTTGACATCTTAAGCAAGCATCTCCAAGGAGGTGTGGACCCAGGATGATCGGGTATAAGCCGAAGTGCCCGAAGATGTTTGAACAGCCTACAAAGGATTCACCACTCCTTGCGAGGAGATGTATACCCAAGGCCTATCGTCGGATTGTTACTCGAAGCCTCTGGCCAGAGCAACACATGTTCCGAGTATGAATCTCTCAAAAACATGTGATGCTCTGGCCAGAGGCTTCGAGTAACAATCCGACGATAGGCCTTGGGTATACATCTCCTCGCAAGGAGTGGTGAATCCTTTGTAGGCTGTTCAAACATCTTCGGGCACTTCGGCTTATACCCGATCATCCTGGGTCCACACCTCCTTGGAGATGCTTGCTTAAGATGTCAAAGTATAAGTCTTCATGACCAAGATAACTTGAACACCGCAAGTCAAAGGAACATCGCACTTAAGCTGCAATAAGAACTTCATTGACATATCTATATGTAGATTACCATATGAAGTTTTACAGCTGACGGACCCAAATATACTAGATTAAATTGTCACGAAATGTATGGGCTCATCAAATTTAAATATTTCAATGAATAACTGGAAACCCTTTTACAATCAGAAATATGAAAATGTAATATAGGGGCCACAGGTCGTATTTTTTCTCGGGGACTAGTTGACGTTGTGTGATTCGCGCTTGTATTTAGGTGTCGTTTGTGTTTTCGGGTTTCAAATGACAATTTGGGTTTTGGGTTGCAATCAAGAATGAAATCACAATGAAAGGGATAAAAACTTAACCATGTAACTTAACCAAAGTAATGGCAATTGAAGAGTCAACCAATTGGATCACTTACTCATCTATAGCCCTTAAGCAATTTGTTTAAAACTGATTTCTGATTTCAAAAGCAAATCAAAATGCCAAGCAATGAAATAAAGGCAGTGATTGAGTTTTCGGAAACAAACTAGCTTGACACAAATAGAAACATGCGAAATTCAGAAATTCAACAAGCACCAACTTCGACTCAATTTAGCTACAAGTTTTGGACACCAATAAATGCAAACAAAATTCGGAAAGGGATGAATGCAGTACCAATTGATTTCAGACAATATAGCACACTAAAACTACCCTATAACTTGGTGCCAATCACTGCCTAAGCATAAACTTGATACAAAGTGCCAAATTTCAGCAAATTGGCAAGCAAGAGAAGGAAAAACTTGGTGCCAATCACTGAAAACTGCCTTGCAGTTTCTGCTGCCTTTGCAGCAGATTTCCAGCTCAGAAAACAAGACTATTAGTGAACAAATTTGCAAGAGTTGAAGGAAAACTTAAGCATCTAATTGCAGCTCATATCAGAAACGTTAAGGCAGCGCAATGTGCTGAATTGCATGTATAATTCAGCTGCAGGACAACCGATCAAGGTAAGCTGAAAGTAATTGCTCAACCTAGCGTTCAAATAGGATTTAGAAGAGCTAACTTTCCATTTAATGCAGCTTTAAAAATAATGAACCGAAATCTTCAAACAACAAGCCAGAAACTGTCAAGTACAGTAATGATTTAGAATTTCAGAAACTGATACTCAACATTTGACTCCAAATGCTAATGAAATGAACCAAGCTCCAATGAAAGTTCTGAAGAAAACCAAGGATAGGTATTCTCAATTCAGATACCATCAGTTGATACTCAAAAACAAGAACTGATTTGCAGGAAATAGACACTGAATTCAGCAAATTCTGGATGCGCAAACATGGGAAACTGAAACAGGGAAACTGATACGCTACAACCAAATGCATAAACAATGTATCAAGTGGAGAGCTGATGCATTGGTTCACCAAACAAGACCTCTTCATGTGCTGGAATTGAAAACATAGAATGAAATTTGGAGAATGCAGAAAACAAACTGAAATTGCAGGAATACAGTGATGTGCAGAATTTGATCCAATTGCAGAAATGGAGTTCGTTTCCAACAAACTGATACAAGAAGCAGAAGGTGATGCTGAAATTACTGATACCTAATTACCACTAAGCAAATTAAGAAAAGCTAACTAAAACTTGCTGAAATTACTGATATGCAGGAACAGAATATTGATACGCAAACTGAAAACAGTGAGTTAACTGATACACAATGATTTTGACAGGAAATAAACTGATATCTCAAACTAATGTTCGCTAAACAAGTTTACTAACTAACTACTTGCCAAATTAAACCTAATTAAGCAGCAAACGAATTCAGAAATTGAAATTAACTAATTCTGAAACCAAGAACAGAAACAGCAATGACAGAAATGAGAATTAACAGCTAAAAACTGAATTTAAACTAATTAAACTACTCCTCAACTCTCCCTAAGCTCGAAATCTTCTTGGTTGTCAATCAAGAGCCGGCTTCGAACCCCTAGGCACAGCAAATTAGTGGAGCGCAGCTTGGATTGATGAAATTCTGTTCAAACTGCACGCGGCTGGAATTTTCCAGTCCAAACTCTTCTATCTCGATGGATGGACTGCGATGATGGATTGAGACGCAATCTGAGCTCACCTGAGAACCCCTACAAGCAGCTCAGATGGTCGGAAGTGGCTGTGGACGAGATACAAGTGAGTGGTTAGCAGAGATGCCGAAACCCTCAAACACCACTGTCCGGATGAAATTCGAACTGAATTCTCCACCCAAGCTATCTCCAACGATCCAAATCTCGATCTAGATGAAGAATTGAGGTGGTCGCGCCCCTTGGATTGAAGAAAACGAGCTAAAAACAGTGAAGAAAATGAAGAAGAAGCTACCGAGCGGCGGAGACGCGACGAGGAGAAGCTGCTGGGAAAATCTGATTAAATAGATATCAATGGACGGTTGTGATTAATTTGAGAAATCCAACGGTTGATCTTCATCTGATCTGACCCAAACTTTGAGGATGTTGATCTGGGGTCAGGATCTGCCTTGTGGTAGCTCGGATCCTCCAGATATGCAACGGATGGTCCAGATCAACTCAATCTGTGAATGGACGTTCTAGAGCCCTCCTTGCTTGATCCAACGGTTGATTTAGCTCCGATTGGGATGAAACCTTCAGATCTTGATCATAGAGCTTGATCAACCATAACCCTAGCTCGGATTGCTTCAGATCGTCCCGGATGGCTCAGATCTAGCCGCTCTTGAATCAGACGGCCCGGATTAATCGTAGGCTTGATAATTCGATCTGGTTCACATCCGACTCAGGTTTGACCCAGTATGCCCTAGGTCTAGTATCCTTTCTTGCCCACAAAAATATATCAGAAAATTAGTGGCCAAATAATCCAAAAATTATGTAATTTTGCAATTAAGTCCAAAATAAGATAAAGTTCCAAAACCTAGGGTAAAATCATAATTAAGCAATAAAAACATGGGTCAAACATGGATTTTAGCAATTAAAATAATCAATAAAATGGTGCTTATCAACTCCCCCACACTTAACCTTGAGCGTCTCGCGAAACTACTAGATATGTATCCCCTAGATTTCTTAAGCATAATTAGAAGCAATTGAAAAGAAATTACCTAGGGTTGCCAATTCTCATAAATCTAAGCTCTATGGATTACTATCTTGTCCTTAAATCAACAACTTGGCCTTTTCATCTATCATGAGTCATTGAGATGAATTTAAATCTCTAGCCTTTCAAGGAAAATATTGGTGGCTCTCTTCTTAATTTCTAACTTGATGATGGAAGTGGAGCTCACTCAAACACACATGCTTCTTGCACTACCATAGGCTTGCTTATTATCTACTCTCCACCATTAATCATGATTAGGATCAACAACTATAAAAACAAATGAGAAACAGAGAATATGGTGAAAAATGGAACAAAAGCCAAGAAAAATGGAAAAATAGATAAAGTGGAAGACTTGAGTGCTTGGGGATATTTTTGATGCTCTTTGCTTCTCTTTAGAGTCCTCTAATGAATTCAAAGGTGTCATGGGGTAAACTCTTGCCTTGCACTTCAAAAATTCCTTACTAGTCCCTTTATGCCAATTTCCATTTACATGCCAATTCTTCCTTCTCTTTTCTGAATTTGGTTTCTTTTCTTTCTCCTTCTCTAATGAAATCAGAATGATGGTAGAACAATTCTTCAATTTAGATGAGAAAAGCTTCACTTGATTCAATGGTGCCGAAACTTCCAATTTGTGTGCCATTTCGTTTCTCTCTTCTTTCCTTCTTCTCTTTTCTGATATTTTTTTCTTTTCCTTCCTCTCTAGTAACTTCAGAATGTAATGGAGCAAGGCTTAAATCAGAGGGAAAACTTCAATGATTTATAGTGCCCAAAAACTCAAATTGGATGCCCATTGTTTCCATGTTTCCTTGTTTTCTTTCTTTTTCAAACTCTCTTTTTTTTTCTGCTCTCCAATCTTCTAATGGAGCTCATTCGGATCAGCATTCATATCAGAGAGCTTGAGACTTCAAATAACAATCAGGAACAAAAAATTTGATGTCCACATATATCCTTTACTAACTCTTGCAATTCCTTTGTGATACATCCCCTTCTTTAGTTGGCACACTTCCATCCTTTGTTCTCTCTTTTTTTTTTTTTTCAAATTCTGGCTTCTCAGATTTGGCTTAGCTTCAATTCAAACTTAACAGCAGTGTTTTCAGATTTGTGCCTTCCCAACTTTTGAGCCAAGCCAATTTCGGTCTCAAGTTGATACCACACTTTTGTAAAACTGCTTGCATGAAATTTTCTACTTTTGATTGACTTCCAAACCTCCTACACCAGTTTTCTACTTGCTTGCTACGGATTTTTTTTTCTCTGTCATCAGGCTGACTAACTTCCTGGTCTCCATCAATTTATCAGCAATTTGCAAGTTGGCACAGAACTCCCTTGATAACTGAAACTTGTGAGCTGAAACTTGTCTTGAAAACATTTCTGAATTACATCAGTTTCTCATTGTTTGTTTCAAGTTTCAGCTCCATGGCATCCATTTCTATTCTCTGATTCCTTCAAGCACTTAGCATCAAGTAGTATTTGCTTCAAATGATAGTAGAAAACTCAAGAGTTCCACTCAAAATTCAGATCAGCACATCACATTTCAGCCCTTTCACTTTCTATTCTGATCAGCAGTTGTTTCGAATTTTCTTTGCATCTTCCTGCATCAGATTCTAGCATCCATTGGTTCTTCTTATACCTTGCAAACTTCTGCATTTTTCTGGTGGGCAGTTAGCATCAAATAGAAATGGAAAGGTTGATCCCAGCTGTTTTGAATTCAGCCCACTGCATCCTTCTTTCTTAATCTGTTTCTTGATCTGAAAAAATCCAATCAATCACATTTCTTCCTCCTTTGATCAGCAGTGAATGTGCCCAACAATTTTAGATATATTCCTATACCTACTGCTCTGATTTATAGCTTCAAAAACTCAATTAGGTTGCAAGTTGGTACAAACTGCCTTCATAGCATTTACATTGGTTTTCCTCCTTTCATAACTGAATTTCCAGCTTAAGTATCAACTTGCTGCTCTCCAAAACCTCTTGGGCTTCGAGTGGGTTTGTTTTGAGTCCTTTTTAGCATCCTTTGCAGCAGCCACATTAGTTCCAACTCAATTCATTTGCATTTCAATCCCTGCACTGCCCAGAATTTTTTTATTACTGCACTGCCCAGCAGATTTTTTCTTTTCTCTGTTTTTGGCACAAATCTTCTACCCTGATCCAGATTTTTCTCAGCTTGTATCAGTCTTCACTCAGCCTCATTTCCAGAATTCAATCCAGATTGTCTTCATTTCTAGCATTGGCAGTAATTTCAGCTTCAAGTTAACCAATTTCTGCACACTTGAGCTTGGCACGGCAGTTTTTCTGTGTTTTCAGATCTGTCCAGCTCTTGCTGCGTTTCATATTCTCTGAGTTCTCCAACAATTAGTATCAATTAAGACTTGCATCTAATGATAGTGGAAGTTTAGGTGTTCCACTCGAAATGAGCTGAGTAGCAAGTCAAGTTTCGAAAACTGCATTGCAAAATTTTTTCTTTCCTTATGTTCTGATTTCTTCAGTTTCTGCCACTTGTAAGCTGCTCCCTCTCAAGGTTAAATTCAGCTACACATTGCTGGATTAGGAAGCAGGAATTCAGCTAGAAGTTGGTACAAAACTTCCTTGTATGATATGGCAAACAATTTCTGCCCATATTTCTGTCCAAAACAGCTTTGGGGCTAAATTTGTCTTCAACTTTCTGACTTTTCTGCAAAGAACAGCTGCACTCCGACATTCATACAAAAGGTTGCTGATCTCAACTTCCCAAATTCTTGATACAAGCATCTTTCGACTCAAGTTATTCTTCTTGGTGCAGAATTTTGGCTTAAATTGAATGGTTGCGTGCCACTTGATCCTTGGCACAGAATTTTCTTCTTTTCTTCTTCATCAACCAATTTGAGCTTGGCCATGTAAACTTGGATCTTCAATTTATAATCAGTAGAATCTAGATGCCTCCATTTGCTTCCATCCTCTTGCTCATTTTCGAAATTCAAATTCAACTCACTTGGCACCTTTTGGCTTCAACTTGGCAAAAAAAAAATTTTTCTCGACATGAATTGCATCCTTAATAAAAATTTATTCCAAATCACCAATCACTCCCCCACACTTAAATCTTTGTCCGTCTCGGGCAAAATAGTATCAAGAAAACATCCCAAGCAAATAAATCCATAGACAAAATGGGGTTAAGATTAGAAATAAGGAAAGACAAATAGAATAGACATGATTTTTGCCAAAATTGAGATGGAAAGGTAAACAAGGTGATTAGTCTCTATAGATGTAATCCAATCATTGAAATATGGTTTTGAAAGAACCTAAGCAAGTTCTAGAGTTCAATAACATGTGTGTCACAAATAATAGGCTAATCTCACTAGGTAAAAATAATCCATCTCAAATCCTCAATTAAGAATTTAAAACCAAGTAGTACTCAAGCATCCAAGATTTCATCCATTAGCTCAAATCCTAAGTTTTAACAACCAAATTTAATTTATTTTTAAAAGACTCTAAAATGCTATACAGATAACCTAGAGGGATACTTTTATTTCTGCTCATGCAAAAGTGCTAAAAGAAAAGACATGGTATTTACAACGACTATTTATTCAATTTACTCTAGAAAACATAAAAGTGAAAAATGCGATAAAAGAAAATACAAGAAAAAACCAACTCCCCTTTATTTCTGGTGGACGGAGTCGATCCAGAAGTAGCCTCCACCGTGGTAGTGGAGGAAAATCGGTGGTTGAGAGATCTATGACTCCCCCACACTTGAACTTTACAAAAAATTTCTCTGGTGGCCTAAGGCGATTCAGGTTCAAAATCCATGGAAGGAATGGAGGGCTATGGATTAAAGTAAGATCTTCTCCTCCTTCTTGATGCCTTTCAGAAGTACTTCCAGGAGGTTGAAGTCTGTTCAGCTGGAGCACCCACTCCTGGAGTCTTCTGGACCCTGCAAAACAGTGTAATACCTTTCTCAAGCGTGCAGGGTCAGAAAGAAATAAAATGATATAAGTATCTGCATGAAATGAATCCAAATCTGCATCATGTTCAATGAAATCAATTCTTGGTGTCTCAATAAATTTTTCACAATTATTTTCTACCAAGGATGTATCAAATAATGTATCACAGCCAATAAAATCAATTTGTGGTGCCTCAATGAATTTTTCAAAATTATTTCCAGAATAAGATATATCAAGAGATTCATCACAAAAATCAACATCAAGTCTAGGCACCCCTAAAAAATTTTCACACTCAGCATTTGCATCTAATGTAACACCACATGCTTCATTTTCAACAATTTCTACACTAGGTACCTCTAGGGATTTTTCACAATCAATTTCTACAAGAGATGCATCCCTAGGTGTCTCAAAAACAATAAAGTCAGTTTGAGGTACCTCACTGCATTTTTCTGAAGAAAGAGGAGAAATACTTACCTGAGCGTGCTGGAGAATACCTGGAGGTTCTACAAGGGTAGATGTGTCCATGGCTTCCTCCTGGTCAAGTACATGCTCCTCTTCAGCCTCAGGCTCTGGTGGACAATCAACTGGTGATCCTTGGGTGCTTGCTTCCACCATGCAAGTCCCTACACTTTCTGGTTCATCTTCTGAATCTTGTGGTGGTCCCTGGGGCTTAGTGCAGTCCCCTACACCTGTGGAATCATCTCCTCTGCATGCTTCTTCTGTAATATCTGCAACAACAGTATCAGAAAAATTAGGACCACTAATAACACTATCATCAGAAAATAAAAGACTAGAATGGTCCTGTGGAGCTTCAGTTTCTTCTTCTGGAGCTGAAAAATTTGAAAATGAATTTTGAGTAGGAATCTCTGGAGGAATGCATGCTCTAGGTGCCCAGACTTTAATGTATTCTTCTTCTTCTTCTTCTAAAATTGCAAGATCCATTAAAGAAAGATTTGGCCTTGCACTAGGGTCACCTTGAACTTGTATCTGATTCATTTGACTAGAAATTTGTCCAACGCCTCTTTCGATGTCTTGAAGCCTTTGCTGCTGTTGATGATATTGTACAACTAGTTGATAAATCTCCTCCATTCTTTGTAGTTGAGCCTCATTCTCATTAAGATTCTCAAAGCCTCCTTGGTTAGCATAGCTCCTTGACTGATTTTGAAAGGATGAAGTAGGTTGAAAATTTTGAGCTTGCTGTGATCCTTGAAAACCCTGCTGTTGGGGCTGATTAAAGGACTGATCAGAGGGCTGATATGCTGGAAAATTTTGCTGGGAAATGTAGCCCTGAAAGTTTTGATTTTGAGCTGGAAAATTAGGTGGCGAAGACTGAAAATTCTGCCCTTGAAACCCTTGATTGTATGGCTGTGAAAACTGGTTCAAGGGCTGTGTAGGCTGAAAATTTTGTTGGTTTTGCGCTGGAAAAACTGGGAATGATTGAAAATTTTGCTGCCCTTGATTGTATTGCTGGAATTGAGGTTCAAAATGCTGAAATGGTTGCTGAAAATTGGGCTGAAATTGCTGAAAACTGGGCTGAAAATTCTGGAAAATTGGTTGCCCGTTCTGAAAATTCTGTAAATTCTGGAAATTGCTGGAATTTGGCTGAAATTGTTGGAAATCTTGCTGTGGTTGCTCGTATTGTTGTAATGGTGGCTGAAAAAATTGATTGGGTTGCTGAAAAGTTTGGTTGCAAGGTTGTTGAAATTGGTTGAAAGGCTGAAACTCTGATGACCACATTTTAATCTTGCAGCCCTGTCACAAAACAAACAAGAAAAAAAATGGCAGCAACCGTATATGAAAGATAAAGCAAAATAAAACAGAACCCAATGATATGTCTAAAAGTACACAAGCAAAAATCTAACAAATCAACTAGTTGCTTCCCCGGCAACGGCGCCAAAAATTTGACGGACCCAAATATACTAGATTAAATTGTCACGAAATGTATGGGCTCATCAAATTTAAATATTTCAATGAATAACTGGAAACCCTTTTACAATCAGAAATATGAAAATGTAATATAGGGGCCACAGGTCGTATTTTTTCTCGGGGACTAGTTGACGTTGTGTGATTCGCGCTTGTATTTAGGTGTCGTTTGTGTTTTCGGGTTTCAAATGACAATTTGAGTTTTGGGTTGCAATCAAGAATGAAATCACAATGAAAGGGATAAAAACTTAACCATGTAACTTAACCAAAGTAATGGCAATTGAAGAGTCAACCAATTGGATCACTTACTCATCTATAGCCCTTAAGCAATTTGTTTAAAACTGATTTCTGATTTCAAAAGCAAATCAAAATGCCAAGCAATGAAATAAAGGCAGTGATTGAGTTTTCGAAAACAAACTAGCTTGACACAAATAGAAACATGCGAAATTCAGAAATTCAACAAGCACCAACTTCGACTCAATTTAGCTACAAGTTTTGGACACCAATAAATGCAAACAAAATTCGGAAAGGGATGAATGCAGTACCAATTGATTTCAGACAATATAGCACACTAAAACTACCCTATAACTTGGTGCCAATCACTGCCTAAGCATAAACTTGATACAAAGTGCCAAATTTCAGCAAATTGGCAAGCAAGAGAAGGAAAAACTTGGTGCCAATCACTGAAAACTGCCTTGCAGTTTCTGCTGCCTTTGCAGCAGATTTCCAGCTCAGAAAACAAGACTATTAGTGAACAAATTTGCAAGAGTTGAAGGAAAACTTAAGCATCTAATTGCAGCTCATATCAGAAACGTTAAGGCAGCGCAATGTGCTGAATTGCATGTATAATTCAGCTGCAGGACAACCGATCAAGGTAAGCTGAAAGTAATTGCTCAACCTAGCGTTCAAATAGGATTTAGAAGAGCTAACTTTCCATTTAATGCAGCTTTAAAAATAATGAACCGAAATCTTCAAACAACAAGCCAGAAACTGTCAAGTACAGTAATGATTTAGAATTTCAGAAACTGATACTCAACATTTGACTCCAAATGCTAATGAAATGAACCAAGCTCCAATGAAAGTTCTGAAGAAAACCAAGGATAGGTATTCTCAATTCAGATACCATCAGTTGATACTCAAAAACAAGAACTGATTTGCAGGAAATAGACACTGAATTCAGCAAATTCTGGATGCGCAAACATGGGAAACTGAAACAGGGAAACTGATACGCTACAACCAAATGCATAAACAATGTATCAAGTGGAGAGCTGATGCATTGGTTCACCAAACAAGACCTCTTCATGTGCTGGAATTGAAAACATAGAATGAAATTTGGAGAATGCAGAAAACAAACTGAAATTGCAGGAATACAGTGATGTGCAGAATTTGATCCAATTGCAGAAATGGAGTTCGTTTCCAACAAACTGATACAAGAAGCAGAAGGTGATGTTGAAATTACTGATACCTAATTACCACTAAGCAAATTAAGAAAAGCTAACTAAAACTTGCTGAAATTACTGATACGCAGGAACAGAATATTGATACGCAAACTGAAAACAGTGAGTTAACTGATACACAATGATTTTGACAGGAAATAAACTGATATCTCAAACTAATGTTCGCTAAACAAGTTTACTAACTAACTACTTGCCAAATTAAACCTAATTAAGCAGCAAACGAATTCAGAAATTGAAATTAACTAATTCTGAAACCAAGAACAGAAACAGCAATGACAGAAATGAGAATTAACAGCTAAAAACTGAATTTAAACTAATTAAACTACTCCTCAACTCTCCCTAAGCTCGAAATCTTCTTGGTTGTCAATCAAGAGCCGGCTTCGAACCCCTAGGCACAGCAAATCAGTGGAGCGCAGCTTGGATTGATGAAATTCTGTTCAAACTGCACGCGGCTGGAATTTTCCAGTCCAAACTCTTCTATCTCGATGGATGGACTGCGATGATGGATTGAGACGCAATCTGAGCTCACCTGAGAACCCCTACAAGCAGCTCAGATGGTCGGAAGTGGCTGTGGACGAGATACAAGTGAGTGGTTAGCAGAGATGCCGAAACCCTCAAACACCACTGTCCGGATGAAATTCGAACTGAATTCTCCACCCAAGCTATCTCCAACGATCCAAATCTCGATCTAGATGAAGAATTGAGGTGGTCGCGCCCCTTGGATTGAAGAAAACGAGCTAAAAACAGTGAAGAAAATGAAGAAGAAGCTACCGAGCGGCGGAGACGCGACGAGGAGAAGCTGCTGGGAAAATCTGATTAAATAGCTATCAATGGACGGTTGTGATTAATTTGAGAAATCCAACGGTTGATCTTCATCTGATCTGACCCAAACTTTGAGGATGTTGATCTGGGGTTAGGATCTGCCTTGTGGTAGCTCGGATCCTCCAGATATGCAACGGATGGTTCAGATCAACTCAATCTGTGAATGGACGCTCTAGAGCCCTCCTTGCTTGATCCAACGGTTGATTTAGCTCCGATTGGGATGAAACCTTCAGATCTTGATCATAGAGCTTGATCAACCATAACCCTAGCTCGGATTGCTTCAGATCGTCCCGGATGGCTCAGATCTAGCCGCTCTTGAATCGGACGGCCCGGATTAATCGTAGGCTTGATAATTCGATCCGGTTCACATCCGACTCAGGTTTGACCCAGTATGCCCTAGGTCTAGTATCCTTTCTTGCCCACAAAAATATATCAGAAAATTAGTGGCCAAATAATCCAAAAATTGTGTAATTTTGCAATTAAGTCCAAAATAAGATAAAGTTCCAAAACCTAGGGTAAAATCATAATTAAGCAATAAAAACATGGGTCAAACATGGATTTTAGCAATTAAAATAATCAATAAAATGGTGCTTATCAACAGCTAGTCACTCCAATGAACTAGTTACCTTAACTAGCATTCATCTTTATCTCCAGACATCCCAATGTCACCAGCCAGTGAGAATCAGCTGATTAGAGAATAACCCATGCTAGTCTCAACAGAATTAATAGTGTCCGTATTTATCAATTCATCGACTAGGGACAATTTCAATACTTCACAATTGCACATGTAGAGATAATCACTAGTTGTGAATTCATCACAAATTCTCTCATGCTTCGAATTGTATTGCGGACATTCAGTAAATGAGTTTAAGATCTCAATCAAATACACGAACATGTATACTCAAATAGTGAATATTCATTTATTAAAGTAAATGATCACAATCATAAGGCGATTGCCTTAGGACACTTCTCTCATATTACTAACAAACTCCCACTTGGCCTAATGCCAATAGCTACGGTATCTAATACCATAGGCTCTAACATGACCCTCAAACTTGCTTTGAGGTAAGGCCTTAGTTAAAGGATCCACTAAATTCCTTTCAGTGGAAATTTTCTCAATTTGTATATCATTCCTACTTATAATCTCTCTGATCAGATGATAGCAGCGAAGCACATGTTTGGATCGCTGATGAGACCTTGGTTCCTTTGCTTGTGTAATAGCTCCATTGTTGTCGCAATAAACCGGTATTGCTTCATCAATTGTTGGAACCACACCAAGTTCTGAGACGAACTTCTTGATCCAGACTGCTTCCGAAGCTGCAATATCTTCCCCTTCCGTGGTAGAAACCGCTACGGTGTCTTCTTGGAACTCTTCCAACTTATTGCGCCTCCATTCAAAGTAAATACGTATCCAGACTGAGATTTGGAGTCATCCTTATCTGTCTGGAAACTGGCATCTGTATACCCACGTATTACCATATCTCCTTCTCCATATATTAGGAACACATCCTTAGTTCTTCTTAAGTACTTAAGGTTTGTCTTGATAGCCACCCAATGATCCATTCCTGGATCAGACTGGTATCTGCTCGTGACGCTCAGAGCATATGATACATCGGGCCTAGTACATAACATAGCATACATGATAGATCCTATCGCGGATGCATAAGAAATCTTATTCATGCAAATCCTCTCGTCTTCTGTGCGCGGACACATAGACTTTGAAAGGTTGATCCCATGCCTGATGGGAAGGTAACCTTTCTTGGATTCCGACATGCTAAACCTTTTTAGCACTCGGTCTATATATGTAGACTGCGAAAGACCAAGCAACCGTTTTGATCTATCTCTATAGATTCTAATCCCAAGGATATAGGTTGCTTCTCCCAGGTCTTTCATGGAGAAAGTTTTGGACAACCAAATTTTAACCGACTGTAAGACTGATATATCATTTCCTATAAGTAATATGTCATCGACATATAATACTAGGAATACGACTGCACTCCCACTAACCTTCTTGTATACACAAGGTTCGTCAGGATTTTGTGAGAAATCAAACTCTTTGATTGTCTCATCAAAACGGATGTTCCAACTCCTGGATGCTTGCTTCAGTCCATATATGGATCGTCGAAACTTGCATATTTTGGTTTTATCAACCGATGTGAAACCTTCAGGTTGCATCATGTATACATCCTCAAGCAGGTTTCCATTAAGGAAAGCTGTTTTCACATCCATTTGCCATATCTCATAATCATAATGAGCTGTTATGGCCAGGAGCATCCGAATGGATTTAAGCATAGCTACTGGCGAATAGGTTTCGTCATAATCAATTCCTTGTTTCTGACGATATCCTTTTGCCACTAATCTAGCCTTAAAGGTAACAACATTACCTTCCATGTCGGTTTTCTTCTTGAAAACACACTTGCACCCTCTTCAGGTGGGTTAACCAAGTCCCATACTTGATTTTCGTACATGGAATCCATTTCCGACTTCATGGCTTCAAGCCACTTGTCTCTTTCTGAACTTTTCAGAACATCTTCATAACTGATAGGTTCGTCATCGCTTATGAGTAACACGTCGTTCGATTCACTTATGAGAAATCCGTATCTCTCTGGAATATTGCGTGTCCTATCAGACCTACGAAGAGGTGGTGTTGTTTTAGGTTCAACTGATAGCTCATCATTATGAGTTGTTGGTTGTAGGTCTAGACTAGGTGTCTCTGTAATGTCTATTGGAGTTTCTTGAACTTCATCAAGTTCAATGTCACTCCCACTGTTTTCTTGTAAAAGAAATTCTTTTTCCAGAAACACAGTATGCCTTGAAACAAACACCTTTTGTTCCAAGGGATGATAGAATTGGTAACCCTTCGTTTCCTTAGGGTATCCAATAAATAGACATTTATCGGACTTAGCATCCAATTTGTCTGATACAGTCCACTTCACATAAGCAGGACAACCCCATATCTTAAGGTGAGTTAAGTGAGGTTTCTTACTATTCCATGTCTCATATGGAGTAGTAGAGACTACCTTGGTCGGGACTCTGTTTAGCAAGTAAACAGCTGTCATAAGTGCATAGCCCCAAAAGGATTTTAGAAGAGTTGCATGGTTCATCATAGATCTAACCATGTCCATCAAGGTTCGGTTACGCCTCTCAAATACACCATTATGCTGTGGTGTATATGGCGGAGTCCATTGGGACAATATCCCATTGTCCCTAAGATAATCTTGAAACTCTTGACTTAAGTATTCACCACCTCGATCGGATCGAAGTATCTTAATACTTTTGCCAAGATGTTTCTCTACTTCATTTCTAAACTCTTTGAATTTCTCAAAAGCTTTAGATTTGTGTTTCATCAAGAACGCATACCCGAATCGTGAGTGATCATCGATGAAGGTAATGAAGTAGCTATATCCTCCTTGTGTAAGAGTTGACATTGGTCCACATACATCAGTATGTATTAGACCAAGCAATTCTCCCACTGGTTTACCTTTTTTGGAAAAGGGTAATTTGGTCATCTTACCTTTTAAGCATGATTCGCATGTATCAAATGAACCAGGTTCAAATGATTCCAGAATTCCACATCGGTGTAATTTGGTCATGTGTTTCTTACTTACATGGCCAAGGTGACAATGCCACGTACAGGAGTCTATTTGATTATTTATTCGAGCACGTTTGTTGCTAACTTCGATATTGAAAACATCACCGGATAAATCTAACGTGTAGATACCATTGTATAAAGTTCCCGGTCCCATAAAG
>JAGFNQ010006917.1:0-199998 GCA_024364735.1 Boesenbergia rotunda
ATTTCACTAATAGTTAAACCTGAGTTTTGATGAATGACAAATAGGTTAAAGTTAGACTTGCTTTTGGTTTTGACCTCTTTACTAAGTGTGCAGGGTTGAAAGACTTAGGACCTGACACCAGGCTGAAGTCCAGGGTGGTTGAGTCCTGGCGGGAAGTCCAGGGTGGTTGAGTCCTGGCGAGAAGTCCAGTTGGGTTCACGGGGCTGACAACTGGCTGAAGCCCAAGTGGTTGAAAACTTGGCAAAAAGACCAGGGTGGTTGAGCCCTGCAGGAAGACCTGGAGGGTTAAGAAGTTGAGTAGAGCTGCACGAGGTAAGTGAGGTAAGTCACTGGAGGAGCGAACCAGTGAGGACGGGTCCTATTTTAGGACTATAGGCGCGGTCCAACTTAGGCTCATTTTGGTGGACCTCGGTTGAGTCCTGGTTAGATCCTTATCCAGGTTTGGACGGGGTCTAATTAACTCTAAATGCATTAACTCTATTTTACAGAATTTATTTAATTAGATTCTAAATGCATTAACTCTATTTTACAGAATTTATTTAATTATATTTTGTAGTTGAATTTTATAAAATTATTCCTTATCTAAAGCCTTGGTGGAGGATAAATTATCATTTAAATTATTCGTATTTCCTTCTTTTTAGAGAATAAAATTATTCCTACTAATGCTTAAAATTCTCACGTAAAACTTAGCTGGAAGGATAAAATCTCCTTTTAAATTATTAATAAAATTGTAAGAGGATAAAACCTCTCGGTTAACTTTTCAATATTCTGTATTTATATTTTATTTAAATTATTTTCTTAATTGAAGCAAAGGATAAAAACATTATCTTTTTTTTTAATTATTTTATCTTGTTGATGGATAAAATTTGAGCTGAGAAGATCATGCATCGAGGCACTATAAATAGAAACAAGCAAGCCCTCTAATAGATAAGAAAATTTGATTCTGGTTCAAGCTTTGGCGCTCTCTTGCTTCCACGCTCCTCTGCTGCGGTTTGTGCTTTGACTCGATGCTGTCCGACCGCTGCTGGAAGATCGCTCCCAACACCCAAGCTGCTTCAGATAAATCTAAGTGTTGGGTAACGATTTTTTTTCTGCACTTAAATTATTTAAGGGGGAAGTGTAGGGCTGTTACACTTCTGCCCAATCTTGTATTCGAATCACTCTATCGGTAGTTTGTCGATAGAGGTTTTTAGTGGATTACCCACAGGAAAGGTTCAAGGAACCTGGGCCTTCGAGTAGGAGTCGGCGAAGGCTCCGAACGAAGTAAAACTCCTCGTGTAATTTTTTTTTATTTTTCGCTTTCGCATTTCGTTTTAATTTTTCCGCTGCGCACGTTATAAAAAGGATCGTACAATTTTCTATCGACTCTGATTTTATAACGAAGATTTTAAAAGTCACGTGATTCACCCCCCCCTCTCACGTGCATCGGTCCTACAAGTGGTATTAGAGCCAAGTTCGCTCTGTATCGGTGCAACCACCATAAGAGCCGGGGGAAATCCAATTCTTTTTCGTTTGTTTTTGTGTTTTCGCTGCACGATCTAAATTAGGTATTGTTGCCTAAATTTAGATATTTTCTATCGATTTTACTCGAATTTGGGCAACACCATTTCGAGTCGTTTTTTGTTCCTTTCTTCTCCTTTTCCTACCACACTACTAATCCAAGACCTAGTCTTGGAACAAGTATTTTTGTTGTTGTCTATTTCAGATGGCTCAAGGTGAAGGATATAGTACTGCCCGTCCTCCGCTCTTCAATGGGGAAGACTTCCCTTACTGGAAACGAAGAATGGAGGTGTACCTAAAGACTGATATGGATCAATGGTTCGCGGTGCAATCTGGCTACGAACCACCAATGGACGAGGGAAACAATGCACTACTGAAGCATGACAGATGGAACCTAGAAATGAAGAAAAGGGCTCAGATTGAGTTCAAAGCACAGAACACACTCCAATGCGGACTAACCAAAGAGGAATTGAACCGTATCGGCCCAACTGAATTTGCCAAAGAACTTTGGGACAAACTGATTGAACTGCATGAAGGCACCTCAGATGCGAAGGTAACAAAAAGAGATTTGTTATTGAATAAATTATTTAACATAAAAATGCAGGAAGGTGAGTCTGCAAGCCAACTCCACGCCCGCGTCAAGGACATACTAAATGGACTCCACCTCATTGGGCACAAACAAGAAAATAGAGATATTATTAGGTATGCACTAAATGCTTTTCCTAGAAACTCTTTATGGGCATCCATCATAGATGCTTATAAAATTTCTAGGAATCTTTCCAAAATAAATTTAGATGAACTATTCTGTGAATTAGAACTACACGAACAAACTAACGCCAAGGCCGAGAAAGGAATTGCTTTGTTTGCAGGTTCTTCAAAAGAAGTCAAGTCGAAGAAGAAAATTCAAGAATCAGACGAAGAGTCAGACTCAGACTCAGATGACGAGGAACAAATGGTTAACTTAGTAAGAAAAGTCCTCGCCAAAAAGAAAAGCAAATTCTCGAAAAGAGATTTCCAAAAGATAATGAAGCCAACCAGTTATGGAGACAAAAGCAAAATAACCTGCTTCGGTTGCAACAGAAAAGGACACTTCAAACATGAATGTCCCTACAAAACGGAGGACCAATCAAAGAAAAGCAAGAAGAAGAAGGCTCTTCAAGCCACCTGGGACGAGAGTTCGGATGACTCTGACTATGAACCACCAAAGAAGACAAGCTACCTCGCGCTAATGGCAACTGGACCCGGGTCAGACTCGGAGCACGACGAAGATTCCGAATACGAGTCGAGTCAAGAGATCGGACTCTTTTCGGACGACTCGACTAAGGTATATTTAGATTCAGTTAATGAAATTTTTTTTAAGATTATTTCCATTTTAAATAAAAAATTACTTGCATCTGAATCTAGGAATGACCAGCTCCTTAAGGAAAATCAAGACCTTAAGGAGCAATTAATTAATACCAGAACATTAACTGAACAAACTCAAAATCAAAAGACAATTGAGCTTGAAACTGAAAACTCCACTCTAAAGGGCGAAGTCCTAAAACTTAAGGATCTACTAGCAACTTTCACAACCCGATCCAAGAACCTTGACCTCATTCTTGGATCACAAAAGGGCATGTACAATAAATCTGGGATAGGATATAAATCAGGATCAGCCCAAAGATCCTTTATCTCCTTTATCCACCCCCGCAAAAATCAACGAAAAGCGTGGGTTCCGAAAGTTTACCTAACAAATCAAGTAGGTCAGAATCAACTTTATGTCCCAAAAAGGGACATCCACTACATTGACCCTAGACACCCAGTCTACAATTTAGGGGGAAGCTCCAAATTAGTTGGCACCTCAAAGTCACCCTTTACCCGTCTGGGTACCTAGGACTAGTTTCAAAAGTTAGTCTGACACTTGACCTACTCAGTACCAGGGTAGGGCGAGCTGATAGTACGTTAGGGAAGCTGATCTAAGGAGTCAGGTAGGGGAAGGCGTCCTCTATTTGGTCTTCTTAGCCCAGTGGAACTAGCCGAAGCTACCTCACCACATCCTAGACTAGTTAGACCAAGGAGTTTCAATAGGTAGGTTAAAAGTACAACTTCCTTAAGCGGTTTTGCCTAGAAAGTGGTTGTTGATCCAATAAGGCTTCGGCCAAAGAAGACCTCTGTGCCTCGCCACGGCCTGGAAACCAATTATGAAAGTATACTTTTAAACTGCTTCTTGTCAAACCTGAATCTAACAAAAGGCCAGATTAACTTTTATAAATCAAACTCAAACTTATCTCACACAAATCATAGGATCCCTTTGATTGACAACTTAGATCAAGTGAGATGAATAAGGACAACTAAAATCAAATTGAAAATTCAAATTAACAAAATCAAATTTCAAAATTCAAATTAACAAAATCAAATTTCAAAATTCAAATTAACAAAATCAAATTTCAAAATTCAAATTAACAAAATCAAATTTCAAAATTCAAATTAACAAAATCAAATTTCAAAATTCAAATTAACAAAATCAAATTTCAAAATTCAAATTAACAAAATCAAATTTCAAAATTCAAATTAACAAAATCAAATTTCAAAATTCAAATTAACAAAATCAAATTTCAAAATTCAAATTAACAAAATCAAATTTCAAAATTCAAATTAACAAAATTAAATTTCAAAATTCAAATTAACAAAATCAAATTTCAAAATTCAAATTAACAAATTCAAAATTCAAAATTCAAATTAACAAATTCAAAATTCAAAATTCAAACTAACAAAATCAAAGTTCAAAATTTAAATTAACGAATTCAAAATTCAAAATTCAAATTAACAAAATCAAAATTAATAAAATTCAAATTCAAAATTCAAAATTAATAAAATTCAAAATCTAAAATTCATAAAATTCAAATTCAAAATTCAAATTCAAAAATACATAAAATTCAAATTCAAAATTTAAGTTTTAAATTCTTTAGGATGTTTAAAATTTTCTTAAATTTTAAAAAAAAAATTCAAAAACTTAACCTAAGTTCTAAATCTTTTACTTAACTGTAGGTAAATAAATGGATTATTGATAGTAGGTGCTCCAGACACATGACTGGGGATCCCACCAAATTTACAGAACTCAAGTACAAAAGACTAGGGACCGTTGCTTTTGGAAATAACGGTAAACTTAAGGTAATTGGCCTAGGTAATATTGAACTTGAGTCTGATTTTATAATTACAAATGTATTACTTGTTGAAAATTTTCACTTCAATTTACTGAGTATTAGCCAATTGTGTGACACTGGTTATAAGGTTAGGTTCCTATCCAATGAATGTCTGATCAAACATAATGACAACCCAAACATCACACTTAGAGGACTTAGGCACAATAACATTTATGAAATTAAGTTAACCTGTCCCTTAGAAAATTGTCTTTTAACCCATAAGGATGAGACTTGGCTCTGGCATAGGAGACTTTCACACACTCACTTCAGAAAACTACCTAAACTAAAAGGTTTAGTTAGAGGCCTACCAAAGTTATCTAACCTTGAGTCAACCTTATGTAACGCATGTCAACAAGGAAAACAAACTAGGTCAACCCACAAACCAACTAGTCAAACTCAAACTAAGTCAATTCTTGAATTAATTCACCTAGACCTATTTGACTCACATGGGGTAAAATCAATTAGTGGAAACCTTTACTGTTTAGTAATCATAGATGACTATTCAAGATTTACCTGGGTAAAATTTTTAAAAAATAAAGATGAAACTTTTGATATGTTTACTCAATTTTGTAAATTAGTAGAAAATGAAAAAGGGATTAAAATTAAAAGACTTAGGAGCGATAACGGCGGGGAATTCAAAAATAAAAAATTTAACCAATTCTGCTTAGAAAATGGCTACCATCATGAATTCTCTTGTCCTAAAACACCTCAACAAAATGGAATAGTAGAAAGGAAAAATAGAACACTATAAGAAGCAACCAGAACAATGCTAAATGAATACAATCTACCTAAATATTTTTGGGCTGAGGCTGTTAGTACAGCCTGTTATGTACAAAATAGAATAACTATAAATAAAAATCTAGGAAAAATAACTTTTGAAATCTATTATGAAAAACAACCTAATATTAAGTATTTTAAAGTATTTGGATGCAAAGTGTATATATTAAACACTAGAGAACACTTAGGAAAATTTACCTCTAAGGTTGAGGAAGGTATCTTTGTAGGTTATTCCCTTACCAGTAGAGCTTATAGAGTTTATAATAAAACTACCCTAAGAATTGAAGAAACTACAAATGTAAAATTTGATGAAAAGTCTAGCCCAAATAACCTTGATCAAACCACCTACCAACCAATTGATTTAGAGTTAATAGGAATGTATGTTGTAGACTAGGATTGACCTAATCACTTTTACTCAACTCACAAATTCTGTTTGACACATAGCTTGAGTTAGAGTTAATTTTTGTACTTGTATTTTTTGTACTCTCTAAAATGTGTATTTTTTAAACTTGATTTTCAAAATTAACTTTGATTTTCACACTTAATTTTTTAAAAAAAATTAACTTTGATTTCAAACTTGACTTTCGAGACTGGTGGACTTAGCCTAAGTTTGACCCCTAGAGATGCATGTTCCTATAGATTTAGAGGCCGCATCTCACAAAGCACATTAGGTATAACATGTTTGTGTATGCTAAAACTTAGAACGGGGTGAGATGCATAGGGTATTGCCTGGACTTCAGAATGCTTAAACCTGTGCATCGTAGCAAGTCTGGGTGTTAAATACCAACTTCAAATTGATCAAGTCAAGTAGTCTTTCTGTAAAGCTAAGCTAGACACTAGTACTTGACTTGACTAACCTAGTGAAAACTACTATCCTATAGATAGTTAGCTAGTAACTACGGTTAGACATTCAAAATGGGCTAAACTTTCTTACTTGGTTCAGGGGGAGCTTGAGTTTATATTTTCTATTCTAACTCTAAAAAATGTTTAGTGAAAACTGTTTTAGAAAATATCTTCTTTAATTGAACAAGGATTTTAAAAAAAAATTATCTTGAAATTTCCTTTAACATTTATGCTCTCAGATTGTTTGTGTTAAATTTAGAATTTGACTTACCCCTATGAATCAGTTCAGAAACTTAGTATGCTTATTAAGCATTTTTTCTTCCCCAAATACTTAAAGTATTTTTTTACTTGGCTGGCATATTACTTGATTGCTTATTTTATTTCTGATGCTTGCGCACTTATTATTTCTTTGTTTTGATGAATGCCAAAGGGGGAGGGTTTAAGGGTTGAGTTAGAAAATTAAAAATTTTTTATCTTAGAGCATGTCATTTGCATATTATTCTTGGACTCATTGCTTTATCTGGTATTTTCTAACTTTAACCCAGGTTGTCATTGCATCAAAAAGGGGGAGATTGTTGGTGCAATTTGCACTAATAGTTAAACCTGAGTTTTGATGAATGACAAATAGGTTAAAGTTAGACTTGCTTTTGGTTTTGACCTCTTTACTAAGTGTGAAGGGTTGAAAGACTTAGGACCTGACACCAGGCTGAAGTCCAGGGTGGTTGAGTCCTGGCGGGAAGTCCAGGGTGGTTGAGTCCTGGCGAGAAGTCCAGTTGGGTTCACGGGGCCTGACAACTGGCTGAAGCCCAAGTTGGTTGAAACTTGGCAAAAAGACCAGGGTGGTTGCGCCCTGGCAGGAAGACCTGGTGGGTTAAGAAGTTGAGTAGAGCTGCACGAGGTAAGTGAGGTAAGTCACTGGAGGAACGAACCAGTGAGGACGGGTCCTATTTTAGGACTGTAGGCGAGGTCCAACTTAGGCTCATTTTGTTGACCTCGGTTGAGTCCTGGTTAGATCCTTATCCAGGTTTGGACGGGGTCTAATTAACTCTAAATGCATTAACTCTATTTTACAGAATTTATTTAATTAGATTCTAAATGCATTAACTCTATTTTACAGAATTTATTTAATTAGATTTTGTAGTTGAATTTTATAAAATTATTCCTTATCTAAAGCCTTGGTGGAGGATAAATTATCATTTAAATTATTCGTATTTCCTTCTTTTTAGAGAATAAAATTATTCCTACTAATCTTAAAATTCTCACGTAAAGCTTAGCTGGAAGGATAAAATCTCCTTTTAAATTATTAATAAAATTGTAAGAGGATAAAACCTCTCGGTTAACTTTTCAATATTCTGTATTTATATTTTATTTAAATTATTTTCTTAATTAAAGCAAAGGATAGAAACATTATCTTTTTTTTTAATTATTTTATCTTGTTGATGGATAAAATTTGAGCTGAGAAGATCATGCATCGAGGCACTATAAATAGAAGCAAGCAAGCCCTCTAACAGATAAGAAAATTTGATTCTGGTTCAAGCTTTGGCGCTCTCTTGCTTCCACGCTCCTCTGCTGCGGTTTGTGCTTTGACTCGACGCTGTCCGACCGCTGCTGGAAGGTCACTCCCAACACCCAAGCTGCTTCAGATAAATCTAAGTGTTGGGTAACGATTTTTTTTCTGCACTTAAATTATTTAAGGGGGAAGTGTAGGGCTGTTACACTTCCGCCCAATCTTGTATTCGAATCACTCTATCGGTAGTTTGTCGATAGAGGTTTTTAGTGGATTACCCACAGGAAAGGTTCAAGGAACCTGGGCCTTCGAGTAGGAGTCGGCGAAGGCTCCGAACGAAGTAAAACTCCTCGTGTAATTTTTTTTTTCGCTTTCGCATTTCGTTTTAATTTTTCCGCTGCGCACGTTATAAAAAGCATCGTACAATTTTCTATCGACTCTGATTTTATAACGAAGATATTTTAAAAGTCACGTGATTCACCCCCCCTCTCACGTGCATCGGTCCTACAAATGCTACTCCCACTGTTTTCTTGTATAAGAAATTCTTTTTCCAGAAACACAGCATGCCTTGAAACAAACACCTTTTGTTCCAAGGGATGATAGAATTGGTAACCCTTCGTTTCCTTAGGGTATCCAATAAATAGACATTTATCAGACTTAGCATCCAATTTGTCTGATACAGTCCGCTTTACATAAGCAGGACAACCCCATATCTTAAGGTGAGTTAAATGAGGTTTCTTACTATTCCACGTCTCATATGGAGTAGTAGAGACAACCTTGGTCGGGACTCTGTTTAGTAAGTAAATAGCTGTCTTAAGCGCATAGCCCCAAAAGGATTTTGGAAGAGTTGCATGATTCATCATAGATCTAACCATGTCCATCAAGGTTCGGTTATGTCTCTCAGATACACCATTATGCTGTGGTGTATATGGCGGAGTCCATTAAGACAATATCCCTTTGTCCCTAAGATAATCTTGAAACTCTTGACTCAAGTATTCACCACCCCGATCGGATCGAAGTATCTTAATACTTTTCCCAAGCTATTTCTCTACTTCACTTCTGAACTCTTTGAATTTCTCAAAAGCTTCAGATTTGTGTTTCATTAAGAACACATATCCGAATCGTGAGTGATCATCGATAAAGGTAATGAAGTAGCTATAACCTCCTTGTGCAAGAGTTGACATTGGTCCACATACATCAGTATGTATTAGACCAAGCAATTCTCCCACTGGTTTACCTTTTCCAGAAAAGGGTAATTTGGTCATCTTGCCTTTTACGCATGATTCGCATGTATCAAATGAACCGGGTTCAAATGATTCCAGAATTCTACATCGGTGTAATTTGGTCATGCGTTTCTTACTTACATGGCTAAGACGACAATGCCACGTACAGGAGTCTATTTGATTATCTATTTGAGCACGTTTGTTGCTAACTTCGATATTGAAAACGTCACCGGATAACATGTAGATACCTTTGCATAAAGTTCCGGTCCCATAAAGAACATCATTTAAAGTTATGTAACAGCAATTGTTACTAAAAGTTAAATGATAACCTTTTTCATTCAAGCATGAAATAGATACAATGTTCTTTATTAACGAAGGAACAAAATAACAATTATCCAATTCTAAGACAAGTCCAGTAGGGAGCTTTAGCAAATATGTTCCGATGGCAACAGTAGCAATCTTTGCTCCATTTCTAACTCGCAAATTCGCTTCTCCCTTGACGAGTCTTCTTCTATTCCTTAGCCCATGTATGTCATTACATATATGTGAGCTACACCCAGTATCAAGTACCCAGGTGTACGAGGAAATAGAGTGACATTCAATAACGAAGATACCTGAAGAGGATGGGGCATCGGATGCCTTCTTCTTCAAGGACTCAAGATAAACTTTGCAGTTTCTTCGCCAGTGGCCCTCCTTGCCGCAGTGATGGCAAGTGCCTTTTGGTGCCTTTTCAATCTTTTTGGCCTTAGTTAAATTATTGGTGTCCAAAATGGAACACAAATTCAGAGAAGACATGATCAGGTGATTATCCTAGAAATACAAATTGAGCTTATGTGATGAGAATGATAAACAATGCATCAATATACATTAATTAAATCCTATTTATTTTTCGAATTGAATAACCCTTTTTATCAATTCGGGAGATCGTAGGAACATCTCCAAATAGGTTGATATCCAACCATAGATAAGAACAACCATGGATAGAGTTCATCAAGTTATTCTTAGCTATGAAGGTAGGTAATTATACCGATTACATATTATACATATGTAACTATCACATTATGCTATCAACTAATTGAATGTTTGCATAAATTATTGGGTTGTTAACTCATTAACAAGTATGCAACAATATACATAGCACCCAACTGCACCTCTCTTTACATCGACCTTGGCTATGACACAACAAATCGATGCTCCAAGCTTAAGGCTGACCCATTAATCATGAAATAGTTTTAATATGGTTGGAGTTCATTCAATCGTTTAGTCAGGCTTGGATGTGTCCAACAACCAAAACTAAGGATTGACCTCTGACTCCAACTATATTAATCATAAACTAATTCCATGGTTTGAACATGTTGAGGTTCAAGCCGAGCATGGATGTGTCCATCAACCCAAACGAGAAACAAAACTCCGGTTCTAACCATATTAATGGAAGGTGTTGGCCTTAATATTTTGTAAGGGGTTTTGGGTCTCATCCTTTTCTTTTAAGCACATTCATGACATATAATTATGTCATGTTCTAATGATTTCCTTAATAAAGTATGTATGTGACTTAATTTATTAAGTCTCATTAATTGAATTAGGAACCGGATTTCCTAATTCTAATTTCATACTTTATTCAAGGAATTGTTTTGGGAAACAATTTCCTAAATTGTCATAATCAATTTCGGAAATAATATGTTTAAGACTTTGATTTCTCTAAATCAAATCTTATTAAATTAAGAGACAGATTCCCTTAATTCAACCACATATTATTTTCATGAAAATCTTATTTAAGAAAATAACCTCTATAGGAAACAATTTTCCTAATTAATTTTGGAAACAATAAAATGTAAGAGCATCACCTCATAAATCAAATAAGGAAATTATCGTTTGAGAATCACCTTAAAACTTTCCAAGATTTGATCACATATTTTATTTATGAAAAATTAATTACAACAAATTATTTACTTTGGGTGGCTCCCCAAGGCACTCCCCAAAGAAAATTAATTTGTTGTAAATCTAATTTGGCCTGCTCCCCGAGGCATAACCAAATTAAACTTGACAATTAAAGAACTTGTTAATAATATAATTTGGATGGCTTCCCGAGGCCTACCCAAATCAATTTTAACAATTCATATTCAAAATAGGAAATTAAATTATAACAACTAACTTTAATTTGGGTGGCTCCCCGAGGCACTCCCCAAAGTAAAGAATTTTGTTAATAATTTAAAAACCAATTTGAATTTAATTGTCAATTAATGTTTCCATAAAATGTCTAGACTTTCATGAAAAGAAAGTGTCCAAAATTACGAGCTTTTCATAAATGGAAAGCTTCCAAAAATAAAACGTTTTCAGAATAATTGTAAGTTTCTGGTACAAAGAAAACTTACGTATTTCCAAAAATAAGAAATTTCCAAAATTAGAAAGTTTCCAAAAATGAAAAGTTTTCACAATTATCATAAAATTTCAGAAACCGAGATATTTCAAAAGTTTGCGAAATTTCATGAGGATTTCCAAACCTTGAAATTCCTAAATCAGAAATTTACCATAATTGGAAAGTTTCCATAATTGAAAATTTTTTCCAAAATTGAGATCATGACAAAGTTGTCCGCAAAACAATTATATGATTATGTCGAACACTAACCGGTTCTGATACCACTGTTGGGACCGGGTGCATGCCGACGCAGACACGTATTGTAATTGTTACATAATTACATGCAGCGGAAACAAATGCATGAATAATTTCCTAAATTATTCTAACACATATCCTAAGCATGCAATGTGTTCACATAATCGTAATATAAAATTTTTGCAGAAAAGGAAATTTCTCTACGAATTACCTCGCGTAACTTGGAAGAAGGGACGAGATCCAACCGTTAGCGTCCCTCGGAAAGCTCCGCCTCTATTCGTGTCCACGGCGAGTATCGTCGGGATGACTTCGCTAAGCCACGAGTTTTGTGTTCACGAGAACTACTAGATTCTCCGTGAACACGACGAAAATCGAAGAGTAATCACATCGAAAGACTCACCACCAAGGTTGGCCGAAGAGGAAGATCGTCGCAAGGAAGAACTTCGTCGCCTTGATGCTTCTCCTTGTGCTCACGACATGAAGAAAGAAGGAAGGCCTATGGCCGGCCAAGAGAGAGGGAGAGAAGAAGGGGAGAGAGCCCAAGCAATTCTTGAATGGATCATCTTCCAAGGCACCCCTTGGGTCCTTTATATAGGAAGAGGTTTCTTAATTCCCAAGCAAACCTCTCCTTGATTATGGAATAATTTCTCAATCAATCCATAATCAAGGCTCTCATGATCAAGCCTCCTCTCCTTGATTATGGAATAATTTCTCAATCAATCCATAATCAAGGCTCTCTTTCTTTTGGTATGATTATATAAAATTTATAAAACAAACAACCATTGGTTATTATATAAAAATTATAAAACAAACCAACCATTGGTTCATTATATAAAATTTATTAAACAAACCAACTCATGGTTCATTATATAAAAATTTATATATATAAAATTTATATAACCTTTTATAAAATAAACCAAGCTTTGGTCTATTTTATAAAACAAACCAAAATAGCCTTATCCACTTGTGGTGGCCGAAATTTATACAAAAGAGAATTCATCTCAAGTGGTCGGTCAAGTTTTCATCCAAACTATAGGTCCATGATTCAAAACCCACCAATGGATTAAATTTTGTCATCTTTGATTTATTATAAATTTTTATAAAACAAACCAACTCTTTGGTTTATTTTAATTCATGATAAAATAATCCCATGGATTATTTTAAGCTTATAATAAACCATACCACCTTGGATCAAATCCCTTAATGAATTAAACTTATTTAATTCACCCATTAAGTCTTTAAAAGGCATAGCCATTCTATGCTTCCGATGCGTCTGAAATAAATTCAGTTTTGACTATTGTTTGGACTTACCAAAAATAGTCTATCTCGATTGGAGAATTCAATTCTCAACTCGTTTTAAATCCTTCGAATTACTCATTATGCGTGTGACCAAATAGGCTTTCAATTTATGTTGGTCGTCCATAATTAACTAATTAATTATAGAACGATCATGAGTGACACCTAGTAGTACATCATGATCCCCAATTAATTGAAAGATCAACGGTTGACCTCAGAAATGATTCTAAAACCCTTCAGCAGCTATAATGAATCGTGCCCCATTCCCTTCACCATCTTTTACCCACTTGGTTCAGAACATGGTCTATGTGTGTCAGTCCCCACTAGGCTGACTACGTCACACCTAGCCCAATTAACGTTTCCTCGTCCTATGGATTCTAATTACTCTCATGTATTTAAGAGATTCATACTCTGAACATGTCATGCTCTGGCCAGAGGCTTCGAGTAACAATCCGACGATAGGCCTCGGGTATACATCTCCTCGCAAGGAGTGGTGAATCCTTTGTAGGCTGTTCAAACATCTTCGGGCACTTCGGCTTATACCCAATCATCCTGGATCCACACCTCCTTGGAGATGCTTGCTTAAGATGTCAAAGTATAAGTCTCCATGACCAAGATGACTTGAACACCGCAAGTCAAAGGAACATCGCACTTAAGCTGCAGTAAGAACTTCACTGACATATCTATATGTAGACTACCATATGAAGTTTTACAGCCAGTCACTCCAATGAACTAGTTCCCTTAACTAGCATTCATTTTTATTTCCGGACATCTCAATGTCACCAGCCAGTGAGAATCAGCTGATTAGAGAATAACCCATGCTAATCTCAACAGAATTGATAGTGTCTGTATTTATCAATTCATCGACTAGGGACAATTTCAATACTTCACAATTGCACATGTAGAGATAATCACTAGTTGTGAATTTATCACAAATTCTCTCATGCTGTGAATTGTATTGCTGACATTCAGTAAATGTGTTTACGATCTTAATCAAATAATCATGTATACTCAAATAGTGAATATTCATTTATTAAAATAAATGATTACAATCATAAGGCGATTATCTTAGGACACTTCTCTCATATCACTAACACTTCCTTGAAAACTTAAGTCAAGGAGCTCAGAGTAGCCTTAGAATGGTTCACTTCGGGTTCCAAGGGTCTTGACATGATTCTTGAAAAGCAGAAGTCCGTTCTTAACCAATCCGGACTCGGATATCGAACTAAGACGAGACAACGTGCATATTATTCTGTGTTGAACCAATCTAGAACCCAAGTCCAAGCATGGGTCCCCAAGCTATGTTTAAGTAAACAAGATGGACCAAACCAGTATTGGATCCCCAAGGACAAGATTCACATCTTGCCTAACCCTTATAAAGGCTATAGTCCAGGGGGAGCCAATATAAAGACCATATTTATAATTAGATAATTTTTTATCTTGCTTGCTTGCTTGTTTATTTTTTTTGCAATTTTAATTATCATGATTAGACTTAGGAGTGGTTAGACTAAGGACGAAAAGGTTTAATTGAAATTTGAACAACATAGTATTGGGTGTAGGTGAGATGATAGTACGTTAGGGAAGCCATTCTGGCGGAACTAGCCGAAGCTACCGATCCAAGACCCAAACTAGTTAGACCAAAATCTTTCAAGAAGTAACTTGAAGATGAATTTTCAATAAAAGGCTTTGTCAAAGAAAGGGTTGTTGCTCCAATAAGGCTACGACCAATGAAGGCCTAGTGCCTCGCCAAGACCTAGAAGCCAATTACTGAAAATCAAATTCACTTTACTACTTGTTAAATTTGAATCTAACACAAATTTCAATTAATCTTAGATTCAACACATTTTTTTAAAATAAACTTAAACTTTATAAAATTTTCAAAATTAATTCTTTCAAAATTAACCATGGTTTTCAAAATTAAAATCTTTATTTTTTGAAAACTTGTCTCACAAAACTCATAAGGTTAACGTGATTGATAACACTAGACTGGGTGAGACAAATTAGCTTGTGAAAATCAATTTTAAGCTATCCCTAACTCTAATTGGATCCAAATCAATAAATACTTTATGTGTAGGAACATAAAGATTTGGACCAATGGATGTTGGATAGTGGATGCTTCAGACACATGACTGGAGACAAATTGAAATTCACCAAAATCAAGTTCAAGAACCTAGACTCAGTAGCATTTGGCAACAATGCTACACTCAAAGTCATTGGGTCAGGTAACATTGAACTCAAGTCTGATTTTGTGATTAAGAAAGTACTCTTGGTTGACAATTTTAAATTCAATTTGCTTAGTATAAGTCAACTATGTGATACTGGCTATGTAGTTACATTTACCAACTATGACTGCCTGATTAGAAACCTTCAAGACTCAGAAGTTATGCTCAAGGGTACTAGGAAAAACAATGTTTATACCATTAATTTACCATTAGTACCAAAATGCTTCTTGACTCAATTAGAAGAATGCAACCTCTGTCATAGGAGATTAGGTCACACTCATGTTAAACTAATTTCTAAAATTACCCAACTTGGTTTAATTAAAGGTGTACCAAAAATTAAGAACTTTGAAAACACAATCTGTAACTCATGTAACCAAGGCAAGTAAACTAAGTCAAATCATAAATCAATTCAATCAGACTTAACCCAAACCACACTTGAGCTCCAGCACCTTGATCTATTTGACTCTCATGGAGCCAGGTCACTAAGCGGGAATCGATACTGCTTAGTAATTATCGATGATTACTCTAGGTTTACCTGGGTTAGGTTCCTAAAAACCAAAGATGAAACTTTGAACTTAATTATTGACCTATGTAAAATGATTGAAAATCAAAATGATACTAAAATCAAAAGACTTAGAAGTGATCACGGGGGAGAATTTAAAAATTAATGGTTTGAAGAATTTTGCAAAATAAATGGGTACATACATAAATTTTCCTGACCTAGAACGCCCCCCCCAACAAAATGGGATAGTGGAAAGAAAGAATAGAACCCTTCAGGAAGTCGCTAGAACCATGTTAAATGAATTTAACTTAGCTAATCAATTTTGGGCAGAAGCGGTAAGCACAACATGTTACATCTAAAATAGAGTTCTAATTAACAAAAGACATAATAAAACACCTTATGAATTATATTATCATAGACTGCCTAACCTACACTATCTAAGAGTCTTTGGGTGCAAAGTCTATATCTTAAACACTAAGGACTACCTAGGTAAGTTTCAATCCAAGTCAACCCAGGGATCTTCTTAGGATACTCAACAACTAGTAGGGCCTATAGGGTTTACAATAAACAAACTCACAAAATTGAAGAAACAACTATTTTAATTTTTGATGAGGAAATTGAACCAAAAACTGATAATCAAAGATTGAACCAAAAAAATATTAATCAGGAAGACAGTGAGCCAACACTTGAATCATCAATTGAATCACTAATTGAACCTCTAAATGAACTAACTCTTGAACCAACTACTGAGGTCTCAACTGAACCAATAATAGAACCGACCCAAGTAGTTGAACCAGACACTGAACCGAACTGTCCAGCCGAACCTGAGGCTGAACCTAGCACTAGATGAACCAAGAAATCCAGACTCAGTCACCCTTCTGATCAAATTATGGGTGATCCAACCTTATGAGTCAGAACTAGGTCTTCCTATAGAAATCTTAGTCAAATTGCATTAATTTCAAAAATTGAACCTAAGACTATAGAGGAAGCCTTACCTGACCCTGATTGGATCATAGATATGCAGGAGGAGTTAGCCCAGTTTGAAAGAAACCTTGTCTAGGAACTAGTATCTAAACCTGAGGGTAAATCTGTCATAGATACTAAGTGGGTGTTCAGAAACAAATTAAATGATCAAGGGGAAATAGTTAGAAATAAAACCCGCTTAGTAGCTAAAGGTTTTAGTCAAGTCGAAGGGTTAGACTATGATGAAACCTATGCCTCAGTAGCCAGACTTGAGTCAATTAGAATGTTATTAGCCTTTGCAGCCCATAGACGGTTCAAGCTATACCAAATGGATGTTAAGTCTGCCTTTTTAAATGGGTTCATCAAAGAAGAAGTCTATGTAGGACAACCCCCAGGATTTGAGGACCTAGAAAAACCTGAGTATGCCATTAAACTTAGAAAAGCATTGTATGGGCTGAAACAAGCACCTAGGGCATGGTATAAACGTTTATCAACTTATCTAATTTCTAAGGAATTTAACCAAGGTCAAATTGACTCCACCCTTTTTGTTAAAACCTTAGAAAACGATATTTTTATTGCCCAAATTTATGTCGATGATATAATTTTTGGATCCACCAACTCTAACTTTTTAAAAGAATTTTAAAAATAAAGGAAAGTAAATTCGAAATGAGCTTGGTAGGTGAGCTCAACTTTTTTTTAGGATTACAAATTAAACAGACTAGAGATGGTAATTATGTTCACCAATCTAAGTATTCTAATGAGTTAATAAAAAAATTTAAAATAGATAACTCCAAAAGCATAAGTACCCCTATGGCCACAAATGTCAAAATTGATAGTGACCCTGAAGGTAAGCCTGTTGATCTTAAACTATACCGAAGTATGATTGGTAGTCAACTTTACTTAACAGCTACCAAACCTGATATTCTATTTTTTGTAGGAATGTGTGCTAGGTACCAAACTTGTGCTAAGGAATCTCACTTAGTAGCCCTAAAACGAGTACTTAGATACATTAAGGGTACCCTAAATGTAGGGATTTGATATCCTAGGACTTCCACTTTTGAATTATCAGGATATTCTGATTCTGACTATGTTGGGTACAAATTAGATAGAAAAAGTACAAGTGGAAGTTGTCAACTATTAGGACATAGCCTAGTCCGCTGGTGTAGCAGAAAGCAACACTGCGTAGCACTGTCCACAACAGAAGTAGAATATGTTGCCCTAGGAGAATGTGTAGCACAACTTCTGTGGATGATGCACACTCTTAAGGACTTCCAGCTTGACTACACCCAAACCCAAGTCTATATTGATAACATTAGTTCAATCAACTTGACTAAAAACCCAATTCAACATCCCCGAACAAAACATATAGAAGTAAAACATCATTTTGTAAGGGATCATGTAGCCAGGGGTGAAATAGTACTTAAACATGTGGACTCAATATCTAACTTAGCTGATATCTTCACCAAACCCTTACCTGAGTCTGAGTTTAGCTCACTAAGAAGGCAGTTAGGGTTGTACTTAGTAGAGTAGGATTCATCTATATTGGTTTCCTAAACACTTTTCCTATTTTTCTTATTTTTTTTGAAAATTTTGCAAATTTATCATTTTTCAAGTTTTTAAAATTTAAAATGATTTTCCGACTTAGTTTTATTTCAAAAACTACCCCCTTCAAAACTAGGGTTTTTTTGTAAATGGACTTAGCTTAGGCCCTAACCCTAGAACTACATGCACCTATAGATCTAGAAGCTAGTATCTCACAAGCACCTTAGGGTACTTTTGATTGATAACCTAGATTGGGTTGAGATGCTTAGGTCTATGCCTTTATTCAAGATGCTTTAAGTTAGTGCATCTGTAGTAATTGGGGCAATAAATACAAGTTGAACAGCAATCAGGTTAAGTGTCAAGCTTAGAAAATATAACTTGATCAGATCACTTAACTTGACTAACCCTAGCAAAAGCTACTGCTTATGACAGTTAGTAAGTAGCTAACATGGTTAGATAGGACCCGAATAAGATTGGTTTAATTTGGTTTGGTCCAGTTTTTTTTATTATTAGAGTTGGTTCAATACAGAATTTCAATTTCTTACTAGCTCTAATTTACTTGCTGTAATTAGTATAAATTATTTTTTTGATATATGGCAAGGGGGAGAGAAACAAAAGAAAGAGGGAAATTTTTTTCAAATTTTTCAAAATTTTCTATCTCTTTTTCAAAAAGTGAAGTAGAAAGTTCTAAGTACTAAGTGTTCAAGTACTTTTCAGTGTTTAAATACTTCAAAGTTCTTTAAGTACTTAAAAATGTTTTTAAACTATTTTGAGTATTTCAAATTTATTCTAAAATTTTTAAGTACTTAAAAAGGTTTCTAAAATTTTTCTAAGTATTTGTCAAGTACTTCAACCTTTTAAAGTGATTCTAAATGCTCCCAAAATACTTCGAAAAGGCTTCAAAATTTCTAAGTATATTTTGAAAAACAATTCTAAAGAAGTTTTTTTCTTAGTAAACAAATTTGCCTGAGCTAAACTATTCTTTAAAAATTTGTTGACAAATGTGCTAAGTAATTTTTTTTTGTTAACAAATTCCTTTTGTGAAAAATGTTTTTAAGCATATTTTTCTAAGTTCAGAAAATTTTCCAATATCTCAAAAATAAAACTTTGCAAGGAAAATCAGTTTTCAAAACTTGTTTTGCTTAAGTAAATTCTCAAAATATTGAAACAAAAATTAAGCTTACAAAACCTTTTCAAAAATTGCCTAAGTGTTCTTGAGTACAATTACTCTATTTTCTGAAAAATACTTAGTCAAAAACTTAAAGATTTTTTTTAAACCCTTAGCACATAGAAAGTTTACAAAACCCACATGATATTGAAAATTTCATGGGGAGAATGTGAAATTTAGGGGGAGTTAAAATTCTGTTGTTAGCATTGTTAGATTACTATAACATGCTTTTAACTTAACTTTTTGAACCGTGTTGCCATAAATCAAAAAGGGGGAGATTGTTGGAGCCGGAAGCACCAAAGTCAAACCTTTGTTTTGATAATGGTAAAGGGTTCAGAAGTTAAGATTTGGTTATGATCTAACAAGCTGATTAAGTGTGCAGGAAAGTCCTAGGTACACTAGGCACTAAGTCCTGGTTCATTGTATTGAACACTAAGTCCTGGCCGTGGGCTGGGCAACTAAGTCCTGACCTTAAGTTGGGCAATAAGACATGGTGAGTGAAGCTGGGCACTAAGACTTGGTGAGTGAAGCTGGGCGCTAAGTGTTAGTAGGAGTCCTAGAGCCAATTATGTGATGATTGACTAGTGACATTTTGTATCATATTCTATTATTAATAAAGACATATTTAGTTATTATACTTACTTTGTATTTGTGCCAAATAAATAAGTATAATAATGTCTTTGGGTAGTAGGTTCTTATCTACATTATATCGATTGGTTGAATCGATAGTGAGATGATGTAGAGAACACTACTCTAAACCATTCCTAGTCAAGCATTAATATTCAAGGACAATATTAATGCATGGAGACTAGCATGTAGGTCAACTGATGACTTGAGCTCACAAGTCATGGATATGTGATATCAAGTTGACACATGGGTATACATTGGAGAATGTGTACTAAATGCCCGCCATGAGAAAGTTTCATAGATTGTCATATGAGTGTCATAAACTTTCTCATGTGACTATTGGTATGAATAGTCCTTAGACCTGAAGTCACTACGGTTACCTACATAAGGAGTTATGTACTTTGGTATTGTCAAACGTCACCCATAACAGGGTGGACTATAAAGGCGATCACTGGGTATGTAATGAATTATGTGGAGGGATGTGAGTGATGTAGATGGGATCTATCCCTCCCATATGACGGGGGTGATACCTGTGGGCCCCTTGATCGAGTAGGACTACTAAAACGCATGGTCATGCTCAAATGAGTCAATATGAGATATTGAGCTTATTTGTTTGAGTGAGTCTACTCGGGGATCAAGAAACACAAGATTGACTGAGGATGACATGGTCTATGCCTCATTGGTCAATCTAGATATCGAGGATAGAAGGACAAGGTCATACATTATCATAGTCACGGAGGTTTAGTCGGATCTCGACTTTTCTTGTTACTTGGGTAGCAATGATGCATTGCTAGATATCGCTCATTGCTTATGTGTCTAAAGTGATTTAGACACATTGCCAACATTACGAGAACCTATTGGGTCACACACTGTAGCGACCCGCCTCCTCTGCCTTAGACGGATCGTTACTTCTGTCTACTTCTCGACTCTAATGCACGACTAAAGAAAAATGCGGAAATCCTTTTTTTTCTTTTAAATTCATCTAAGAATGATATTCTAACTTAAGTAGTCATGCATGATACCATGTCACACTTTCTTTCTCAAAAACTCGTAAGATGAAACTTATTGAAACTTGCCTCGCCCAACTCAACTTTCGGGTATCAGTCGACTGATACTGTATCAGTCGACTGATAAGCCTGAAAACAGAATTTTCAGATTTCGGCACTTGCTTCAAAACTCCACCAAACCTATACTTTCGAGCCAAATAGAATCATGACACCATTTCTATACTCTATGCCAGTTTTCCAATCAATTTAGCCAATCAAAATGAAACCATAACCTTGAAATTAGGACTTTTGCGGAAGAAAATAAGCTATTCAAGTTTATATGAACTTTAACATTAGAGTTTGTACCAATCTTGACTCCTATGCATTCATAACACCAAATACATGTTCTATAACCTTGCTAAAGCATTGTGAAATGTGAATGCAACTCTTCTAAACATATTTAAGCAATAAAACTTGATTCAAAGAGAAATTAATACTATCTTGGCACAAACATCTATTTCTCCAACAAAGTATCAATATTTCCAACTACTCACACTTTTACTCATCCAATGCAATCATAAGGATATGTAGGCTAAATGAAATGACATGGAATCTTTACTCTAAGAAATTGAGCATGTAAAACTATCCAAAGCTTAAATGTTCGCTAAACTCCATAAAGCAAGAACTTGAAATTGAATAAACTAAAACATTGTAATTCAAATAACTAAATTGTCTCGTCTCAAAGATCTCTCCAAAATCAGCCACCACACACACTTTACTCAGCACCGCCTCGTCGCCTTCCTTCAGAATTGCTTGCCTTTACCTTTATCTGCAGTAAGAGGAAATGCAACTAGTAAGCAAAAAGCTTAGTAAGTACTATCTAGCTCACAAAATCTCGAAAAGTGCAAACATGCTTCTTGATCAATATGGAAATCATATGAGATACTTATATGCTTGAAAGAAAACTAAGAACATGTATAACTCAAAACATGCATACTCAAGCAATAATAAATCTCAATTTACTTTTCTTGGCTCAACTTGAAACTTTAGCTATTCTTTAACTTTTTGAAAACTCTTTAAACTTTAGAAACTTTGCTAAAGCATATACTTGAAAATAATAATCACTTGGATCCACTGAAGACGTAAGTACCATCTCATGCGCGTTCCCTAAAAGGTTGGGGTAGCGAGCCACCAATCCTAATAGAGCAGACCTTGGTCTACCAGGGCCAAGACCTTGGAATTGGACACCTGGATTTCTTTAACGACGCCCTTGGACGCCGGGTACTGGCCTTAGAAAATAAAATAGCTTTTCTTTCTTTTCTTTCTTATCTGTAAATGCCTTGGCATTTTCTCGAGCACCTTGCGTGCTAAAATCCCTAAGTCTTAACTTTTGGGGATTTCTTAAGGCCTTGGCCTTTTCTTTTCTTATCTTTATCTTCTCTTTTCTTTTCTCATAGCTTTCTTGGACCCTAATCGCATATAGGGCACTCAATAAAATATATAAGCATATAATGAACTAAGATCACATGCAAAAATCTTAACAAGAAGTAAATATCTCTTTTAAAAACTTTTAAGGGAAATTCTTGCGGAAAAACCGCCTCTTACTGCAGGTGAGCAGTACTTACATTGATATCTTGGACTTACAACCAAGATTGACGTCTAGGACTCGGGAGAAACTTGAGATCTTGAGAATTCTTCGCGCCTACGCGTTCTCCTCGTCGAGACGAATACAACGCTTCGCTTTCTTTGATCCCTCCTTGGCCGGCGCCCCTTGGAAGAGAGGAGAAGGGCTTGGGCGTGCGTGCGTGAGAGGGAGAGGCTGCTTCGCGCGGCTAGGGTGAGGAAGAGAAACCCAAAATTCTAATTTCCTCTCTTAACTTATCTATTTATACTTATGGGGCGGATTGACCTAACTACACCTTAAATATATTTCTCTCCATCCTTTGCTGTGCTTGATACCCTAGCCTAGCTGGTCGCGCTCGCTTCTGGTCTCCTGGTGGTCGCGGGTTCGAACCCCCGGCTGCCCTTAAACGTTTTTCTTTTTTTTTATATACTAAACGGACTCGGAAAATTCCATAAAAATATTCTAAAAATCCCTAAAAATATCTAGAATATTTCTAAACCATTTTTAAATAATTCTAAGGACTTTAAGAACTAAAAATGGAATTTTGGGGCGTTACAATCCCCCATACCTTATGAAAAGTTCGTCCTCGAACTTAGAATAATTCTGGATATCTCTCTCTCATGCTGTCCTCACGTTCCCAAGTAGCCTCTTCATGCTTTTGATTCTGCCAGATGACCTTCACTAGTGGCACTTCTTTGTTTCTTAATCTTTTAACTGCTTTGTCCACTATCTGTGTCGGTCTGCTCTCATAACTAAGATCTTCTTGGATCTGTACTGACTGAGGCTGAATCACTTGGCTAGGGTCGTGAATACACTTCTTTAGCATAGAGACATGAAAGGTACTGTGGATAGCTGACATATCCTCTGGTAGGTCCAGCTCATATGCTACCTTACCAACCCTCTTTATGATCTTGTAGGGTCCTATGTAGCGAGGACTTAGCTTGCCCTTCTTGCCAAATCTCACCACTCCCTTCATGGGAGCGACCTTGAGAAATACTGAATCTCCAACTTGGAATTCAAGTGGCCTACGGCGTGTGTCAGCATAACTTTTCTGTCTACTCTGGGCAGTCTCAATCCTCTGGCGGATCGTCTGGATAGCCTGAGTGGTCTCATCTATAAGCTCAGTCTGGCTGCCTAGTCCTGACTCCATCTCTTTCTTCTCACCCGCTTCTTGCCAACATATGGGTGATCTGCATTTCCTGCCATACAATGCCTCATAAGGTGCCATCCTGATGGTGGCCTGATAGCTATTGTTGTAGGCAAACTCAGCTAAGCACAGAAATTTGCACCAACTACCTTTAAAGTCCAATGCACAAGCCCTGAGCATGTCTTCTAAAATCTGATTTACTCTCTCTGTTTGTCCATCTGTCTGGGGATGGAAAGCTGTGCTGAACTGAAGTCTGGTGCCTAGGGCGTCCTGAACACACTTCCAAAAATGGGAGGTGAATCGCCCATCTCTGTCAGACACGATCGACCTCGGAACTCCGTGAAGCCTGATCACTTCTTTCACGTACAGCTGTGCTAATTGCTCTACCGAATGCGATAACTTGATGGCTAGGAAGTGGGCAGACTTGGTCAATCTGTCCACTATCACCCATATTGCATCGTGTCCATGGGTGGTCCTTGGGAGACCTGTGATAAAGTCCATGGATATTTCTTCCCACTTCCACTCTGGAATGGGAAGTGGCTGTAGAACTCCTCCTGGTCTCTGGTGTTCTGCTTTGACTCTCTGGCAGGTCAAGCAGGTACTGATATATCTGGCCACGTCTCGCTTGAGTCCAGACCACCAGAATCCTTTCTTTAAATCTTGATACATCTTGGTAGAACCAGGATGCATAGAGTACGGGGTACTGTGGGCTTCTTCTAAAATATTCTTTCTTAGTTCCTCATCATTGGGGACGCAAATGCGGTCTCCAAGATAGAGTATGCCACTATCTGATACTCGAAACTCTGAATTTTCTGCCTCTTGGATCCCCTGCTTGATCTTCTGGATCTCTGGGTCTTGACTTTGCTTTCTTTGTATATCCACAAGCAGGGTTGACTCTAGAGTCAATGCAGAAAGTTGCCCAATTATTACCTCGACTCCAAAATCCTTTATTTCTTTCTGAAGTGGTAGAGACAGTGATGATAGGGACATCAGTGCTGCACAGGATTTCCTGCTCAGTGCATCTGCCACTTTATTAGCTTTACCTGGGTGGTAGAGGATTTCACAGTCATAATCTTTGACCAACTCTAGCCACCTGCGCTGCCTCATATTCAGGTCCTTCTGAGTGAAGAAGTACTTCAAACTTTGATGGTCTGTGAAGATTCTGCACTGCACTCCATACAGGTAGTGTCTCCAGAGCTTCAGTGCGAAAACCACAGCTGCTAGCTCAAGGTCGTGGGTAGGGTAATTCTTCTCATAGTCCTTGAGCTGTCTGGAGGCATATGCTATTACTTTACCGTCTTGCATGAGGACAGCTCCAAGGCCCATCTTGGATGCATCACTGTAGATGTCAAAGGCCTTGTCACTCTCTGGAACAGTCAGATGGGAGCACTGGTCAGTCTTTCTTCAGCTCTAGAAAACTGTGCTCGCATTTATCTGACCATTCAAACTTCTTGTTCTTTCTGGTCAGGCTGTGAGTGGAGAGGCTATTCTGGAAAAGTCCTCCACAAATTTTCTGTAATATCCTGCCAGGCCTAAGAAGCTTCTGATCTCACTGGCATTCTTGGGTCTACACCAGTTGCTGACTGCTTCTATCTTGGCTGGATCAACTTGAATGCCTTCTTTGGATACAATGTGACCTAGGAAGGTCACCTGATCTAGCCAAAACTCACACTTTGAGAATTTTGCATAGAGCTTCTCCTGCTGAAGGATCTGCAGCACTATCCTCAAGTGTGTAGCATGGTCCTCTGGAGTCTGTGAGTATATGAGAATATCATCAATAAATACAATGACGAATTTATCGAGATACTCCCTGAAGATGTGGTTCATCAGCTCCATGAAGACTGCTGGAGCATTGGTTACTCCAAAAGGCATTACTACAAATTCGTAGTGGCCGTATCTTGTCCTGAAGGCCGTCCTGGGGATGTCACTTTCTTTAACCTTAGCTGATGATACCCAGAACGCAGATCTATCTTCGAGAACACTGTAGCCCCTTTGAGTTGATCAAATAAATCATCTATTCTAGGAAGGGGGTACTTGTTCTTGATGGTCACCTTGTTCAGAGCTCTGTAGTCTATGCACAGACGCATAGACCCATCCTTCTTCTTGACGAAAAGTACAGGAGCTCCCCAGGGTGAATGACTCGGGCGAATGAAGCCCTTGTCTAGTAGCTCCTGGAGTTGCTCTTGTAATTCCTTCAACTCTGCTGGAGACATACGATATGGGGCCTTCGAGACCGGACCGGTACCGGGCACTAGCTCGATCTCGAATTCCACTTCTCGGTTGGGAGGTAGTCCAGGTAATTCTTCTGGGAACACTTCTGGATATTCGCAGACTACCCGTACATCCTCCTGCTTGAGTTCTTCCTTTGCTTCTGATTCCACTATGTGTGCAAGAAAACCAGCACACCCTTGCTCTAGCATCTGGTGGGCTGCCAAGGCTGAGAGAAATTTCTGAGTCTTCCTCCTTGGGGCTCCTTGAAACTCGAATGGTGGTTCTCCTTCTGGGCTGAAAACCACCTTCCTTCTACGGCAGTCCACTGAAGCGCTGTACTTACTGAGGAAATCCATGCCCAGTATGATGTCGAAGTCCTGCATCGCAAGGACTATCAGATCGACATATAGCTCTCGGTCTGAAATCTTGATTGGCACAGCCCGGAGCCTCTGGGTGGACTCCATGATTTCCCCTGAAGGGAGAGTTGTCAGGAATCTGGACTCCCAACTCTCCGCAGGCACCTGTAACTTACTAGCAAAAGGTACTGATACGAAAGAATGGGTCGCCCCAGTGTCAAACAGTGTAGTAGCTAAATGCTGTAAAATAACTATTCGACCTGTTACGACCGTGGAGGCGCTGGCAGCTTCTTCCTTCGTGAGGGCAAAGACTCTGGCATTGGTTGGAACTGGTGCTGCTTCCAACCCTCCTTGACTGATCTGAGGTCCCTCCAGTATAGTAGGCATGTAATGTAACTGAGGCTGGCCTCCATACTGTACGGACTGCTGAGGAAGTACCTTGAACTTGTTTGGGCAGTCTTGGATCTGTGTCCCTCTTGTCCACATGAATAGCATCCAGTTACACCCAAAAGGCATGTTCCTGGATGGTTCCTCCCACACTTAGGACAAGGTGGATACCTAGCTTGCTTATTCTCTGGTTTTCCTTTCTGGCTGCCAGGCCACTGCTTCCTTTTGTGGTTCTTGTTCTTCCAGTTCTGGCTATTTGGCTGAGGCTTCTGGCCTCCTATTGTCTTGTTCTCAATCAGGACTGGCTTCTGCTGTGCTTGCTGTGCCTTGATGCTATTCAGGTAGTGCTCTGAGATTAGAGCACTACTGACCAACTCCTCGCTGGTCTGGGGTCGGTGCATCCCGCTGTTCACGTTGAGTGCTATCTCAGGGTTCAGCATGCGGAGCATCAGTCTGACTCGCTCCTTCTCTGTGCTGACTAGCTCTGGGCAGAGGCGAGCTAGTCTGTTGAACTTTGCGACTGCTTCTCCCACTGGTAGGCTACCTTGTCTGAACTCCATGAAGTCCTCGTAGTGCTTGTTGGTAACCCGCATGTGGAAGAACTCCTCATAGAACTCTTGCTCGAAATCTGCCCAGCTCATCTGGTTAACTATCCTCTTACTCTTGACTCGCTCCCACCACATACGAGCATCTCCAGTTAGGCAGAAGGAGGCACATTTGACCTTCTCGACTTCTGGCAAGTCAAGAAGCTCCATCGTGCTCTCTAAAGTCTTGAACCAAGCCTGGGCATCCCAGGGCTCAGTCGTGCCTGAGAAGCTTTCGGGTTTCAGCCTCTGCCACTGGACGAGGTATGCTTCTTGTCTTCGGTTCACGGCAGGGGTCTCCTATGTGACTGGTGGAACTTCAGCCACCACTGGAGTTCCCACTCCTGCTGTGGGTGGTGTATGGGGCACTGGGTGCTGATTCGCCATCAGTGTGGCGATGGTCTTCTGTTGTTCTGTAATCTGAGCTTGCATTTGAGCAATGACTGCCATCAGGTTTGGCTGTTCTGTGCCAGGCTCACTTGTTATCTTGAACTGGAGTTCNCTTAATAAGGTACGATTCCTCCTTTCGGATACACCATTCCACTGTGGTGTTCCAGGGGGAGTGAGTTGGGATAGAATCCCACACTCAGCTAGGTAGTTACGAAACTCATGGCTCAGTATTCTCCACCTCGATCTGATGAAGTATCATAATACTCTTGCCAAGTTGGTTCTGTACTTCATTTCTGAATTCTTTGAACTTTTCAAAAGATTCTGACTTATGTGTCATCAAATACACATAGCCATATCTACTGAAGTCATCAGTAAATGTGATGAAGTACCTGTAACCACCTCTGGCAGTGACATTGAAAGGCCACATACATCACTATGTATGAGTCCTAACAAGTCTGTCGCTCTTTCGCTATGTCCACTAAAGGGAGTCTTAGTCATCTTGCCTAGAAGGCATGACTCGCATGTCTCATATGACTCAAAATAATGAGTCCAGCAAACCATCCTTATGGAGCTGGGACAAGCGACTCTCATTTATGTGGCCTAAGCGACAGTGCCAGAGATAGGTTGGGTTCAACTCATTTGATCTCAACCTCTTGGTATTCACGTTATAGATAGGGCTCTCTAAGTCTAGAATATAGAGGCCATTCATCATATGTGCGCTACAATAGAACATATCCTTTAAATAAACAGAACAACATTTGTCCTTTATTATGAATGAAAAACCTTTGTTATCTAAACATGAAACTGAAATGATATTCTTTGTTAGTACAGGTACATAACAACAGTTATTCAATTCCAGTACAAGCCCAGAGGGTAGAGATAGAAAGTAAGTCCCTATAGCAACAGCAGCAACCCTTGCTCCATTGCCTACTCGTAGGTCCACCTCGCCCTTGGCCAATGCCCTGCTATTTCTCAGCGCCTGCACATTAGTACAAATGTGAGAAGCACACCCAGTATCTAATACCTATGATGTAGAAATAGAAAGGTTGACTTCTATAACATTTATACCTGAAGTAGAAGTCTCACTTCTCTTCTTCTTCAGATCTTCCAGGTATACCTTGCAGTTCCGCTTCCAATGCCCAGTCTTACCGCAGTGGAAGCAGGTAGCATCCTTAGCAACCCCACCTTTAGGTTTGAGTGTTGAAGAGCTGGCTTTGCCCTTGGTTTGGGTCTTACCCTTACCTTGGGCTTCCACTTGCCCTTACCCTTGCCCTTTTGTACCATTAGGACGGTACTGGACTTGGCAGTGGTGAGATTAGGCTCAGCAGTTCTTAACATGTTGAGTATCTCGGGTAGTGGTTTGTCTAATTCGTTCATGTTGTAGTTCATGACGAATTGACGGTAACTCACCGGCAACGATTGCAGGATCAGATCGGTAGCCAGCTCTTGGCCCAAAGGGAACCCCAACCTCTCGAGGTTCTCGACGTACCCAATCATTTTGAGTGCGTGAGTTCCTACAGAGGTTCCCTCTTTCATCTTGCATGAAAAGAGGGCCTGAGTCACTTCAAACCTCTCATGTCTTGCCTGCCCTTGATATAGTTGCTTGAGATGGCCAATCATATCAAAAGCATTCATTTTCTCGTGTTGCTTCTGAAGCTCAGGAGACATACAGCATAGCATTAGGCATGACACGTCTAACGCGTCATCTAGATGCTTCTGATGAGCATCTCTAACATTACGAGCGGCAGAGGCTGGTGGTGCATCAGGAACTGCTTGCTCCAGAACGTACAGCTTACGTTCCTACGTGAGGACTATCCTCAGATTCCTGTACTAGTCCAGGAAATTAGCTCCTAGGAGCTTGTCCTTCTCAAGAACAGATCGTAGAGAGAGAGTGTTCGTGTTTGACATGGTAATCTACAACATAAAATGCAGAAAATAAATATCCACCATTGTATCATATTTATCATTTAACTAGGCCTTTAATTAAATGATGCTCCCACTGAATTATAGGGTTTTGGTAGAATCGAGTCATAGATGTGGTAAAACCACACTACTAGATCCACACCAACTAACTATAATTCTCGTAGGTCAAGATCCACATCATACTACGCCTTGAGTTAGCTTTGGCTAAATCGCCCAAGACTTAGTATGATCGGTAGGTACTAATTACCAATTACATCTCTATGCAACTCTTGTTTATAGGATCAAGAGTTAACATTTATGAATAATCTTGAGTTAGCTTTGACTAAATCTCCCAAGACTATTGATAAATGCGATCTTGTCCTACCTTTCCAACTATTGGAGTATGCCTATAGTTAGGCTCGATCCAATTGAGCTAACTAGTTACTCAATCTAATTGAGCTCAATCTAACCCAAGCGTGATAGGCGGGACCAAGGTTGTCCCTCCGCATCCCACCAAGATTAAACGCATTGCTCTGCTTTGGCAGATTCAACAATCGCATATGATCGTGGTAGTGATGGGTATCAAGGCTCGTTAGGCATATACGAGTTGATTTCGATTTAGATCTAATCTAATCGATGATGTGCATCGTATTTAGGCATTTATTAAATCTAATTTAACCTAAATGTGTATTAGGTGCACATCAAGATGTGGTTCCCACATTACATGTGCATCACATACACTCATGTATATTCTATTCTATACTAACATGCATCACATACATATAAGCAAAAATAAAATATACAAGAAAATTAAAGTGTGATTAGTCATGGCCCTACTAAGATCTTCTCAAGCCAATGAGAAGATCCTTTGGTCAACCTAGGGTCTAGGCAGCAGCTTCTCCAAGCTCCTCCTTCCAGAACCCCATGTGTTGTCGGCTTGCTTCCCACGAGTCCGTCTTCTCCAGAATTTCCTTCATCTTCAATTTTGTACATTACAAAATTTATACTCGAGTTACATTCGAGTCTTAAACTAATTTTAACAGAAATAATAAATAAAAGGCCGACACGCAGGTCGCAATCACAATACAACACACACAACACAAATAACGGCACGCAGGCCGTAATATGAATTACACACATATTTTAATCTAATTAAAATAGGGTCTTGGGCCATGACCATCACACTACTGTACATAATTCAAAATTATGTATTTTACAGAAATTTATCTAATTTTTCTATGTATTTTATGAATTTTATGAGTCACAACTCCACGGTGGTCCCGTTAAGCGGGTTTCGGGCACAATCACGTGACAAGGCCCCTTGCGGGGTTAGGGGCGGCGCCCCTACTCACGAAATTAATTTCGTGAGTGTCGTATCGCGATCTAACAGTGCCTAACCCGCTGTCCCAAAATCTATTTGGGCGAAACTTGCCGTTTCGGAGAAGTTTTTCTCGGTGGTCGAAGTGTACAAGTGCTTCGCACTCGTTGCTTCGCCTCTACGAGAAAAATACTCACAAAATCCTAAAAATTAGAAAAATTACAGAATTATAAACTACTCTAAATTTTGTATCCCATACAAAAAATAAATAAATACGTGCTTCGCACGTGGCTCTGATACCACTGTTGGGTTTTTCGGGCCGCGAAAACCGCCTTTTCGCGTCGCGGAAACCCCGAGAACCCAAAGCCATGGATCTCGTGCGAAGAAAAATTTCGAAACAAAAATCATGTATTCATTTCATGCTCAAAACTCGATCTACTCCTAGATCTAAAGAGGGATAAACCATTTTACCTTTGGTGCGTGCCCCGCTTAATCCCGCTCGCTCCTTTTAGATGTCGGATCTCTAGGACGTCAAGTGCCGTCCCTCTAGAAGTATCCACGCGAACAAAGTGGATGGAGGAAACCCTTTAGGTGTGCTAGCACCTTTCAAGGGTTCGGCCAAGAGGAGAAGAAGAAGAAGAGCACCAACACTTGGAGGAGGAAGAAGAGAAGACACACCATGAGAAAAAAAATAGAACCAAAACTTGGCAAGTTCTCTCATTATGGCCGGCCACATAATGGCCATTAAGTGGCCGGCCATAAACCCCCTTTCAATTTGAATTCAAATTCAAATGGGGGGTTACAACCTTTGGAGATGATGTGGAGCATCATCATTGGTCAAATACCAAGCCAAGTCATCACTTGGTCAAGTCAAGGTGAGGTGGCCTTTTGGTCAAGTCAAACTTGACCATTAATCTTCCTTGATGAGGTGGCATCCACACTTAATGCTCTTGATGATGTGGAGCATCATCAATGGTTGGCTCCATGCCAATTCATCACCATGATGTGGCATTAAGTCAAGTCTAACTTGAGGTGGATTTGGGTCAAGTCAAACTTGCCTTTTATGGACTTTCCATATTTAGTCAAGTCAAACTTGACTCCATTTCTTCTCCCATGTCAAGTCTAACTTGAAGTGGAACCAAGTCAAGTCAAACTTGATTTGGATTTGGGTCAAGTCAAACTTGCCTTTTATGAACTTTCCATATTTAGCCAAGTCAAACTTGACTTCATTTTTTCTCCATCTATTTGTTCTTTGTGTGTGACCCTATAGGTTCTTGTAACGTTGGCAATGCTTCTAACATCTTAGAAACATAAGCAATTAGCGGTATCTAACAACACATCATTGCTACCCAAGTTACAAGAATGTTGAGATCCAACATCACCAATGTGACTACTAATTATGACTTTCATAATATGTGACAATGTCCTTCTATCGTCGATATCTAGATTGATCTTCTATGAAGCATAGACCGTGTCATCCTCCAATCAATCTATGTGTCTTGAACTCCAAGTATACTCACTATAATCAAATAAGTTCAATATCTCATATTGCCTTATTTGGGCATGACCATGCACTTAGTGATCTCACTCTATCAAGACTATGATATCTCTCCCGTCATATAGGAGGGATAGATCCCATCTACATCACTCACATCCCTCCGCATAATTTGTTACATACCCAGTAATCGCCTTTATAGTCCACCCAGTTACGGGTGACGTTTGACGAAACTAAAGTACATAACTCCTTATGTAGGGAACTATGGTGACTTCAGGTCTAAGGACTAATAGTCATACTAATAGTCACATGAGAAAGTATATGACACTCATATAACGATCCATGATACTTTCTCATGGTGGGTCATTTAGTATACATTCTCCAATGCATACTCATGTGTCAACTTGATATCTCATATTCATGACTTGTGAGATCAAGTCATCGTGTTGACCTACATGCTAGTCTCTATGCATTAACATTGTCCCTGAATGTTAATACTTGACTAGGAATAATTAAGAGTAGTGTTCTCTATATCATCTCACTATCGATTCAACCAATCGATTGATATAGATATGAACCTACTACCAAGGACGTTATTACACTTAGTTATTTGGCACCAATACAAGTAAGTATAATAACCATAATCAAATGCCTTTATTTATATATATGAAATATGATACAATAAGTCCATACAACAACCATCACGTGATTGGCTCTAGGGCTCTCACTAACATTCGATCTGATCGGGGTGGTGAATACTTAAGTCAAGAGTTTCAAGATTATCTTAGGGACAATGGGATATTGTCTCAATGGACTCCGCCATATACACCATAGCATAATGGTGTATCTGAGAGGCGTAACCGAACCTTGATAGACATAGTTAGATCTATGATGAATCATGCAACTCTTCCAAAATCCTTTTGGGGCTATGCGCTTAAGACAGCTGTTTACTTGTTAAACAGAGTCCCGACCAAGGTAGTCTCTACTACTCCATATGAGACGTGGAATAGTATGAAACCTCATTTATCTCACCTAAAGATATGGGGTTGTCCTGCTTATGTAAAGCGGACTATATCAGACAAATTGGATGCTAAGTCTGATAAATATCTATTTGTTAGATACCCTAAGGAAACGAAGGGTTACCAATTCTATCATCCCTTGGAACAAAAGGTGTTTGTTTCAAGGCATGCTGTATTTCTAAAAAAGAATTTCTTTTACAAGAAAACAGTGGGAGTAGCATTGAACTTGAAGAAGTTCAAGAAACTCCAATAGACATTACAGAGACACCTAGTCTAGACCCACAACTGATAACTCATAATGATGAGCTATCAGTTGAACCTAAAACAATACCACTTCTTCGTAGGTCTGATAGGACACGCAATATTCCAGAGAGATACGGATTGTTCATAAGTGAATCGACCGACGTGTTACTCATTAACAATGACGAACCTATCAATTATGAAGATGTTCTTAATAATTCAGAAAGGGATAAATGGCTTGAAGCCAAGAAGTCGGAAATGGATACCATGTACAAAAATTAAGTATGGGACTTGGTTAACCCACCTGAAGGGATTAAGCCCATAGGGTGCAAGTGGGTTTTCAAGAAGAAAACTCACATGGAAGGTAATGTTGTTACCTTTAAGTCTAGATTAGTGGCAAAAGGATATCGTCAGAAACAAGGAATTGATTATGACGAAACCTATTCGCCAGTAGCTATGCTTAAATCCATTCGGATGCTCCTGGCCATAGCAGCTCATTATGAGATATGGCAAATGGATGTGAAAACAGCTTTCCTTAATGGAAACCTGCTTGAGGATGTATACATGATACAACCTGAAGGTTTCACAACGGTTGATAAAACTAAAGTATGCAAGCTTCGACGATCCATATATGGACTAAAGCAAGCATCCAGGAGCTGGAACATCCGTTTTGATGAGACAATCAAAGAGTTTGATTTCTCACAAAATCCTGACGAACCTTATGTGTATAAGAAGGTTAGTGGGAGTGCAGTCGTATTTCTAATGTTATATATCGATGACATATTACTTATAAGAAATGATATAGCAGTCTTACAGTCAGTTAAAATTTGATTATCCAAACCTTTCTCCATGAAAGACCTGGGAGAAGCAACCTATATCCTTGGGATTAGAATCTATAGAGATAGATCAAAACGATTGCTTGGTCTTTTGCAGTCTATATATATTGACTGAGTGCTAAAAGGGTTTAGCATGACGGAATCCAAGAAAGGTTACCTTCCCATCAGGCATGGGATCAACCTTTCGAAGTCTATGTGTCCGCGCACAGAAGACGAGAGGATTTGCATGAATAAGATTCCTTATGCATCCGCGATAGGATCTATCATGTATGCTATGTTATGTACTAGGCCCGATGTATCGTATGCTCTGAGCGTCACAAACAGATACCAGTTTGATCCAGGAATGGATCATTGGGCGGCTATTAAGACAATCCTCAAGTACTTAAGAAGAACTAAGGATGTGTTCCTAATATATGGAGAAGGTGATATGGTAATACGTGGGTATACAGATGCCAGTTTCCAGACAGATAAGGATGACTCCAAATCTTAGTCTGGATACGTATTTATTTTGAATGGAGGCGCAATAAGTTGGAAGAGTTCCAAGCAAGACACCGTAGCAGATTCTACCACGGAAGGGGAATATATTGCAGCTTCGGAAGCAACAAAGGATGTAGTCTGGATCAAGAAGTTTATCTCAGAACATGGTGTGGTTCCAACCATTGTTGAAGCAATACCGGTTTATTGTGACAACAATGGAGCTATTGCACAAGCAAAGGAACCAAGGTCTCATCAGCGATCCAAACATATGCTTCGCCGCTATCATCTGATCAGAGAGATTATAAGAAGGAATGATATACAAATTGAGAAAATTCCCATTGAAAGGAATTTAGCGGATCCTCTAACTAAGGCCTTGCCTCAATGCAAGTTTGAGGGTCATGTTAGAGCCTGTGGTATTGGATACCGTAGCGGTTGGCATTAGGCCAAGTGGGAGTTTGTTAGTGATATGAAAAAAGTGTCCTAAGGCAATCGCCTTATGATTGTAATCATATTTTAATAAATGAATATTCACTATTTGAGTATACATGTTTATGTATTTGATTGAGATCTTAATCTCATTTACTGAATGTCCGCAATACAATTCACAGCATGAGAGAATTTGTGATGAATTCACAACTAGTGATTATCTCTACATGTGCAATTGTGAAGTATTGAAATTGTCCCTAGTCGATGAATTGATAAAAACGGACACTATTAATTCTGTTGAGACTAGCATGGGTTATTCTCTAATCAGCTGATTCTCACTGGCTGGTGACATTGGGATGTTCGGAGATAAACATGAATGCTAGTTAAGGGAACTAGTTCATTGGAGTAACTGGCTGTAAAACTTCATATGGTAGTCTACATATAGACATGTCAGTGAAGTTCTTACTGCAGCTTAAGTGCGATGTTCCTTTGATTGCGGTGTTCAAATCATCTTGGTCATGGAGACTTATACTTTGACATCTTAAGCAAGCATCTCCAAGGAGGTGTGGACCCAGGATGATTGGGTATAAGCTGAAGTGCCCAATGATGTTTGAACAACCTACAAAGGATTCACTACTCCTTGCGAGGAGATGTATACCCAAGGCCTATCGTCGGATTGTTACTTGAAGCCTCTGGCCAGAGCATGACATGTTTAGAGTATGAATCTCTTAGATACATGAGAGTAATTAGAATCCGTAGGACGAGAAAACGTTACTTGGGCTAGGTGTGACGTCAGCCTAGTGGGGACTGACACACATAGACCATGTCCTAAACCAAGTGGGTATAAGATGGTAAAGGGAATGAGGCACGATTCATTATAGCTGCTGAAGGGTTTCAGAATTGTTTATGAGGTCAACCGTTGATCTTTCGATTAATTGGGGATCATGATGTACTACTAGGTGCCACTCATGATCGTTCTATAATTGGTTAATTATAGACGGCCAACATAAATCGAAAGCCTATTTAGTCACACGCACTACGAGTAATCCGAGGGATTTAAAACGAGTTAAAAATTGGATTTTCCAATCAAGAGAGATTAGGTTTGGTTGAGCCAAACGATAAGTCGAATCTGAATTTTTCAGAGACGCATCGGAAGCGTAAAATGGCTAAGTCTTTTGAAGACTTAATAGATGAATTAAATGAGTTTAATTCATTGGGGCGTGGCCTGGATAGGCCGGCCAAAGAGGGTCCCCACCCTCTTTGCTTGGCCGGCCACAACAAAGGGAGGTAACCAAATTGTTTGGTTCAATTTATAAAATAAATCAAGTGTGGTTTGTTTTATAAAATTATGGATGATATAAATTTTTTATATAAACCAAGGTTTGGTTTATTTTTCATGGAAATTAAAATGAACCATGGATTGGTTTATTTTATTTTATAAAATCAATCATGGATTGATTTACCATGATAAAGAAATTTATATAAAGAAATTTATATAAAATTTATTTTTCATGGAAATTAAAATGAACTAAGGATTGGTTTATTTTATTTTATAAAATCAATCATGGATTGATTTACCATGATAAAGAAATTTATATAAAGAAATTTATTTTTCATGGAAATTAAAATGAACCATGGATTGGTTTATTTTATTTTATAAAATCAATCATGGATTGAAATTTATATAAAGAAATTTATATGATAAATTTCTTATGAAAATTTATTCCATAAGAAAAAAGAGACTTGGTTGATTTTTATCATGAATTAAAATATGATTTTAACCATGATATAAAATCAAGACTTGGCATGATGGAATAAGTCATAGAAAATTTATATGATAAATTTCTTATGGAAATTTATTGCATAAGAAAAAAAAGACTTGGCGGTTGAGAGACCACTATATAAAGGACCCAAGGCAAGGCTTGGAATTCATTCGAAATAATCCAAGTATTCTTGCCTAGGCTCTCTCCCTCTCCTCCCTTCTTTCTCTTGGCTGGCCACAAGGTCCTTCCTCCCTCTTCTTGCCGTGAGCACAAGGAGAAGCACCGAGGCGATGAAGCTCTTCCGTTGGGACGATCTTCCTCTCCGGCCATCATCACCTTGGGATTGGGCGCAAGTCATCTTCCTCCTTCTCGCCGGAATTGTGATTCCGGCCAACCTTAGTGGTGAGTTTTTCCAATGTGATTACTTCTCTCTTGGTTTTTGTCGCATTCTCGGAGAATCTAGTAGTTCTCGAGAACACGAAACTCGTGGCTTTGCGAAGTCATCCCGAACATACTCGGCGTGGACGCGAATAGAGGCGGAGCTTCCGAGGGACGCTTACTGTTGGTGCAATTTGCACTAATAGTTAAACCTGAGTTTTGATGAATGAAAAATAGGTTAAAGTTAGACTTGCTTTTGGTTTTGACCTCTTTACTAAGTGTGCAGGGTTGAAAGACTTAGGACCTGACACCAGGCTGAAGTCCAGGGTGGTTGAGTCCTGGCGGGAAGTCCAGGGTGGTTGAGTCCTGGCGAGAAGTCCAGTTGGGTTCACGGGGCCTGACAACTGGCTGAAGCCCAAGTTGGTTGAAACTTGGCAAAAAGACGAGGGTGGTTGAGCCCTGGCAGGAAGACCTGGTGGGTTAAGAAGTTGAGTAGAGCTGCACGAGGTAAGTGAGGTAAGTCACTGGAGGAGCGAACCAGTGAGGACGGGTCCTATTTTAGGACTGTAGGCGCGGTCCAACTTAGGCCCATTTTGGTGACCTCGGTTGAGTCCTGGTTAGATCCTTATCCAGGTTTGGACGGGGTCTAATTAACTCTAAATGCATTAACTCTATTTTACAGAATTTATTTAATTAGATTCTAAATGCATTAACTCTATTTTACAGAATTTATTTAATTAGATTTTGTAGTTGAATTTTATAAAATTATTCCTTATCTAAAGCCTTGGTGGAGGATAAATTATCATTTAAATTATTCGTACTTCCTTCTTTTTAGAGAATAAAATTATTCCTACTAATGCTTAAAATTCTCACGTAAAGCTTAGCTGGAAGGATAAAATCTCCTTTTAAATTATTAATAAAATTGTAAGAGGATAAAACCTCTCGGTTAACTTTTCAATATTCTGTATTTATATTTTATTTAAATTATTTTCTTAATTGAAGCAAAGGATAGAAACATTATCTTTTTTTTAATTATTTCATCTTGTTGATGGATAAAATTTGAGCTGAGAAGATCATGCATCGAGGCACTATAAATAGAAGCAAGCAAGCCCTCTAACAGATAAGAAAATTTGATTCTGGTTCAAGCTTTGGCGCTCTCTTGCTTCCACGCTCCTCTGCTGCGGTTTGTGCTTTGACTCGACGCTGTCCGACCGCTGCTGGAAGATCGCTCCCAACACCCAAGCTGCTTCAGATAAATCTAAGTGTTGGGTAACGAATTTTTTTTTCTGTCTGCACTTAAATTATTTAAGGGGGAAGTGTAGGGCTGTTACACTTCCGCCCACTCTTGTATTCGAATCACTCTATCGGTAGTTTGTCGGTAGAGGTTTTTAGTGGATTGCCCACAGGAAAGGTTCAAGGAACCTGGGCCTTCGAGTAGGAGTCGGCGAAGGCTCCGAACGAAGTAAAACTCCTCGTGTAATTTTTTATTATTTTTCGCTTTCGCATTTCGTTTTAATTTTTCCGCTGCGCACGTTATAAAAAGCATCGTACAATTTTCTATCGACTCTGATTTTATAACGAAGATTATAAAAGTCACGTGATTCACCCCCCCTCTCACGTGCATCGGTCCTACAAGTGGTATCAGAGCCAAGTTCGCTCTGTATCGGTGCAACCACCATAAGAGCCGGGGGAAATCCAATTCTTTTTCGTTTGTTTTTGTGTTTTCGCTGCACGATCTAAATTAGGTATTGTTGCCTAAATTTAGATATTTTCTATCGATTTTACTCGAATTTGGGCAACACCATTTCGAGTCGTTTTTTGTTCCTTTCTTCTCCTTTTCCTACCACACTACTAATCCAAGACCTAGTCTTGGAACAAGTGTTTTTATTGTTGTCTATTTCAGATGGCTCAAGGTGAAGGATATAGTACTGCCCGTCCTCCGCTCTTCAATGGGGAAGACTTCCCTTACTGGAAACGAAGAATGGAGGTGTACCTAAAGACTGATATGGATCAATGGTTCGCGGTGCAATCTGGCTACGAACCACCAATGGATGAGGGAAACAATGCACTACTGAAGCATGACAGATGGAACCTAGAAATGAAGAAAAGGGCTCAGATTGAGTTCAAAGCATAGAACACACTCCAATGCGGACTAACCAAAGAGGAATTGAACCGTATCGGCCCAACTGAATCTGCCAAAGAACTTTGGGACAAACTGATTGAACTGCATGAAGGCACCTCAGATGCGAAGGTAACAAAAAGAGATTTGTTATTGAATAAATTATTTAACATAAAAATGTAGGAAGGTGAGTCTGCAAGCCAACTCCACGCCCGGATCAAGGACATACTAAATGGACTCCACCTCATTGGGCACAAACAAGAAAATAGAGATATTATAAGGTATGCACTAAATGCCTTTCCTAGAAACTCTTTATGGGCATCCATCATAGATGCTTATAAAATTTCTAGGAATCTTTCCAAAATAAATTTAGATGAACTATTCTGTGAATTAGAACTGCACGAACAAACTAACGCCAAGGCCAAGAAAGGATTTGCTTTGTTTGCAGGTTCTTCAAAAGAAGTCAAGTCGAAGAAGAAAATTCAAGAATCAGAAGAAGAGTCAGACTCAGACTCAGATGACGAGGAACAAATGGTTAACTTAGTATGAAAAGTCCTCGCCAAAAAGAAAAGCAAATTCTCGAAAAGAGATTTCCAAAAGATAATGAAGCCAACCAGTTATGGAGACAAAAGCAAAATAACCTGCTTCGGTTGCAACAGAAAAGGACACTTCAAACATGAATGTCCCTACAAAACGGAGGACCAATCAAAGAAAAGCAAGAAGAAGAAGGCTCTTCAAGCCACCTGGGACGAGAGTTCGGATGACTCTGACTATGAACCACCAAAGAAGACAAGCTACCTCGCGCTAATGGCAACTGGACCCGGGTCAGACTTGGAGCACGACGAAGATTCCGAATACGAGTCGAGTCAAGAGATCGGACTCTTTTCGGACGACTCGACTAAGGTATATTTAGATTCAGTTAATGAAAAATTTTTTAAGATTATTTCCATTTTAAATAAAAAATTACTTGCATCTGAATCTAGGAATGACCAGCTCCTTAAGGAAAATCAAGACCTTAAGGAGCAATTAATTAATACCAGAACATTAACTGAACAAACTCAAAATCAAAAGACAATTGAGCTTGAAACTGAAAACTCCACTCTAAAGGGCGAAGTCCTAAAACTTAAGGATCTACTCGCAACTTTCACAACCCGATCCAAGAACCTTGACCTCATTCTTGGATCACAAAAGGGCATGTACAATAAATTTGGGATAGGATATAAATCAGGATCAGCCCAAAGATCCTTTATCTCCTTTATCCACCCCCGCAAAAATCAACGAAAAGCGTGGGTTCCGAAAGCTTACCTAACAAAGCAAGTAGGTCAGAATCAACTTTATGTCCCAAAAAGGGACATCCACTACATTGACCCTAGACACCCAGTCTACAATTTAGGGGGAAGCTCTAAATTAGTTGGCACCTCAAAGTCACCCTTTACCCGTCTGGGTACCTAGGACTAGTTTCAAAAGTTAGTCTGACACTTGACCTACTCAGTACCAGGGTAGGGCGAGCTGATAGTACGTTAGGGAAGCTGATCTAAGGAGTCAGGTAGGGGAAGGCGTCCTCTATTTGGTCTTCTTAGCCCAGTGGAACTAGCCGAAGCTACCTCGCCACATCCTAGACTAGTTAGACCAAGGAGTTTCAATAGGTAGGTTAAAAGTACAACTTCCTTAAGCGGTTTTGCCTAGAAAGTGGTTGTTGATCCAATAAGGCTTCGGCCAAAGAAGACCTCTATGCCTCGCCACGGCCTAGAAACCAATTATGGAAGTATACTTTTAAACTGCTTCTTGTCAAACCTGAATCTAACAAAAGGTCAGATTAACTTTTATAAATCAAACTCAAACTTATCTCACACAAATCATAGGATCCCTTTGATTGACAACTTAGATCAAGTGAGATGAATAAGGACAACTAAAATCAAATTCAAAATTCAAATTAACAAAATCAAATTCAAAATTCAAATTAACAAAATCAAAATTCAAAATTCAAATTAACAAAATCAAATTTCAAAATTCAAATTAACAAAATCAAATTCAAAATTCAAATTAACAAAATCAAAATTCAAAATTCAAATTAACAAAATCAAAATTCAAAATTCAAATTAACAAAATCAAATTTCAAAATTCAAATTAACAAAATCAAATTTCAAAATTCAAATTAACAAAATCAAAATTCAAAATTCAAATTAACAAAATCAAATTCAAAATTCAAATTAACAAAATCAAATTCAAAATTCAAATTAACAAAATCAAATTCAAAATTCAAATTAACAAAATCAAAATTCAAAATTCAAATTAACAAAATCAAATTTCAAAATTCAAATTAACAAAATCAAATTTCAAAATTCAAATTAACAAAATCAAATTTCAAAATTCAAATTAACAAAATCAAATTTCAAAATTCAAATTAACAAATTCAAAATTCAAAATTCAAATTAACAAATTCAAAATTCAAAATTCAAACTAACAAAATCAAAGTTCAAAATTCAAATTAACGAATTCAAAATTCAAAATTCAAATTAACGAATTCAAAATTCAAATTTCAAATTAACAAAATCAAAATTAATAAAATTCAAATTAATAAAATTCAAATTCAAAAATTCATAAAATTCAAATTCAAAATTCAAATTCAAAAATTCATAAAATTCAAATTCAAAATTTAAATTCAAAAATTAATAAAATTCAAAATTCAAATTCGAGTTTTAAATTCTTTAGGATGTTTAAAATTTTCTTAAAAAAAAAAATTCAAAAACTTAACCTAAGTTCTAAATCTTTTACTTAACTGTAGGTAAATAAATGGATTATTGACCGTGGGTGCTCCAGACACATGACTGGGGATCCCACCAAATTTACAGAACTCAAGTACAAAAGACTAGGGACCGTTGCTTTTGGAAATAACGGTAAACTTAAGGTAATTGGCCTAGGTAATATTGAACTTGAGTCTGATTTTATAATTACAAATGTATTACTTGTTGAAAATTTTCACTTCAATTTACTGAGTATTAGCCAATTGTGTGACACTGGTTATAAGGTTAGGTTCCTATCCAATGAATGTCTGATCAAACACAATGACAACCCAAACATCACACTTAGAGGACTTAGGCACAATAACATTTATGAAATTAAGTTAACCTGTCCCTTAGAAAATTGTCTTTTAACCCATAAGGATGAGACTTGGCTCTGGCATAGGAGACTTTCACACACTCACTTCAGAAAACTACCTAAACTAAAAGGTTTAGTTAGAGGCCTACCAAAGTTATCTAACCTTGAGTCAACCTTATGTAATGCATGTCAACAAGGAAAACAAACTAGGTCAACCCACAAACCAACTAGTCAAACTCAAACTAAGTCAATTCTTGAATTAATTCACCTAGACCTATTTGACTCACATGGGGTAAAATCAATTAGTGGAAACCTTTACTGTTTAGTAATCATAGATGACTATTCAAGATTTACCTGGGTAAAATTTTTAAAAAATAAAGATGAAACTTTTGATATGTTTACTCAATTTTGTAAATTAGTAGAAAATGAAAAAGGGATTAAAATTAAAAGACTTAGGAGCGATAACGGCGGGGAATTCAAAAATCAAAAATTTAACCAATTCTGCTTAGAAAATGGCTACCATCACGAATTCTCTTGTCCTAAAACACCTCAACAAAATGGAATAGTAGAAAGGAAAAATAGAACACTACAAGAAGCAACCAGAACAATGCTAAATGAATACAATCTACCTAAATATTTTTGGGCTGAGGCTGTTAGTACAGCCTGTTATGTACAAAATAGAATAACTATAAATAAAAATCTAGGAAAAACAACTTTTGAAATCTATTATGAAAAACAACCTAATATTAAGTATTTTAATGTATTTGGATGCAAAGTGTATATATTAAACACTAGAGAACACTTAGGAAAATTTACCTCTAAGGTTGAGGAAGGTATCTTTGTAGGTTATTCCCTTACCAGTAGAGCTTATAGAGTTTATAATAAAACTACCCTAAGAATTGAAGAAACTACAAATGTAAAATTTGATGAAAAGTCTAGCCCAAATAACCTTGATCAAACCACCTACCAATCAATTGATTTTGTTAGGTCTAGTACTGACCCAAATGAAAGCCAATTTGAGGACCGAGACCATGATCTGACTGAACCTGCACCTGAATCTGAACCTAACCAACCCAGAACTATTCGAGTTAGCTCAGCCCACCCAACTGATTAGATCATAGGCGATCCAGAGCTAAGGGTTTAGACCAGATCAGCCTTTAGGAACCTTAGTCAAATTGCCTTGATTTCAAAAATTGAACCCAAGTCTATAGAAGAGTCCTTACTTGACCCTGATTGGATCATAGCCATGCAGGAAGAGTTAGCCCAATTTGAACGTAGTCAAGTCTGGGACTTAGTACCCTTGCCTAAAGGCAAGAAATTTATTGAAACTAAATGGGTCTTTAGGAATAAACTTAACGAACAAGGAGAAACAATCAGGAATAAGGCTAGGTTAGTAGCTAAGGGGTTTAGCCAAGTAGAATGACTTGATTATGATGAAACCTATGCCCCTGTAGCTAGACTTGAGTCCATTAGGATGCTTTTAAGTTATGTAGCCCATAAGGGATTCAAGTTGTATCAAATGGATGTTAGGTCAGCCTTCCTAAATGGCCTGATTAAGGAAGAAATCTATGTAGGCCAACCCCCAGGTTTTGAAAGCCTAGAATATCCTGACTATGTCTTTAAACTTAAGAAAGCCTTATATGGACTTAAGCAAGCCCCTAGGGCCTGGTATGAAAGATTGTCTAACTACTTAGTATCTAAAGGCTTTAACCAAGGCAAAATTGACCCAACACTATTTGTTAAAACTCTAAAAACTGATATTTTTATAGCTCAAGTATATGTAGATGATATAGTATTTGGCTCAACTAACTCAAATTTTTTACAAGATTTTATAACGGTAATGGAAAATGAATTTGAAATGAGTTTAGTAGGTCAATTAACTTTCTTTTTAGGGTTACAAATAAAACAGACTAGTGAGGGTACTTTTGTCTATCAACAAAAATACACTAAAGAATTACTTAGAAAATTTGGAATGGATAGTGCTAAAGAAATTAAGACACCTATGGCTACCAAGCAAACTATAGATAGTGACACAAATGGCAAACCTGTTGACCTTAAGTATTATAGAAGTGCTATAGGTAGCTTACTTTACCTAACTGCAAGTCGACCTGATATTCTCTTTGCAGTTAGTATGTGTGCTAGGTATCAAACATGTGCTAAAGAATCACATCTAACCCTAGTTAAAAGGATATTTAGGTATCTCAAAGGGACAGAAAGTTTAGGAATTTGGTACCCTAGAACAGCCCAGTTTGAACTTATTGGATTTTCTGACTCAGATTATGCTGGCTGTAAATTAGATAGAAAAAGTACCAGTGGTGGATGCCAACTTCTAGGACCCTCACTAGTTAGTTGGTTCAGTAGAAAACAACATTGTGTTGCCCTATCCACCACTGAAGCTGAATACATAGCAATGGGTAAATGTGTAGCCCAATTACTCTGGATGATGCATACCTTAAAAGATTTTAACTTAGATTTTAAGAAAGTCAAAACTTTTATAGATAATCTAAGTTCAATTAATCTAACCAAAAACCCAATTCACCAATCTAGGACCAAACATATAGAAATTAAGCACCATTTTGTTAGAGATCATGTTAATAAAGGGGAAATAGAACTTAATCATGTTGAATCCAAATCTAACCTAGCTGACATATTCACTAAACCACTTCCTGAATCCGAATTTAGCAATTTAAGAAGGTTAATAGGAATGTGTGTTGTAGACTAGGATTGACCTAATCACTTTTACTCAACTCACAAATTCTGTTTGACACATAGCTTGAGTTAGAGTTAATTTTTGTACTTGCATTTCTTGTACTCTCTAAAATGTGTATTTTTTAAACTTGATTTTCAAAATTGACTTTGATTTTCACACTTAATTTTTAAAAAAAATAACTTTGATTTCAAACTTGACTTTCGAGACTGGTGGACTTAGCCTAAGTTTGACCCCTAGAGATGCATGTTCCTATAGATTTAGAGGCCGCATCTCACAAAGCACATTAGGTATAACATGTTTGTGTATGCTAAAACTTAGAACGGGGTGAGATGCATAGTGTATTGCCTGGACTTCAGAATGCTTAAACCTATGCATCGTAGCAAGTCTGGGCGTTAAATACCAACTTCATATTGATCAAGTCAAGTAGTCTTTCTGTAAAGCTAAGCTAGACACTAGTACTTGACTTGACTAACCTAGTGAAAACTACTATCCTATAGATAGTTAGCTAGTAACTACGGTTAGACATTCAAAATGGGCTAAACTTTCTTACTTGGTTCAGGGGGAGCTTGAGTTTATATTTTGTATTCTAACTCTCAAAAATGTTTAGTGAAAACTGTTTTAGAAAATATCTTCTTTAATTGAACAAGGATTTTTTTAAAAAAAAATTATCTTGAAATTTTTCTCTCAAATTAATCCTGAAAATATTCTAAATGATCCTTTGAAAAGAAATTTTGGAAAATCTTCTCTTTTTCATTAATTTACCTTGATATATTCTTTATTTTGGAAAAGATTAAGATTTTGAAGGTAGCCTTTTTAATTTTTGAAAATGGTGTTCGAAAAGTCATTTCTAAATTTACACCTAGTCATTTCCTTTAACATTTATGCTCTCAGATTGTTTGTGTTAAATTAAAAATTTGACTTACCCCTCTGAATCAGTTCAGAAACTTAGTATGCTTGTTAAGCAATTTTTCTTCCCCAAATACTTAAAGTATTTTTTACTTGGCTGGCATATTACTTGATTGCTTGTTTTATTTCTGATGCTTGCGCACTTATTATTTCTTTGTTTTGATGAATGCCAAAGGGGGAGGGTTTAAGGGTTGAGTTAGAAAATTAAAAATTTCTGATCTTAGAGCATGTCATTTGCATATTATTCTTGGACTCATTGCTTTATCTGGTATTTTCTAACTTTAACCCAGGTTGTCATTGCATCAAAAAGGGGGAGATTGTTGGTGCAATTTGCACTAATAGTTAAACCTGAGTTTTGATGAATGACAAATAGGTTAAAGTTAGACTTGCTTTTGGTTTTGACCTCTTTACTAAGTGTGCAGGGTTGAAAGACTTAGGACCTGACACCAGGCTGAAGTCCAGGGTGGTTGAGTCCTGGCGGGAAGTCCAGGGTGGTTGAGTCCTGGCGAGAAGTCCAGTTGGGTTCACGGGGCCTGACAACTGGCTGAAGCCCATGTTGGTTGAAACTTGGCAAAAAGACGAGGGTGGTTGAGCCCTGGCAGGAAGACCTGGTGGGTTAAGAAGTTGAGTAGAGCTGCACGAGGTAAGTGAGGTAAGTCACTGGAGGAGCGAACCAGTGAGGACGGGTCCTATTTTAGGACTGTAGGCGCGGTCCAACTTAGGCCCATTTTGGTGACCTCGGTTGAGTCCTGGTTAGATCCTTATCCAGGTTTGGACGGGGTCTAATTAACTCTAAATGCATTAACTCTATTTTACAGAATTTATTTAATTAGATTTTGTAGTTGAATTTTATAAAATTATTCCTTATCTAAAGCCTTGGTGGAGGATAAATTATCATTTAAATTATTCGTACTTCCTTCTTTTTAGAGAATAAAATTATTCCTACTAATACTTAAAATTCTCACGTAAAGCTTAGCTGGAAGGATAAAATCTCCTTTTAAATTATTAATAAAATTGCAAGAGGATAAAACCTCTCGGTTAACTTTTCAATATTCTGTATTTATATTTTATTTAAATTATTTTCTTAATTGAAGCAAAGGATAGAAACATTATCTTTTTTTTAATTATTTCATCTTGTTGATGGATAAAATTTGAGCTGAGAAGATCATGCATCGAGGCACTATAAATAGAAGCAAGCAAGCCCTCTAACAGATAAGAAAATTTGATTCTGGTTCAAGCATTGGCGCTCTCTTGCTTCCACGCTCCTCTGCTGCGGTTTGTACTTTGACTCGACGCTGTCCGACCGCTGCTGGAAGATCGCTCCCAGCACCCAAGCTGCTTCAGATAAATCTAAGTGTTGGGTAACGAATTTTTTTTTCTGTCTGCACTTAAATTATTTAAGGGGGAAGTGTAGGGCTGTTACACTTCCGCCCAATCTTGTATTCGAATCACTCTATCGGTAGTTTGTCGGTAGAGGTTTTTAGTGGATTGCCCACAGGAAAGGTTCAAGGAACCTGGGCCTTCGAGTAGGAGTCGGCGAAGGCTCCGAACGAAGTAAAACTCCTCGTGTAATTTTTTATTATTTTTTGCTTTCGCATTTCGTTTTAATTTTTCCGCTGCGCACGTTATAAAAAGCATCGTACAATTTTCTATCGACTCTGATTTTATAACGAAGATTTTAAAAGTCACGTGATTCACCCCCCCCCCTCTCACGTGCATCGGTCCAACACTTACGGTTGGATCTCGTCCCTTCCTTCGAGTTACGCGAGGTAACAAGTAAATTAGTTTACATTTCTGCAAAATTTTAAATATATGATCATGTCTACATAACATAAGGTTGCATGCTTAGATGTGTGGTTAAATAATTTGAGAAATTATTTATGCTAAACCTTCCGCTGCACGTAATTAATTTTAAAATTACGAACCCGCATCCATGTCAACATGCACCCGGTCCCAACAAATATAAGTACATAAAATACTTAACATAATGAAGTTCTTGACATTAAACATAAGCATATAAAATACTTGACATGGAATAGATGCATAACATGAGAGATAAGTGCATAAAACGATTTGCATGAGTTAAATGCACATAACATAAGGATGCTTATTTGAAAATCATAATTATAAGTACTTAAACATAAATCTCAACATCAAGGGGGGGCCCCGGCTTATACCACATACATCCATCATTTGCGCGCATCCCTAAGTAAATGCGAGGTAGCTAGTCTCGACCTACTAGGGTACTAGGTTACCTTCAACCTAGGGACAGCTATGGTAGTCCAGAACCAAGGCTTTCTAAGAAGCCCATCCCTATTGGAAAGCTACGGTATCCCAGAACCGAGGCTTTCTAAGGAGCCCATCCCTTGGACCTTACTTGGGTCTGGTACAAGCCCATCCATAAAGTAAAATAGCTTCACATGCTTCTTTTTATATCATAAGAAATGCTCTTGGTATTTCACCATTCATAGAACTTACATAGCATAATTACAGACATAAACATGATCTTAATACATGAAGCATGGTATAAAGCATACTTAGCATTTCATCATTCATAGTTAATGCATAACATCATTATCCATAAAGGCACAAACATAGACTTGATTCATAAGGTATGTCATGCACACATCATTATGCCTTAGAGGCATGAACATTATCTTAATTCATAAGGCATGACATACATACATAATTATGCCTTAAAGGAATAAACATCATCTTAGGTCATAAAGCATGCATGATTTTGGTACGTAAGGTAAGCATGCATAGATAAGTTTTTTTACATACATGGTACATAACCCATAGCATACATGATCATGGTATCTATCATAAAGCATGCATGGGTAGGATCCATATGAACATGATACATACTACATAGGTTTATGACATTCAACATAAAACATGCGTAGTTCTACATAACCAATATGATCAAGACATTTAACATAATGCATGCATAATTTTACATAAACATGATCCATACTTCACAACACATGTGTTCATGGTATATGGTATAAAACATCCATGAATAAAACCTACTAAACATGGTACATAACATAAGCATACAAGGTCGTGATGCATATCACATAAAGTTAGGGTTTAGGCACCATAAAATTCATACAACATACTTGAACATATATTTACATCATAATGAGCCATAAACAAGTACACTTGAAACCCTTGCCTAACCCAATCCTTAGACTTAGGTGCTTGGCCGAATGTTTGTAAATGAAAGTTCCATTATTCAAGCAACATGTGAGGTACCATAACTAACGTAATGCTCATACAATACATACAATGCCATAGGAAGCCATTAGAACACATGATTGGGGCTAACCCTAATTCCTAGCATGGAAGTGGGTCTTGGCCGAAACCCTAGAGGGGTCACAAGGACATGAAAAATTTGTATAACTCACAATTAACATCCATTGTATCATAGGGAATTATAATAAGCATGCTTGAAGGGTTAGATCTAATCCTAACCATGAAAAGGGGAGGGGGCCGAAAGTTGTAGGGTGATTTGGGTGCTACAAAAATTCCACAACTCACAATTCATTCTTATTTTATCATGAGAAAGCATTAGGAAGTATAAGTGAGGTTTTAACATCATCCCAAGCCCTAAAATGGTGCTTGGCCGAAACCCTAGAGGGGTCACAATTCCATAGTTTTCTCAACATAGATCCCAAATAAATCGTAAATCAAGAAAGACAACATAAAAACTATTATACCACAGGTGAGGGAGTCTTACCTCTTGTTGTCTTGGTTATAAACCTTAAATAGAGAAAAAGATGAAGACCTTCTTGACCTTAGAACACCACTTGCCCTTGTAGCCTTGTAGGAAACCTTGGATCTTCAAGAGGGAGTCCTCTTGTGATGTTTTCCAAGGGGAAAACTCCCTTGTGGGTCACGGCAAGGAGGAGGAAGAAGAGGGGAGAGGAAGAGTCTTGGTGGAAGAAAAGAGGAGAAAAATAATTTAAGTGCATCTTCACTTCTCATCCATCTCTTTTATACTAAGTAAAGGGGCATGATGCCTCTTCACATGGTGCCTCTTCACCTCCTTTAGCCTCAACTAAAATCTTCTTTCTTTTCCAATAGCACTCCCTTGCTAGGTGAATTTGTTAGTACATGCATGATGAGACTTTGCCTCAATTCTAGGTCCAAGGTTCAATCCTTGGTGCATGCACTTTCTTTTTATTCCATTTACTCTTATTTTTGGCAAGGCCCACATAAGAGCCCACCAAGAGTTATGCTAATATTCCTAATTGGAACTCATTTCTATTTATGTTAAAATTCTACCCAAGGTCCACTAATAGCCATGGTACTAGAAGGCCCATATAAGGCCCATTAGTACTTAGTTTTTTAATCCATATAAGAAATCATGCTAAGGTTCATGCTAGTATTCATATGTTACTCAAGAATTTATATAGGCATGATCAATATTTTAAAGAAAAATATTGAGAGGATTTTACGGGCGTTACAAAGCCCCATACCTCGTGAAAGTTCATCCTCAAACTTAGAATAGCTCCGGGTACTTGCGTCTCATCTCGTCCTCGTGTTCCCAGGTGGCTTCCTCGAACCGTTGACTTTGCCATAGGACCTTTACTAAGGGTACCTCCTTGTTCCTTAGCTTTTTGACTTCCCGATCAAGGATCTGGATTGGTCGGCTTTCAAAACTTAGGTCCTCCTGAACTTGTACTGTCTGCGGCTCGATCACTTGGTCTGCGTTTGGAATACACTTCTTGAGCATCGACACATGGAACACGTTATGAATAGCTGACATCTCTGTTGGAGCAATCGGCCGTAAGATGGTCGGAGTGACCATAGGTTTTGATGTTTGGGCAAAGGGTTTAACATAGATTTTCCCTTGTATTCTTATATGTGTATGTTGAGTGTGCAGGTTGTACAGGTACACATATGGACTTGACTGGACGGCCTCGGTACGGTGAAGGATGACATGGAGGCAAGCTGGAGGCTTGCGTGCGCATCCGAGGGACTTTGGTGAGCAGGGACGATGAGCTGAGGGGCGCGGACTTCGAGGCATGTGTGAAGGATGGCATGGAGGCAAGCTGGAGGCTTGCGTGCATTCGAGGGACGGGAGCAGAAGATGAAGAGGGCGCGAAGGCAATAGTTGATGCTGCGGATGAGGAGTCAGTCGAGTCGTGAGGATCGAGTGATGTGTGAATGTACTCGGAAGGGATTCAGCTAGGCACCAGTCGACTGCTCTGGGAGCAGTCGACTGGTAGGTGGATGGTGAGTTGGCTAAAATTCGAACGTTGGGGTGCAACGGTCGAATTTGACTGGCACTAGTCGACTGCCCTTAGAGCAGTCGACTGGTGGCAAGGGTTTCAGCTTGAGTCCTATTTAAAGAGGACTTCGTGGTGGCTGAGATTTTTGACGAGTTTGGTCTTGGTTAAGGGCCAAACAGTAGTCTTTGTGCTCAGAGGTTCTCAAGGTGTTGTGGTGAGGTTTCTCCACCCACAAGGAGCGACAAGAGCAAGCCGGAGGTTATCCGGGGAGTGATCCACCGACGGATTCTTGGATTATTCACCCGGCCGGGGTGGATACCAAGTATATTCTCTTTGTTAGCATTGTTTGTTTTCTTTATTATTGTTTCCGCTGTGCAACTAACAACGCAGGTACATGAAAGATCCGAGAAACGCTATTCACCCCCCTCTAGCGGACGTATTTGATCCTACAATTGGTATCAGAGTGAAGGACTGCTCTTGATCGGACTAACCGCCGAGGGAGCATACGCTAGAGGAAGAAGAAAATGGAAGACAAATTTGGGGAAGACATTTACACTCCACCACCCTACGATCATGAAGACTTCGACGTTTGGAGGGCAAGGATCAAAACTTGGTTCGGAATGGAGTGGGCATGTAGAATTGCGCTTGAGGAGCCCTTCGAGATTCCAAAGGATAAGCACGGGAAGAAGCTTAGGCCTAAGTATTGGAATCAAGAGCAACAAGATCAAGCAAGGGCGAATAAAAAGGTAATTGATATATTGCTTAACATTTTGCCTACTAATGTTTTGAATGGTGTAGGAGTATACGAAAATGCACACGATCTATGCAAAAAGGTAGAAGAAATCCATAAAAATCCTACACGAGATCAATTAGTGGAAGAGGCCGAGGAGGTAAACTCAATAGCCCAAGAAGAGGAGAAAAAGGAAGAAGAATCATCTATCTCCTCAAGTGAAATGGAAGAAGAAAGTGAGAGGTCCTCCACCTCATCTAGAGAAGAAGAAGAAGAAGTATCAATTTCAAGAATTGAGGGGGAGGAGAGATCCATTTCCATACCGGAGCAAGAAAAAGCTCCAACCTCCACCAATGCCAAGACCAAGGACCATATCACATGCTTTGGATGCAACGAAAAGGGGCACTACAAGGACAAGTGCCCGAAAGGTAAGAAGGAGGTACTCTCTAAACCCGGGTCCATTCAATTTAAATCTAACATGAATTGTAGGAATGGAGAAGCCCAAGAAAAGAAAAAGGAGATTCGATGTTTCACATGTGGAGAGCTAGGGCACTACCACACCAAGTGCCCTAAAAAGGTGAACTAAAGAAAATGGAGCACTTGAGGAGATGGGAGAAAGAAGAAAGGAAGAAGAGAAGAAGCCCACATCAAGGAGGAACTCCAAAGGTAAGGAAGGTAACTCCTAACCTTAAGCCAAAATGTAATTCTAATTCAAGTTCCTCCATGCATGATAAAAATAGAATTAATTATACATCCATGCATGCTAGAACTCATGAGAAATGCTTAATGGTACATAATTTTGGATTTAGATACAATGGTAGGACTAGGGTTAACAAGGTAGAACACAACCCTAGGAAAAGTATGCATAATGATAGACCCAAGACCTCTAGACCTAAGGATCATGGCACTAATCCCAAGAAGGGGAGGAATGTGCCTAAAAAGGAGGTTAGGCCTAGGAATGTCCAAGGTGGACACATGGATCCAAAGGTTAGAAATTTGGAAAGGGAAAATCAAGCCTTGAGGGCAAGGCTTAATACATTAGAAAAGGCTCTAGAAAGGTTCACGGTTGGATCTAAGGGCCTAGATATGGTGTTGGGTAGTTTGAAACCCAACTACGATAGATCGGAGTTGGGATACCGGTCTAAGATCTCCAAGGCCAACAAAAAGAAGTATGCTAGGGAGGCATACAATCATGGTAAAGAGGGTAAGTCCAAGAATGGCAAGGGAATGCCATCCAAGGGTAGAAATGGTGACTTAACCAAGGACAAGGTGTCCAAGGTTAAGAAGGTTCACTTTGTAGGCCAAGAGTCACCGGGGGCACACTGGTGTGGCTTAGTGTGGATTGAGTCACCTAGGGAGGTGGCTAGGGCTCAGAGCTCAAGGGGAGGCTTTAGGAGCCTATGGGGTCCATGGTGAATGGATTTCAAGAGTTTCTCTCCTAGAAAATTAGGTTGAAATGTGCCAAAAGAATTGGAAGACTTGGGTAAGTCTTAATTCTAGAAAATGGCACATTAAAAGGAGAATTAGGGAGAAAAATGTGAAAATAGAATATATCTGAGAAAATTAGGTTTTAATGAGTGAACACCATGTAATTCAGTGCTATAAATGAGTTATGATCAACTATAAGAGAATACATTAAGGAGAAGTCACGATTGAGACTTTTGGGAATGAGTTTCAATGATACACTTTAGGATAAGTTGAGTTTCGTGCCAATCTTGGGATCCAGAGTACATTTATTTGGAAACATATTTTTCCCAAGTGGACATTGGCCCCACAAATCTCCCCACGAAATTTCATAATTTTTGGAGATTTGTGGAATTATCTAGGCATTACTGAAATTAGGCTGAAAAACCTGAAATTCAGGTATCAGTCGACTGCCCTAGGGGCAGTCAACAGGTATGAGCCCAGAAATATTCTGTGAGTTTTGGGAGTCGACTGCCTCGAGGGCAGTCGACTGGTCCGTAGGCTGAAATGGAAATAGGTATATTGGACAATTAGAAATTGCAAATTTGGATTATAGGATAAGGCCTTGGATTAAAAGTCTTCTTATTCCTTGAATAAAGTGTTATTCTGTGATTCAATATCTTGAAATTCAAGGAGGAGTGATAAATGGGTATTTACCTAGGATTAAGATAAGAAGAAGGAGAGCTTTATCACATTAAGAATACCTATTGAAATGGAGAGTTGAGGACAATTCCTTGTGTAAATTGATAATGGTTAGAGTTGGAGAACACAAGGAATCATGAATTGAGGTCAAATTGATACAAAGTGTCCATCTTTAAGGAAATTAGGAATTGTAGCAAAAGTCAAGCACACTTATATTTTTCATGGAATTATAAAGGGTATATCCTAGCAAATGTGCTTGCAACCTTTTTAAACATTTTCAAGGTTTAGTTGAGTTCGTTTTGGCGCTAGGTGTAAGGTTACTTGGGAGCAAGCCTTTAATAGTGTCCAAGGGAGGAAGAACTCGGGTGTTAGGTTGGGAAGAACCTAACTTGGTGTTAGGAGGTTAAGTTGGGTAGAACTTAACTTAAGAAAAATGAACATTGGGAGAAGGCATAGGTTAAGGGGGAGGTTGCCTCCTTGTTTGCCTTAATTTTTATTGAAAATTTTAGATTTTGTGTCCAACTTGGGAATGGTCATAGATACATGGTGAAATGTATTTTTCCCAAGTAGGTATGGGTACCACAAAGTTCTCCACGAAATTTGGAATATTTGGAGATTTGTGGAATTTCTGGCACGTTTCTGAAATTCGGCCAGAAAATTGATATTCAGAGTATCAGTCGACTGCCCTGGGGGCAGTCGACTGGTCAGGGCTGGTGTTGGTATCCAGCAGCTGACTTGGGTCCGAATGATTGAAAACAAGTGTATGGGGGGTTAGTACACTGTATTTAGGACCATTAGAGATTGAAAGAACCAATAATTGGGATATTATTTGGGTCTTTTTGATGTTAGGCAAAGGGGGAGAAGTGTTAGGTTTAAGTTGGGAAACCAAACACACCTTTGCTGGAAACCCTAGGTTTAGGGGGAGCTATGATTAAGGGGGAGCATGGTTGCTCCATTCTTGGCGTAAGAGGAACCTTGGAGAGGTTCTTAAAAAGCCTTTATAAGTCCAATGTAGAGGGAGCTTGGGAAAAGCTTTAAAAAGCCCAGTTAGGTGTGGAAAAATCATAACTTGGAGGGTTAGGTGGTAAAATGTCCTAACTTGGAGGGTTAGGTGTAGGATGCCTTAGGATAGGATCCATGTATGCATTGCATATGCATTATTTTTGGCATTGACTACTGTTTTGCTTTCCCTAACTTAAACGGATTGCCAAACATCAAAAAGGGGGAGATTGTTGGAGCAATCGGCCCTAAGATGGTCCGGAGTGACCATAGGTTTTGATGTTTGGGCAAAGGATTTAAGTTAGGTTTTCCCTTGTATTCTTATATGTGTATGTTGAGTGTGCAGGTTGTACATGTTACACATATGGACTTGACTAGACGGCCTCGGTACGGTGAAGGATGGCATGGAGGCAAGCTGGAGGCTTGCGTGTGCATCCGAGGGACTTTGGTGAGCAGGGACGATGTGCTGAGGGGCACAGACTTTGAGGCATGCGTGAAGGATGACATGGAGGCAAGCTGGAGGCTTGCGTGTATCCGAGGGACGGGAGCCGAAGATGAAGAAGGCGCGAAGGCAATAGTCGAGGCTGTGGATGAGGAGTCAGTCGAGTCGTGAGGATCGAGTGATGTGTGAATGTACTCAGGAAGGGATTCAGCTGGGGACCAGTCGACTGCTCTGGGAGCAGTCGTCTGGTAGGTGGCTGGTGAGTTGACTAAAATTCGAACGTTGGGGTGCAACGGTCGAATTTGGCTGGCACCAGTCGACTGCCCTTGGAGCAGTCGACTGGTGGCGAGGGTTTCAGCCCGAGTCCTATTTAAAGAGGACTTCGTGGTGCCTAAGATTTTTGACGAGTTTGGTCTTGGTTAAGGGTCAAACAGTAGTCTTTGTGCTCGGAGGTTCTCAAGGTGTTGTGGTGAGATTTCTCCACCCACAAGGAGCGACAAGAACTAGTCGGAGGTTATCCGGGGAATGATCCACCGATGGATTCTTGGATTAGTCACTGGCCAGGGTGGATACCAAGTAAATTCTCTTTGTTAGCATTGTTTGTTTTCTTTATTATTATTTCCGCTGTGCAACTAACAACGCAGGTACAAGAAAGATCCAAGAAAACTATTCACCCCCCCCTCTAGCGGACGTATTTGATCCTACAATCTCTTGGGGTAGCTCCAACTCATAAGCCACCTTGCCGACTCTTTTCAGGATCTGGTACGGTCCCACATAACGCGGACTTAGTTTTCCTTTCTTCCCAAATCTCGTTACCCCTTTCATAGGGGCCACTCTGAGGAATACCAAATCTCCAACATCGAATTCCAGGGGCCTACGTCGGACATCCGCATAATTCTTCTGCCTGCTCTGAGCCGCTTCTATTCGTTGTCGGATGTTTGTATAGCTTGGGTGGTGTCGTCGATAAAATCCGTCTTGAGCCCCATTTCCTTCTTTTCGCTACCTTCGTACCAACAGATCGGAGACCTACATCTCCTCCCGTACAAAGCTTCATAAGGTGTCATTCCGATTGTAGCTTGGTAGCTATTATTGTAAGAGAATTCCGCTAAGCACAGATATCGGCACCAACTCCCTTTGAAATCTAGGGCACAAGCTCGTAACATGTCCTCCAGTACTTGATTCACTTGTTCAGTTTGCCCGTCAGTCTGAGGGTGAAAGGCGGTACTGAATCGTAGTTTAGTGCCAAGAGACTTCTAGACGCATTCCAAAAATGTGAGGTAAAGCGACCGTCCCTATCTGAGATGATGGTCTTGGGAACTCCGTGAAGTCTGATTATCTCCTTTGCATATAATTGAGCTAGTTGCTCAATCGAATAGGTCATCTTGATTGCTAGGAAATGGGCAGACTTTGTCAATCTGTCCACAATTACCCATATCGCATCATATCCGTTAGTAGTCTTGGGAAGTCCTGAAATGAAATCCAAGGAGGACATGTTGGTTCTAGAGTTGAGAACCTAGAGAAGGAAAATCAAGTCTTAAGGGCAAGACTTGAAGAAATGGAGAAAATCCTAGGTAGATTCTGTTGGGATCGGGTGCATGTTGACATGGATGCGGGTTCGTAATTTTAAAAATAATTACGTGCAGCGGAAGGTTTAGCATAAATAATTTCTCAAATTATTTAACCTCACATCTAAGCATGCAACCTTATGTTGTGTAGACATGATCATATATTTAAAATTTTGCAGAAACGTAAACTAATTTACTTGTTACCTCGCGTAACTCGAAGGAAGGGACGAGATCCAACCGTAAGCGTCCCTCGGAAGCTCCGCCTCTATTTGCGTCCACGCCGAGTATCTTCGGAATGACTTCGCAAAGCCACGAGTTTCGTGTTCTCGAGAACTATTAGATTCTCCGAGAACGCGACAAAAACCAAGAGAGAAGTAATCACATCGGAAAAACTCACCACCAAGGTTGGCCGGAATCACAATTCCGACGAGAAGGAGGAAGATGACTTGCGCCCAATCCCAAGGTGATGATGGCCGGAGAGGAAGATCGTCCCAACGGAAGAACTTCGTCGCCTCGGTGCTTCTCCTTGTGCTCACGGCAAGAAGAAAGGGGGAGAGGCTTGTGGCCGGCCAAGAAGAAGAAGGGAGGAGAGGGAGAGAGCCCAAGCAAGAATACTTGGATTATTTCGAATGAATTCTAAGCCTTGCCTTGGGTCCTTTATATAGTGGTCTCTCAACCGCCAAGTCTCCTTTTTCTTATGGAATAAATTTTCATAAGAAATTTATCATATAAATTTTCTATGACTTATTCCATCATGCCAAGTCTTGATTTTATATTATGGTTAAAATCATATTTTAATTAATGATAAAAATCAACCAAGTCTCTTTTTTCTTATGGAATAAATTTTCTTAAGAAATTTATCATATAAATTTCTTTATATAAATTTCTTTATCATGGTAAAACAATCCATGATTGATTTTATAAAAGAAAATAAATCAATCCATGGTTCATTTTAATTTCCATGAAAAATAAATTTCTTTATATAAATTTCTTTATCATGGTAAATTAATCCATGATTGATTTTATAAAATAAAATAAATCAATCCATGGTTCATTTTAATTTCCATGAAAAATAAATTTTATATAAATTTCTTTATATAAATTTCTTTATCATCCATAATTTTATAAAACAAACCACACTTGATTTATTTTATAAATTGAACCAAACAATTTGGTTCCCTCCCTTTGTTGTGGCCGGCCAAGCAAAGAGGGTGGGGACCCTCTTTGGCCGGCCTATCCAGGCCACGCCCCAATGAATTAAACTCATTTAATTCATCTATTAAGTCTTCAAAAGACTTAGCCATTTTACGCTTCCGATGCATCTCTGAAAAATTCAGATTCGACTTATCATTTGGCCCAACCAAACCTAATCTCTCTTGATTGAAAAATCTAATTTTCAACTCGTTTAAAATCCCTCGGATTACTCATAGTGCGTTTGACTAAATAGGCTTTCGATTTATGTTGGCCGTCTATAATTAATCAATTATAGAACGATCATGAGTGGCACCTAGTAGTACATCATGATCCCCAATTAATCGAAAGATCAACGGTTGACCTCAGAAACAATTCTGAAACCCTTCAGCAGCTATAATGAATCGTGCCCCATTCCCTTCACCATCTTATACCCACTTGGTTTAGAACATGGTCTATGTGTGTCAGTCCCCACTAGGCTGACTACGTCACACCTAGCCCAAGTAATGCTTTCTCGTCCTACGGATTCTAATTACTCTCATGTATCTAAGAGATTCATACTCTGAACATGTCATGCTCTGGCCAGAGGCTTCGAGTAACAATCCGACGATAGGCCTTGGGTATACATCTCCTCGCAAGGAGTGGTAAATCCTTTGTAGGTTGTTCAAACATCTTCGGGCACTTCGGCATATACCCAGTCATCCTGGGTCCACACCTCCTTGGAGATGCTTGCTTAAGATGTCAAAGTATAAGTCTCCATGACCAAGATGACTTGAACACCGCAAGTCAAAAGAACATCACACTTAAGCTGCAATAAGAACTTCACTGACATGTTTATATGTAGACTACCATATGAAGTTTTACAGTCAGTCACTCCAATGAACTAGTTCCCTTAACTAGCAGTCATGTTTATCTCCGGACATCCCAATGTTACCAGCCAGTGAGAATCAGCTGATTAGAGAATAACCCATGCTAGTCTCAACAGAATTGATAGTGTCCGTTTTTATCAATCCATCGACTAGGGACAATTTCAATACTTCACAATTGCACATGTAGAGATAATCACTAGTTGTGAATTCATCACAAATTCTCTCATGCTGTGAATTGTATTGCGGATATTCAGTAAATGAGTTTAAGATCTCAATCAAATACATAAACATGTATACTCAAATAGTGAATATTCATTTATTAAAATAAATGATTACAATCATAAGGCGATTACCTTAGGACACTTTTCTTATATCACTAACAAACTCCCACTTAGCCTAATGACAATCGCTACGGTATCCAATACCACAGGCTCTAACATGACCCTCAAACTTGCTTTGAGGCAAGGCCTTAGTTAAAGGATCCGCTAAATTCCTTTCAGTGAGAATTTTCTCAATTTGTATATCATTCCTACTTATAATCTCTCTGATCAGATGATAGCGGCGAAGCACATGTTTGGATCGCTGATGAGAACTTGGTTCCTTTGCTTGTGCAATAGCTCCATTGTTGTCACAATAAACCGGTATTGCCTTATCAATGGTTGGAACCACACCAAGTTCTGAGACAAACTTCTTGATCCAGACTGCTTCCTTTGCTGCTTCCGAAGCTGTAATATATTCCCCATCCGTGGTAGAATCCGCTACGGTGTCTTGCTTGGAACTCTTCCAACATATTGCGCCTCCATTCAAAATAAATACGTATCCAGACTGAGATTTAGAGTCATCCTTATCTGTCTGGAAACTGACATCTGTATACCCACGTATTACCATATCACCTTCTCCATATATTAGGAACACATCCTTAGTTCTTCTTAAGTACTTGAGGATTGTCTTGACAGCCGCCCAATGATCCATTCCTGGATCAGACTGGTATCTGCTTGTGACGCTCAGAGCATACGATACATCGGGCCTAGTACATAACATAGCATACATGATAGATCCTATCGCGGATGCATAAGGAATCTTAGTTATGCAAATCCTCTCGTTTTCTATGCGCGGACACATAGACTTCGAAAGGTTGATCCCATGCCTGATGGGAAGGTAACCTTTCTTGGATTCCGACATGCTAAACCCTTTTAGCACTCGGTCTATATATGTAGACTGCAAAAGACCAAGCAATCGTTTTGATCTATCTCTATAGATTCTAATCCCAAGGATATAGGTTGCTTCTCCCAGGTCTTTCATGGAGAAAGTTTTGGACAACCAAATTTTAACTGACTGTAAGACTGATATATCGTTTCTTATAAGTAATATGTCATCGACATATAACATTAGGAATACGACTGCACTCCCACTAACCTTCTTGTACACACAAGGTTCGTCAGGATTTTGTGAGAAATCAAACTCTTTGATTGTCTCATCAAAACGGATGTTCCAGCTCCTTGATGCTTGCTTTAGTCCATATATGGATCGTCGAAGCTTGCATACATTGGTTTTATCAACCGTTGTGAATCCTTCAGGTTGTATCATGTATACATCCTCAAGCAGGTTTCCATTAAGAAAAGCTGTTTTCACATCCATTTGCCATATCTCATAATCATAATGAGCTGCTATGGCCAGGAGCATCCGAATGGATTTAAGCATAGCTACTGGCGAATAGGTTTCGTCATAATCAATTCCTTGTTTCTGACGATATCCTTTTGCCACTAATCTAGCCTTAAAGGTAACAACATTACCTTCCATGTCTGTTTTCTTCTTGAAAACCCACTTGCACCCTATGGGCTTAATCCCTTCAGGTGGGTTAACCAAGTCCCATACTTGTTTTTTGTACATGGAATCCATTTCCGACTTCTTGGCTTCAAGTCATTTATCCCTTTCTAAATTATTCAGAACATCTTCATAATTGATAGGTTCGTCATTGTTAATGAGTAACACGTCGTTCGATTCACTTATGAGAAATCCGTATCTCTCTGGAATATTGCGTGTCCTATCAGACCTACGAAGAAGTGGTGTTGTTTTAGGTTCAACTGATAGCTCATCATTATGAGTTATCGGTTGTGGGTCTAGACTAGGTGTCTCTGTAATGTCTATTGGAGTTTCTTGAACATCTTCAAGTTCAATGCTACTCCCACTGTTTTCTTGTAAAAGAAATTCTTTTTCTAGAAATACAACATGCCTTGAAACAAACATCTTTTGTTCCAAGGGATGATAGAATTGATAACCTTTCGTTTCCTTAGGGTATCCAATAAATAGACATTTATCATACTTAGCATCCAATTTGACTGATATAGTCCGCTTTACATAAGCAGGACAACACCATATCTTTAGGTGAGATAAATGAGGTTTCTTACTATTCCACGTCTCATATGGAGTAGTAGAGACTACCTTGGTCGGGACTCTGTTTAGCAAGTAAACAGCTGTCTTAAGCGCATAGCCCCAAAAGGATTTTGGAAGAGTTGCATGATTCATCATAGATCTAACCATGTCATCAAGGTTCGGTTACGCCTCTCAGATACACCATTATGCTGTGGTGTATATGGCGGAGTCCATTGAGACAATATCCCATTGCCCCTAAGATAATCTTGAAACTCTTGACTTAAATATTCACCACCCCGATCGGATCGAAATATCTTAATACTTTTGCCAAGCTGTTTCTCTACTTCACTTCTGAACTCTTTCAATTTCTCAAAAGCTTTAGATTTGTGTTTAATTAAGAACACATACCCGAATCGTGAGTGATCATCGATAAAGGTAATGAAGTAGCTATAGCCTCCTTGTGCAAGAGTTGACATTGGTCCACATACATCAGTATGTATTAGACTAAGCAATTCTCCCATTGGTTTACCTTTTTCGGAAAAGGGTAATTTGGTCATCTTGTCTTTTAGGCATGATTCGCATGTATCAAATTAACCGGGTTCAAATGATTCCAGAATTTCACATTGGTGTAATTTGGTCATGCGTTTCTTGCTTATATGGCCAAGACAACAATGTTGCATGTAGGAGTCTATTTGATTATCTATTCGAGCACGTTTGTTGCTAACTTCGATATTGAAAATGTCACCGGATAAATCTAACGTGTAGATACCATTGCATAAAGTTCCGGTCCCATAAAGAACACCATTTAAAGTTATGTAACAGCAATTGTTACTAAAAGTTAAATGGTAACCCTTTTCATTCAAGCATGAAATAGATACAATATTCTTTATTAACGAAGGAACAAAATAACAATTATCCAATTCTAAGACAAGTCCAGTAGGGAGCTTTAGCAAATATGTTCCGATGGCAACAGCAACAATCTTTGCTCCATTTCCAACATGCAAATTCGCTTCTCCCTTGATGAGTCTTCTTCTATTCCTTAACCCCTGTATGTCATTACATATATGTGAGCTACACCCAGTATCAAGTACCCAGGTGTACGAGGAAATAGAGTGACATTCAATAACGAAGATGCCTGAAGAGGATGGGGCATCAGATGCCTTCTTCTTCAAGGACTCAAGATAAACCTTGTAGTTTCTTCGCCAGTGGCCCTCCTTGCCACAATGATGGCAAGTGCCTTTTGGTGCTTTTTCAATCCTTTTGTCCTTAGTTAACTTATTGGTGTCCAAAATAAAACGCAAATTCAGAGAAGACATGATCAAGTGATTATCCTAGAAATACAAATTGAGGTTATGTGATGAGAATGATAAAGAATGCATCAATATACATTCATTGAATCCTATTTATTTTTCGAATTGAATAACCCTTTTTATCAATTCGAGAGATCGTTGGAACATCTCCAAATAGGTTGATATCCATCCATAGATAAGAACAACCATGGCTGGGGCCATCAAGTTATTCTTAGCTATGAAGGTAGGTAATTATACCGATTACATATTACATATATGTAACTATCACATTATGCTATCAACTAATTGAATGTTTGCATAAATCATTGGGTTGTTAACTCATTAACAAGTATGCAACAATATACATAGCACCCAACTGCACCTCACTTTACATCGACCTTGGCTGTGGCACAACAAATCGATGCTCCAAGCTTAAAGCTGACTCATTAATCAAGAAATAGTTTTAATATGGTTGGAGTTCATTCAACCGTTTAGTCAGGCTTGGATGTGTCCAACAACCAAAACTAAAGATTGACCTCTGACTTCAACTATATTAATCATAAACTAATTCCATGGTTTGAACATGTCGAGGTTCAAGCCGGGCATGGATGTGTCCATCAACCCAAACGAGAAACAAAACTCCAGTTCTAACCATATTAATGGAAGGTGTTGGCCTTAATATTTTGTAAGGGGTTTTGGGTCTCATCCTTTTCTTTTAAGCACATTCATGACATATAATTATGTCATGTTCTAACGATTTCCTTAATAAAGTATGTATGTGACTTAATTTATCAAGTCTCATTAATTGAATTAGGAACCGGATTTCCTAATTCTAATTTCACACTTTATTCAAGGAATTGTTTTGGGAAATAATTTCCTAAATTGTCATAATCAATTTCGGAAATAATATGTTTAAGACTTTGATTTCTCTAAATCAAATCTTATTAAATTAAGAGACAGATTCCCTTAATTCAACCACATATTATTTTCATGAAAATTTTATTTAAGGAAATATACTCTATAGGAAACAATTTTCCTAATTAATTTTGGAGACAATAATATGTAAGAGCATCACCTCATAAATCAAATAAGAAAATTATCGTTTGAGAATCACCTCAAAAATTTCCAAAATTTTATCACATATTTTATTTATGGAAAATTAGTATCAATAAATAACTTAATTTGGACGGCTCCCCGAGGCTCAATCCAAATTAAACATTTGACAATTTAAATTCAATTTAGGAAATTTAATTATAACAACTAACTTTAAATTGGACGGCTCCCCGAGGCTCAATCCAAAATAAAGAATTTTGTAAATAATTTAATTTCTAATTATGAATTTAAATGTCAATTAATATTCCCATAATTTGTCTAGACTTTCTTGAAAGAAAGTGCCCAAAATTGCGAGCTTTCCATAAATGGAAAGTTTCCAAAAATAAAAAATTTTCAGAATAATTGTAAGTTTCTGGTACAAAAAAACTCACGTATTTCCAAAATTGGAAAATTTACAAAATAGGAAATTTCCAAAATTGGGAAGTTTCCAAAAATGGAAGGTTTTCATAATTATCATAAAATTTCAGAAACAGGGATATTTCAAAAGTTTGCGAAATTTCATGAGGATTTTCAAACTTTGAAATTCCTAAATCTAAAATTTACCATAATTGGAAAGTTTCCATAATTGAAAAAATTTTCAAAATTGAGATCATGAAAAAGTTTTCCGCAAAACAATTATATGATTATGTCGAACACTAACCGGCTCTGATACCACTGTTGGGATCGGGTGCATGTTGACATGGATGCGGGTTCGTAATTTTAAAATTAATTACGTGCAGCGGAAGATTTAGCATAAATAATTTCTCAAATTATTTAACCTCACATCTAAGCATGCAACCTTATGTTGTGTAGACATGATCATATATTTAAAATTTTGCAGAAATGTAAACTAATTTACTTGTTACCTCGCGTAACTCAAAGAAAGGGACGAGATCCAACCGTAAGCGTCCCTCGGAAGCTCCGCCTCTATTCGCGTCCACGCCGAGTATCTTCGGAATGACTTTGCAAAGCCACGAGTTTCGTGTTCTCGAGAACTACTAGATTCTCCGAGAACGCGACAAAAACCAAGAGAGAAGTAATCACATCGGAAAAACTCACCACCAAGGTTGGCCGGAATCACAATTCCGGCGAGAAGGAGGAAGATGACTTGCGCCCAATCCCAAGGTGATGATGGCCGGAGAGGAAGATCGTCCCAACGAATGAACTTCATCACCTCGGTGCTTCTCCTTGTGCTCACGGCAAGAAGAAAGGGGGAGAGGCTTGTGGCCGGCCAAGAGGAAGAAGGGAGGAGAGGGAGAGAGCCCATGCAAGAATACTTGGATTATTTCAAATGAATTCCAAGCCTTGCCTTGGGTCCTTTATATAATGGCCTCTCAACCGCCAAGTCTCCTTTTTCTTATGTAATAAATTTTCATAAGAAATTTATCATATAAATTTTCTATGACTTATTCCATCATGCCAAGTCTTGATTTTATATCATGATTAAAATCATATTTTAATTAATGATAAAAATCAACCAAGTCTCTTTTTTCTTATGGAATAAATTTTCTTAAAAATTTATCATATAAATTTCTTTATATAAATTTCTATATAAAAATTTCTTTATCATGGTAAATCATCCTTGATTGATTTTATAAAATAAAATAAACCAATCCATGGTTCATTTTAATTTCCATGAAAAATAAATTTCTTTATATAAATTTCTTTATATAAATTTCTTTATCATGGTAAATCAATCCATGATTGATTTTATAAAATAAAATAAACCAATCAGTGCATCTGCAGTAATTGGGGCACTAAATACAACTTATACAGCAATCAAGTTAAGTGTCAAGTTTAGAAAATCTAACTTGAACAGAAACACTTAATTTGACTAACCCTAGCAAAAACTACTGTCTATAACAGTTAGTAAGTAGCTAATTGGGTTAGACAGGTCCCTATAGAGAAAATTGAATGATTGTGGTTTAAGTCTAATTATGATTTGGTTCAGTACAGCAAAATCTTACTTATTTCCATTATTTCTGCTATATTTATTTGTTTTGATATATGACAAAGGGGGAGAGATAGGAAAGGAGAGAGTAAAATTAATTTTCTTTATTTAAAAAGTTTTCAAAATTTAATTTTCTTAACTCTATCCTTTATTCAAAAAGTATTCAAAAGTTTTTTCTTTATTCAAATCTTTATTCAAAACTTTTTTGAAAAATATTTAAGCTTTTCAAAATTGGTCTAAGTATTCAAGCTTTTCAAAATTTTGCTAAGTATTTAAGCCTTTCAAAATTTTTACTTAAGCTTTCAAAATTTTGCTAAGTGTTTAAGCCTTTCAAAATTTTTACTTAAGCCTTCAAAATTTTGCTAAGTACTCAAGCCAGTCAAAATTTTATAACTTAAGCTTGTCAAAAGTTTTAAACTTTTATAAAGTACCTTAAGCTTAAGTCTCTCAAAACTGGTTAAGTGCAATATTATTAAGTACTTAAATACTGTATTAAGTTTTCAAAATATTAAGTACTTAAGTTTTTTTAAATCATCCTACTAAAGTACTTAAGCTAACACTTTCAAAACCTTTGAGTACCTTGAAACGTAAAGCCTCAAACTTTTTAAGTACTCAAAAATCATATACTTTTAACTTAAGATTCCTAAGTACCTAAAACTTAAGTTTTCAAAGTACAAGTAAAGTTTTTTTAACCCCACGAATTTTTGAAAAATCTAGGGGGAGATTCCTTCCAGGGGGAGGGAACAAAGTTTAACATTTTTTTCATGCTTGCTTAAAACTTAACTTTTTGAACTAAGGTTGCCATAAATCAAAAAGGGGGAGATTGTTGGTGCAGAATGCACCAAAGTCAAACCTGTGTTTTGATAATGGCAACAGAGGTCAAAAGTTAAGTCTTACTTGTGTTTCTAACAAGCTACTCTAGTGTGCAGAGATAAAGTCCTAGCAAAGGACTGCTAGGCAACTGGCGAAGGACTGCCAGTAGCAAAGCCCTAGCGAAGGACGGCTAGGCAACTGGCGAAGGACTGCCAGTAGCAAAGCCCTAGCGAAGGACTGCTAGGCAACTGGCGAAGGACAGCCAGTATCCAAGCCCTAGCGAAGGACTGCTAGGCAACTGGCGAAGGACAGCCAGTATCCAAGCCCTAGCGAAGGACTGCTAGGCAACTGGCGAAGGACAGCCAGTATCCAAGCCCTAGCGAAGGACTGCTAGGCGACTGGCGAAGGACTGCCAGTATCCAAGACCTGACAAAGGACCGTCAGGCAAAAGTCCAACCAAAGGAGCAGTTGGCATCAGGTAAACTATTTTGAGAGGAGTAGGTGAGGACGCGTTCCCCGTCGAGGGAACAGTAGGCGTCGGTTCAACCTAGGACTCCATTTTGGAGACCAAAGTCAGAACCAAGACAGCTAAGGCTGTATAAATAAATATTTTATTATTGCATTGTGTTTTGGACTAACCCTGGATGCAGGACCCAAGGAACGTGTGTCTGCAGCTCAGAAAGCCTCAAAGGAGAGAGGCAATGGCTGAGTAGGGCGCCCGGAGTGTCCCGGGCGCCCCCAAGGTGCATTCAAAACAAGTCAAAGAAAAAAGGGTTCGAACAGCTGCTGGGCGGGGCGCCCCCGTGCTCCCGGGCGCCCCCGCTGCTCCCGGGCGCCCCTAGCGTCCCGGGCGCCCCCATGTGCATGCCTCGGACCAGAAGCCTTCGAAGCCAGAAGATAAGATTTGACCCGGTCAACCCGGGCGCCCCGAGCGCTCCGGGCGCCCCGGTCAAAGTGGATCCCGAAGATAAGGGGATCAGACGCTGACCGAGATTGAACCGGATCGAAGGACACGTGGGGGCGCCCCCGACGTCCCGGGCGCCCCCTGGCCCTATATAAAGGGCCCTCGACCAAGGCTTCAGAGTATCAATTCTCTCAACGCCTCAAAGCTCTTCTACGCTCGTGCCTTGCTCCGAAACACTCCAACTCGAGCCGACGACGTCCCGCTGCCCCAAAAAAGTCAATACACTCCGGACGTCGGTAACGAAGAGCGCAATTCTTTATTATTCTTTTCGTGCATTTACTTTGTAACTAAATTCTGTAACTATTATTGCGACTCATATAGAATTGCCCAAAGTAAACGGTAAACGACCGTGGGCCTTGGAGTAGGAGTCGACACAGGCTCCGAACCAAGTAAAATCGACTGTGTCTCTGTGTTGTGTTTATTTTTACTTCCGCTATGCAATTGCTCTTTACAAAATTCCGAACGATTTCCGATATTCACCCCCCCTCTATCGGTTTTCTCGATCCAACATACATCTCCTCGCAAGGAGTGGTGAATCCTTTGTAGGCTGTTCAAACATGTTCGGGCGCTTCGGCATATACCCAATCATCCTGGGTCCACACCTCCTTGGAGATGCTTGCTTAAGATGTCAAAGTATAAGTCTCCATGACCAAGATGACTTGAACACCGTAAGTCAAAAGAACATCGCACTTAAGCTACAGTAAGAACTTCACTGACATGTTTATATGTAGACTACCATATGAAGTTTTACATCCAGTCACTCCAATGAACTAGTTCCCTTAACTAGCATTCATGTTTATCTCCGGACATCCCAATGTCACCAGCCAGTGAGAATCAGCTGATTATAGAATAACCCATGCTAGTCTCAACAGAATTGATAGTGTCCGTTTTTATCAATTCATCGACTAGGGACAATTTCAATACTTCACAATTGCACATGTAGAGATAATCACTAGTTTTGATTTCATCACAAATTCTCTCATGCTATGAATTGTATTGCGGACATTCAGTAAATGAGTTTAAGATCTCAATCAAATACATAAACATGTATACTCAAATAGTGAATATTCATTTATTAAAATAAATGATTACAATCATAAGGCGATTGCCTTAGGACACTTTTCTCATATCACTAACAGATTCACTATTGGATCTAAGGGTTTAAGTATGATGTTGGGAGGTCTAAAACCCAACAATGATAGATCGGGTCTAGGATATCGATCTAAGGTCTCCAATGCCAATGGAATGAAATATGCTAGGATAGCATATAATTATGGCAAGGAGGGGAAGTCCAAAAATGACAAGGGAGTGTCATTTAAAAGCAAAAAGAAGGACTTAACCAAGGACAAGGTGTCTAAGGTTAAGAAGGTTAAGTTTGTAGGCCAAGAGTCACCGGAGGTACACCGGTGTGGCCTAGTGGTTGTTGAGTCACCTAGGGAGGTGGCTAGGGCTAAGAGCTCAAGGGGGAGCTCTAGGAGCCTTTGGGATAATGGTGAATGGATCTCAGGAGGTGTTCTCCTAGAGGTCTAGATTGACCATGGAGTGTGCCAAAAGAATTGGAGATGGACTTGAGTCTCAATTTTTCGGTTTTGGCACGATGGTTTTGAGTGTCATGCATGGAAATATGACATTGGGGTCATATTGCATGAAAATAGGTTTTTGATGTGTAAATGACATATAAATCAATGCTAGGGATGGATTGTAGTTTGGTATGGGCAGCTACATAAAGAGGAAACCAAAACTAGGACTTTAGGTCAATGTTCAATTGACCTTTTTAGCTAGTTTTGGATTTTGTGTCAATCTTGGGAATGGTAATGGGTACATTTTTGGATGTATTTTTTCCAAGTAGATATGGGTACCACAAATCTCTCCACAAAATATGAGAATTTTTGGAGATTTATGAAATTTCTGGCGCATTTCTAAAGTTGGGTTTAGAAAGTTAAAAATTTGGTTTTCAGAGTGTCAGTCGACTGGTAACTGTCCCAGTCGACTGGTAAAGGCTAAAAAATGGATTTCAGCAACTGGAGAGTGACTTAATGATGAAAAACAAGTGTGGAACTCTATGGGGGGGGGGTTAGTACATTATGTTTATGATCATTAGAGGTTAAAAGATCCAATAAGGGGGGAATTGTTGGAGTCTTTTTGATATATGGCAAAGGGGGAGAAGTGTTGGGTTTAATTTGGAAAATCAAACACGCCTTTGTAAGAAATCCTAGGTCTAGGGAGCTTAGGTAAAGGGGGAGCATTGTTGTTCCATTCTTGGCGTAAGGGGAACCCTGGAAAGGTTCTTAAAAAGCCTTTGTAAGTCCAATGTAGGGGGAGCCTTGGAAAGGTCCCGATTTGGTAAAAAGTCATAAACTCATGGGGAGGTCAGGTGTGGGGATGCCTTGGGATAGGATCCATGTTTGCATTGCATATGCATTGGCGGTGTAAGTCCAAGGTGGAGCCTTGGCAACGTAAGTCCAAATGGTTGTTAGTATTGTGTTTTGCTATTTGCTTTCCCTAACATAAACGTATTGCCAAACATCAAAAAGTGGGAGATTGTTGGGGCAATCTATGGTTCGAAGTGACCATATGTTTTGATGTTTGGGCAAAGGGTTTAAGTTAGGTTTACCCTTATGTTTTGATATGTGTATTTGAGTGTGAAGATCCTGCAGGATACACATGGACATAGCTGGACAGCTTCGGGTACGGTGAAGGGTGGCATGGAGGCAAGTCGTGGGCTTGTGTGCACCCGAGGGACCATGGATAGCAGGTACGATGAGCCGAGGGGACACGGACTTTGAGGCGTACATGATGCATGGCATGGAGGCATGTCGTGGGCTTGCGTGCGCATCTCAGGGACGAGGGTCGAAGACGAAGAAGGCACGAAGGTAATAGATCAAGGCTGCTGAAGAGTCAGCTGAGTTGTGAGGGGTCGAGTGCTGAGGGAATGTACTCAGGAAATCCTAGGGGTCGAGTGCTGAGAGAATTGTACTCGGGAAGTGAACCTAGGTAGGCCAGTCGACTGGTGGTTTCGCAGTCGACTGGTAAACCCCACAGAAATATCAGTCGACTGCTGTGGGGGTAGTCGACTGGTAGCGGCTAAGAATTCGAACGTTGGGCTTCCAATGGTCGAATTTGAGTAGGGGTAGTCGTCTGCCCTTGGGCAGTTGACTGGTAGCGGCCAAAACAGAATTGAGCTCTATTTAAGAGGGCTCGGTTTTGGCTGAGTGTCTTTGACGAAATGAGCTTGGTTAGAGCTCATTAGTAGTCATTGGTACTCAGAAGTGTGTTCGGGTTTGTGGTGAGGTTTCTCCACCCACAAGGAGCTACACGAGCTAGCTGGAGGGCATCCGGGGATTGACCCACAAAAGGATCGAGGGATTGTCCACCTTACGGACTGCCGTGGAGTAGGAGCGTCATCTCCGAACCACGTAAAGGTTGGTGTTAGCGTTGTTTAGTTTTGTTATTATTGTTTCCGCTTGCGCACGCTAACATCGTAGGAAGAATGAATCAAAAGAAGCTATTCACCTCCCCCCCCCTCTAGCTTGATGAACACAATCTAACATAAACCAATTCTCAATATCATTCATTAGATAATATTCCATCCTACCTTTCCAATATGCAAATTCGTTGTCATCGAAGAATGGTGGTCGTGCGGTGCTATATCATTCTTGGAACGTCATCTTGATGTTCCGGTTGACGGTGAGTTCTTCCGAAATAAATCGGGCTCTGATACCACTTGTTAGGACCTTAGCGTTCTAGCTAGAGGGGGTGAATAGCTACTTCTCGATTTTGTCTACAAAGATGTTAGTTAAAGCACAAGAACAAAATACAAAGATAAAATAAACAATGAAAACCAATGCTAACTCCCTGATTTACTTGGTGGATACCTCTAAGAAGTGACTAGTCCAAGGATCCACACCACACGCACAAGCTCCACTATGAACTTCTCCTTCAAGGTGGAGAAACCTTCACAAGATCTTCCCTTCCTCTTGTATAAGATTAAGATTAAAGTAGGAGGAAGAGAATGAGACTCTGAGCACTTAGAATAGGATCTTACACTTAAGAACCGTAACCCTATTCAGCTCCAAAGTCTTTCCTTAAATAGAGGAGAGGGTTGTTCCATAAACAGCCTGGTCTCATATAACATTCTATGAAACTTTCTCATGGTGGGTCAATTCAATACACATTCTCTAATGTATACCCATTTGTCAACTGTTGATGCAGTCTGACCTGATTGTTGTTTTGGTATTGGCACCGATTTAAGTTTAGGTGAGTAAGATAAGTTCGGTTTAAGTCCTAGTCGGGGACTTGGCACGAATTCCACTGAGTGAAGCTGGGTGACGGAAACCCCGGTGAGTGAAGCCGGGTGACGGAAACCCCAGTGAGTGAAGCCGGGTCCTAGTGAGTGAAGTCGGGTGATGGAAACCCCGGTGAGTGAAGTCGGGTCCTAGTGAGTGAAATTAGGTAAAAGGAAACCCCGGTGAGTGAAGCCGGGTCCTAGCGAGTGAAGCTAGGTGAAGGAAACTCTGGTGAGTGAAGCCAGGTCCTAGCGAGGGAAGCTAGGTTGAACAAAGTCCCGGTGAGTGAAGCTGGGCACGAAGTCTTGGTCCGGGGGACTGAGCATTCAGTGTACTGGTCGGAGAGGGCTTGTGAGCTCGTTCTATGGGACTAGAATGAGTCAGAGAAGGCAAGGGAGCCTATTCTCTAGACTTAGGGTTGAAATGGTCAGAGTTGGATCGGTCTGTGGTCCGATCAGGGAGTTGGCACTAACTCCTGCAGTTGTGGATCGGTCTGGAGTCCAATCAGGGAGTTGGCACTAACTCCAGCGGTTGTGGATCGGTCTGGTGACCGATCCAGGGTATCTGATCGTTCTGCTGAACGATCAGAAAGAGAACAGAAACCTTCTATGTGGTTTCTGATCGTTCTGGTGAACGATCAGAAAGGGAACAGAAGGTTTGGGTATAAACCATGATCGGTCAAGCTGACCGATCAGGGCCATCCTGGACCGATCAGGGTTGTTCCTGATCGGTCAGGAAGTGACTTGATCGGTCACCTTGACCGATCAGGATCAAACCTGATCAGTCATGTGACCGATCAGGGGGTTTATGTTGAGAGATCAGGCTGTGGCCTGATCGGTTAGTGAACCGATCAGGTCGTGGCTGCATTCTTGAAGCTAAACCCTGAAGAAGTTCAAGATCGGTCTGGTGACCGATCCCTGTTCCCTGATAGGTCAAGGTGATCGATCAAGGTTCTCTGGATCGATCAGGCAGGAGCCTGATCGATCAGGACCTTCACTGATCGGTCAGGTGACCGATCAGTGTCTGATAACTTTAATTTGAATCATTGTCAGACTTTTGATCTCACTCTGATGTTTTCTGATACATGCTATTACCCTGCTGATTCAATTTGATTTGTTGTGTTAATCTTTTGATGAGTGTGCAGGTGGTACAGGGATGACACAAACCAAGGAGGGTCAATTGACTACTTTCACTTCGGTCAGGTTTGTCTGTTTTCCATTCGTAGGATTCAACGACTTCTAGTGCGGGCTGGCAACTGTCTGGCGAGGCTGGTGACTAACCTGAGGCTCGGCTGAAGAGGTTTCAGTGGACTGAGCCCAGTAGAGGTCAGTGGGTTGGTGACAGAGCTTGTTGCGGACGCGCCTGGTGAGTTGCAGATGCGGCTGGGATGACCTGGTGATGAGCAGAGGTTTAAGAGAAGACTGGTGAAGAAGAGACAATACCTTTGAAACTTTGAATCTGTTGAGAACGTTGCGAGTCGATCAACAAGTAAACACGAAGAGCTGATGGTTCTTGCATTGGTTGTGTTGTGTTGTGCTCGGTGAAGTGTTCTCTTCTTTGTGTTTTCTATGGTCGTGCTCTGTAAGTTCTTTCTCATGATCTCCTGTACTCAATTCATTCATTCCTGAGATCTGTGGAGAGGTTACTCCAACGAGAAGGAGTCTTGGTTATCCGGATTTCCGGGGCTTGATCTGTCGAAGATCAAGGGATCACCCACCTCACGGGCACGCCAAGGAGTAGGGGCAAGTTATCCCCGAACCTTGTAAATCCCTTTGTGTCATTCTGTGTTGTTTTGTTCTCTGTCTTGTTCTTTCTGTTTTGTGTTATTGCTTCCGCTGCTGACCCCATGTGTAGAAAGAAACTTCAAAAGCCAAACTTTTAAGTGTCTGGCTATTCACACCCCCCTCTATAGCCATCTAAGGTCCAACAAGTGATATCAGAGCCAGGGGCTCTTTCCAATGGTCTAACACCCGAGAGCATAACAAGAATGTCTATGAGGGAAGGCTTCAACACCAACAGACCTCCATTTTTCAATGGAGCCGATTTCCAATATTGGAGATCACGGATGGAATACTACCTGAAGACAGATATTGGTATGTGGTTCTCTGTGAAGGAGGGATTCATCCCTCCAAAAGACGTTGAGGGAAAAGAGCCTGACTCATCAAGATGGTATGCCGAACAAACACGGAAGGGAGAAGCTGATGCAAAGGTCGTGGTCACCCTGCAGTGTGGGATGACCAAGGAGCAATTGATCAAAGTAGGTCCCTTCACTAGTGCCAATGACCTATGGAACAAGTTCATTGAGCTTCATGAAGGCACCCGTGATTCACGAATAGCAAAGAGGGACCTCTTCCTCAACGAACTCCAAAATCCCACCATGAAGGAGTCCGAAACGCTAAGTGAACTCCATGGCCGATTCAAGGAAATATTTAATGGTTTACATTCCATCGATGAGAAGGTCGAGAATCGCGACCTTGTAAGGTATGTTCTTAAATCATTTCCTAGGAATGCTTTGTGGTCATCCATGGTGATGCCTACAATGTATCCAAGGACTTGTCTATTGTTAAGTTAGATTATTTTTTCTGTGAAATGGAATTACACGAGATCGCTAACAAAGGCCCCAAGGAGAAGGGTATTGCTCTTGTGGTAGGGGACAAGACAAAGAAGAAGAAAGAAAAGAAGAACGAGAAGGAGGTCTCATCTTCTTCATCCGAATCCGATGAGGAGCGAAGCGAGTCTTCATCATCCAAGATGGCCAACTTTGTGAAGAGGATGATGAGGAAGAGCCGACGCTACAAAGGGAAAGGAAACACTAGTGAGGTTAAAGTTGATAAATCTAACGTCATGTGTTATGAATGTAGCAAGAAGGGGCATTATAAGAATGAATGTCCAAAACTAAAGAAGAAGGAGGACAAATCAAAAAGGAAGAAGAAGCATTGAAGACCACATGGGATGAGTCTTCATCCAGTTCATCCGAGGAGGAAAAGGCGGAGAAGAGCACTCGCCATGTAGCTCTCATGGCTATAGAAGACATGGAGAGCAGTGACGAAGCAAGTGAGACATCAACTGCGGCTTCATCATCTTCGGATGATGAAAAGGTAATCTCTCCTGAATTAAATAAGTGTTATAGAACAATCACATGCTTAACTAATTTGCTTAAGAAGTCTAAGGACAAAGTGAAGTCTTTAAAATTAGAAGTAGAGCAATTAAAAACCTCAAAGGATAAGGATATTGATGATTTGCATGTTGAAGTCCTAGAGGATGAGAACAAAGCCTTGAAGAGTGAAGTTGAGAAACTCAAGAGTCTTCTTGAGAAATTCTCAACTAGCTCCAAGACTTTGGACATGATCCTTAACGCTCAAAGAGCGGTTTACAACAAGGCCGGTATAGGTTACCGACCTAAAGAACCTAGCTTTGTCTCATTGATGTCTAGAACCCATGTTAAATCATCAAAGGTTTCTAGGGTTCAAAAGAAAGTGATCAAGGCATGGGTGCCTAAATCTTACATTGTATGTGCATTAGGTCCCAAGGTTTGGGTACCTAAATCTTCCATTTTTCGTATTGTGTAGGCATTGATTGAGGGGGAGCAGCTATCAACTTGGTTTGTTGATAGTAAATGCTCCAAACACATGATCGGGGATAGATCACTGTTCACTATCCTACAAAGCAAAAGTAGAGGTAATGTATCATTTGGTATCAATGGTAGTCTTAAGGTTGTAGGGATAGGAGACATTCAAATATCCGAATGTCTTAGAATCAAAAATGTCCTTCTAGTCAAGGGGATGACTTTCAATCTCCTAAGTGTCAGTCAATTGTGAGATGCGGGATACACAATTGAGTTTCACCCAAGTCAATATTTAGTTAGACATAATGAAACACTTGACACGGTACTAGTAGACACAAGAGTAGACAATATTTATCAAGTTTCATTAAAAAGTTCTATTAATGCTTCTATTAAGTGTTTCATGTCAAAAGAAGATAAGTCATGGCTTTGGCACCGGAGATTCGCACATGTGAGCATGAAGAATATCCGAAAATTGGCCAACAAAGGACTCGTACGAGGCTTACCAAGCATCAAATACGAAAAGGAAAAGCTATGTGATGCATGTCAAATGAGTAAGCAAACAAAAGCATCTCACAAAGGTAAAAACGTTGTAAGTACCTCTATTGCCTTAGATTTACTACATATGGATTTATTTGATTGTAGTACTATTGACTCATTGAATGGTAGTAGGTATTGCTTTGTAATCATTGATGACTATACTAGATATACTTGGACTTATTTTCTAAAATATAAGGATCAAACTCTAGATATTTTTATTTTTTTTTAGAAGAATTGAAAATGAAAAATCTACAACAATTAAAACAATTAGGAGTGATCATGGAGGAGAATTTCAAAATCATAGATTTTTAAAATTTTGTCAAGAAAAAGGATACATGAGTTCTCTACTCCTAGAACACCATAGCAAAATGGTGTTGTAGAGAGGAAGAACCGAGTCTTACAAGAGGCTGCACGAAGCATGCTTAATGAGTACTCGTTACCAAGCTACTTATGGGTTGAAGCTGTAAACACAGCCTGCTATGTGTAAAACCGGGTCCTCATTCATAGGTTTTTAGGGAAGACTCCACATGAACTTTGGTTTGGAAAACCACCTACAGTTAAACATCTCCGGGTGTTTGGGTGTAAGGTGTTCATTCGAAACACCAAGGACCATCTTGGGAAGTTCACAGCGAAAGCTGATGAAGGGATACTGGTCGGGTATTCCCTTGTTAGCAAAGCTTACCGAGTCTACAACAAGAAATCTAGATTAGTTGAAGAATCTTCTGATGTCGTTTTTTAGGAGATCCCAAAAGCAATTGATCAATCAGAAGAAGTAGAGGGAGTTCAATTCGAACTTAAGAGACTAGGATTAGATGAGAGTCCAAGTGTTGGAAATGTTGCGGATGAATCTGATGATGGTGAGCCTAGTCAGCCGGACCCTGAGTCTGAGCCTGTGTCTAATGACAGCATCCAGGAAGCACCTCTAACACCAAGGCAAATTAGGTTAGCCTCTAGTCATCCCCAAGACTAAATTGTTGGAGATATCCATCATGGAGTTAGAACTAGATCATTCTTTAGGAATGAAGCTAATGAGGTTGCCTTGATCTCTGAAATTGAACCTAGGATAGTTGACGAGGCATTGCATGATCCCGATTGGATCATTGCTATGCAAGATGAGTTAGGTCAATTTGAGAGAAGTCAAGTTTGGGATTTGGTTCCTAGACCTAAGAAGACCACAATTATTGAAACTAAATGGGTCTTCAATAATAAATTGAACCATAAGGGAGAAATCGTAGGATACAAGGCACGCTTAGTAGCCAAGGGCTATAGTCAAGTTGAAGGCCTTGATTACGATGAGACCTATGCTCCAGTGGCACGATTAGAATCTATTCGGTTGATGCTTGCATTTGCAGCATATAGAGGTTTCAACGTCTATCAAATGGATGTTAAATTGGCCTTCGTAAATGGATTCATTAGAGAAGAGGTCTATGTTGAACAGCCACCGGGGTTTGAAAATTCCGAATATCTAAACCACGTGTTTAAGCTCAAGAAGGCTCTTTACGGCCTAAAACAAGCACCTCGGGTTTGGTATGAGCGGTTGTCGACATTCTTAATTGAAAAAGGCTTCGTTAGAGGATAAATAGACCCTACACTATTTCTACGAAGAAATGGTGACAATATCTTTGTAGCCCAAGTATATGTCGATGACATAATTTGTGGCTCCAACAACAAGGGTTATTTGAATAAGTTTATTGGACATATGGAGAGTGAGTTTGAGATGAGTCTAGTGGGAGAATTGACATTCTTTCTTGGACTTGAGATCAAACAAACTCAATATGGAATCCATGTGCATCAATCTAAATACACTCAAGAGATGCTCAAAAAATTCAACATGAGTGACTCTAAGGAGGTGACCACTCCCATGGCGACTAACACACGGTTAGACAATGATGAGAGTGGGAAGCCCGTTGACATAAGCCAATATCGAAGTATGATAGGTAGTTTGTCATACCTCACAGCTAGTCGACCGGATATCCTTTTTGCTATGGGTATGTGCGCTAGATACCAAGTCTGTGCCAAGGAATCTCATTTAATTGCTGCAAAGAGAATTTTGAGATACCTTAAGGGCACAATTGCAGTCAGTCTTTGGTACCCCCGTACAAAGTCGTTTGACTTAATTGGATATACCGATTCCGACTATGCTGGGTGCAAGTTGGATCGAAAGAGCACAAGTGGCGGTTGTTAATTTTTAGGGTCATCCTTAGTAAGTTGGTCAAGTCGGAAGGAACATTGTGTCGCTCTCTCCACGACCGAGGGGAGTATATCGCCATGGGAGAGAGTGTATCACAATTGTTGTGGATGATACACACATTAGAAGACTATGGATTGTCTTACAAAGGTGTGCAAGTGTTGTGTGACAACATAAGCACAAAACCTTACAAAGAATTCAGTCCATCATTCAAAGACCAAACACATTGAAGTGCGTCACCACATCATTAGGGATCATGTTGCTAGAGGAGATATTCTACTCTCACATATAGAGTCAAAATCGAATATAGCTGACATTTTCACTAAACCACTCCTTGAAAATGAATTTAGTTTCCTAAGGAGGGAGTTGGGAATGTGTCATGCTCAATAGGATTGTAAAAACCCTTCATGATCATCTCAATTTGTTGGGCAACATGGGGACATCTCACAAACACTATAAGGCTTAACAAAATATTTTTGATTGCTAGAAATGGGGTGAGATGTTAGGATCAACCTAATTACTCAAAATGTTCATGCATCCCTTGAGTAATGAGGTTGAAGAGACAAAAATCATTAATTTGACCAAGTATGGGGAAAACCAATGCATACTACATGTGTATTTGGTTCCAAGAACATACTTGGACATTCCAATCAAGGAAACTTGGTTGGAGATTTATTTTTGATACAAACTTGATTACAATTGGTTGGAGATATAAACCTGTTTCGGAATTTCTTTATTTCATAAGGACACAACCTTATCTTATTTCCAAATATGGAAAAATACAATATCGGATAAGGGAACCCTTTTAGGGTCAGAGGAATCAATTCTGGTTGTATTAGAGGTTGAGGGGGATGTTTGAAATGAGAGTTTCTGAAATACATCAGAGTTTCAGAAACCCATCTGAAATCTGATCGGTCCCTAGACCGATTAGATATCCTCTCAGAATACTTCTGTGTCGATCAAACCTCTTAATAAGCCAAACCTGATCGGTCCACCGATCGATTAGGTTGTTCCTGATCCGTCAGGCAGATCGATCAGAGCTGATTCTACTCGGTAAGTAGACCGATCTGGAAGATTCTGTAAGAAAACCTATGTATCTGACCTGATCAGTCCACCGACCGATCAGGAGTTGGGCTGATCGGTCCACAGACCGATCAGCAAGCGCATAGAACGTTTCTGTCCGGATCTGTTCGGTTCCCTAATTGATCTGCAGACCGATCAGGAGTTGGGATGATCTATCCACAGACCGATCAGAAAGATCACAGACTTTCTGTCCAATTCTCTGATCGATCCACAAACCGAGCAGGGACTTTCCTGATCAGTCACGTAGACCGATCAGAACCCAATCTGACCGATCAGGAGGTCTCCTGATCGGTCTGGGTACTCTGGATCGGACGGTCGATCCGATTAGCAGCATTGATTTCGGTTGGTGATCGGTCCATCAACCCATTAAATCACTCTTCCCTTCATTTCCTCCAGCCCTAGCCGCCGAACACTCCTTACTGTGAGTTCCTCTCGCGCAAGTATTCTCTGCGTCTTCCCTCTTGCGAGCTCTTTCCTCTCTCGCAAGCTTTTGAGTTTCTCTCCTGCTCAAGCCTTTGAGTTCGTCTCCTGCACAGGTTTTTGTCTCCTGCGCTGCGCTGCGCTCCTGAGTTCCTCTCTTGCGCAAGTTTCAGCGAGCCACTTGTGTGTTCTTCTCAAACAACCCAACCAACTTCATGGCTCCCAAGTAAGTTTGATTCTTGTGGGTTTCCTTTTTCTGTTTGTTTCATAACTTGTGATTTTTGTGCTAACCATAGTGTTTCATAACTTGTGATTCTTGTGTCGTGCCCTTAAACTTAACCATGTTGGTTATGCCGTGATCTACCATGACCTTCCAAACTATTTTTGTGCCATGAACTACACTTGACCAAATCAAACTCTGTGTCGTGACCCTTTTCCAACTTTTAGGAAATCTTCGAAGGGGAAGGCCCCTGTTGAGGGTACCTCGAAGTCGAAACCCCCCTCATCCTCCTCCAAACCCCAACCCTCAACTAATCCGAGATTTCCCAGTCGATACTTCGAAGAAGCATTTCAAAATTCTACCTTCAAACTTCTTCCTTATCGATCTTTGGGCCGTTCTTTTGTCAATGACTACTGTCCCTCTGTAAAATAGATTATTGAGTTTTACAATCTTGAAACCCTTGTTTGTATGGAACAAACCATAAACATTGATCTGATTTCTGAATTTTATAATAATCTGCAACAGAATGCAGAAGGTTTGGGGTGTAAGACTAGGGTAGCCAAGACAAACCTGGACTTCAATTATGACCTATTTTCTGAGTATCTTGGTTGTCGTAGATCACCAACTCACTACTCGATCTTCCCTACTCTTCCGGATCCTTTACCACTTCCATTAGAAGGTGTTACTTCGGACTCTATTTATGAGTTTTTTTTTCAGACAACCTAGACCTGGTGGGGTTGATGAGCTTGATGATAGTGAGTTTCCCACCTTTGATGCCCTATGTCTCTCGCCTTCTTACTATGTTATGGTCAAAATCATCACAAACTGCATCCTACCCATCACTTCAAAACCCCTCGCTGAGATTCATCCCTATGACTGCCAGATGTTATATGGGATGCGTCGCCATCTTGACTTTGATATCTTGGTGAGTGTTTTTGGTTCTATTTACTTCTACAGTGGGGCCCGCCGTCGTACAGTCTACATGCCTTTCGGAAACATTATTACTGACTGGCTCCAGTCAGTCGGTATTGATGTGTCCAAGGGCAGGACTGTGTCGATGGTTCGGCAAGACTACAGACTTGGGAGACGCGTGTTTGCCAAGTCTGGCATTATTGCCGGTCCTCAGGGCTATAGGTGAAAGGATGGGAGGGGTCTGGTGGAGCTCCCACGGGCAGCACATATTCAGGTAGCAGCAGCTCCAGCTGGACACCAGGGTGCGCCCGTTGCAGCAGAGGATGACTACGAGGCAGACCCAGATCTCAGATGGTAGATTGTCGAGCACGAGCAGACGTTCACATGTTAGAGCTCGGGCAGTAGGAATTTCAGTCTGAGATCCGGTCTGAGATTTCTGGGTTGGGTACCGGTCAGTAGGAGTTTCAGTCTGAGATCCGGTCTAAGATTTCTGGGATGCGTGCCGATCAGAGGGAGATGTTTGCTGAGTGGCGCGCTTGGATGACTGGTCATCAGCCACAGCAGACATTTCCTGGCTTTTTGCCATCCAACAGCATTGCTCCGGGGAGCTTCCTACCTGTCGATGACACCTCGTTCGATCCGATGCAGTTTGATGATCCTGCCGATCAAGAGTGATACTTTTAGCTGTATTCTGATTATGACTACTATTCCATGACTTTATGTGTATGATATTCTGATGGATTCTGTATATGACTACTATTCCATGATTTTGCTGTCCATGTTTACTCTCATTTGATGCATATGTATATCTTGTCTTGATATATTCATTTCATATGCTTTCCAATTATTATCTCTTGTTTGTTTTGGGAGAGACCCTTAGTGAAGGGCGAGTTGTTTAAACTTAATAACCAGTCTACACCCTTTTCGGTGTTTGACAAAGGGGGAGAGGATGGTTAGTTATGTTGAGGCAATCGACCCAAGAATGATCAGAAAGATCATGGTTTTGATGTGTGTGTGCCAATATGTTTAAGGTTAGGGTGTTGTGTTGTATTTGATATGTGTGATTGAGATTGTAGGACTTGGAGAATCACACATGGGGAACCTATGCGAGGGACGAGAGCCGAGGGAGGAGGACTCTAAGGGCAAGCCGGGAAGTGGACTTCAAGGGCACACGTGAAGGGTGGCATGGAGGCAAGCCAAGGGAAGGCTTGTGTGCGCATCCGAGGGGCGATAGCCAGAGGAAGATGACTTCAAGGGGAGAGCCAAGGGAGTACACCTGAAGGCACACGTGAAGGAGAGTGTTCGGAGTGAATATAAGTGAGTGGAGAGGCTGGGCAGTCGACTGGTAGGAAGCCAGTCGACTGCCAAAACTCACAGAAAGTTTTCAGCCTCGGACTAGTCAACTACCCCAGGGGTAGTCGACTGGTAATATCCGAAAACTAGTTGTTGGCTAGCATTTAAAGCAAGGCAAGTCGACTGCCCCAAGGGCGGTCGACTGGTGCGGGGCTGGACAGCTTGCGAAGTTGTCCTGTTCTCTTATATTAAGGGGACTTTTCGGCACGAGGAAGGTACGATTTTTTACTGTACCAAAGTGCTGCTAGTGTCTCGATTGATCAAATCTTCCTCTCGTTCTTCATCGCATCCTGTAAAGAGGAAGAAGACGTTCTTTGTAAAGGTTTCTCCACCTTGAAGGAGGGTTTTCATAGTGGAGAGTGTGTAACCGTGTGGATCCTTGGATTAGTCACATTTCAGGGTGGATACCAAGTAAAAATTTCTGAGTTAGCACTGTTCTTTTGTTTTTCATTATATTTTTTTATTGTACTAACCCTATTGTAGAGAGAATTCGAAAAAAGTGCCATTCACCCCCCCCTCTAGCAACGCAAGCGATCTTACAATTGGTATCAGAGCTGGTTCGCTTCGGGAGAACTCACCGTTAACCGGAGTACAAGAAAATGGCGTTTCAAGAGGTTTATAGCACTGCAAGGCCTCCATTCTTCGATGGGAACGACTTCGCCTACTGGAAAGGTAGAATGCAATATTACTTGATGAATGATATTGAAAACTTGATAAGTGTTGTAGATGGATTTGATGCACCCGTCGACGAAAGAGGAGAGCCACTATCAATGAGAACATGGACGAAGAATGTCATGAAGAAGGCGCAAGCCAACGCAAAGGCCACCACCACGCTTCAGTGCGGACTCTCAAAGGAACAACTCAACAAGGTGGGGCCATTCAAGAGCGCCAAAGAATTATGGGAGAAACTCGTTGAACCCAATGAAGGGTCCAACGAGTCAAGGGCAAAGAAGGATCTACTAGTTGCCCAATTACAATATCTCTCCATGAAGACCAATGAGACCGTGAGCCAGTTACATGGAAGGGTAAAGGAGATTATCAACGAATTACATGTGATTGGGGAGAAAGTGGAAACCCGGGATCTCGTGAGGTATGTCTTGCAATCCTTCTCGAGAACAACATTGTGGGCATCAATGGTTGATGCCTTCAAAGTATCAAGGGATCTTTCAATAGTCAAGTTAGATGATTTATTTTGCGAGTTTGAATTACATGAACAAGCTAACCTCTCTTCTAAAGAAAAAAGTGTAGCATTTGTTGTAGAGAAGGAAAGGAAAAAGAAGAAGGAGAAGAAGAAGGTGATCTACTCCTCGTCATCTGAATCGGAGGAGTCTAGTGCCTCTATGGATAGCGACCAAGAGGCCTTCATGGTAAGAAAAATGCATAAAGCATTTAAAAGTTTTTTAACAAATATTATGTTAGGAAAGGATCCAAGAGTAAGGGCAAAGCAAAAGACATCATATGCTACAACTGTCACCAAGAGGGACACATGAAGAGTGAGTGTCCTCAACTAAAGAGAAGAGAAGAAAAGAAGGAGGAAAAGAAAAGAGGTGAGAAGAAGAGATCAAAGGGAAAGGAGAAGAGTGCCACCAACCTCAAGGCTACTTGGGATGATCCATCATCCTCGGAGGAGGAAGAGGAGCAAGTGTCCCACTTTGCGCTTATGGGAGTAGACCATATGGAGTCATCTGATGATGAGAGAAGCTCAAGCAGTGAAGATGAAAGTGACTCATCATCATCCGAATCAGAAGCTTCGGTAAGTGAGGTATATAGCTTACCCTCCTCTACTTTGGTCAAGATTATTTCTAGTACAAACATGGATTTAGCTAAAGCTAGAAGAAAAAGTAAGGACTTAAAAGATGAAGTTGCCATGCTTAAAATAGAATCAACAAAACATAAGGAAGATTTGTATGCATTTTCTACCATGTCACATGATACAAGCCTTGAAAATGAAAATAAGGAACTAAGGACTAAGGTAGAAGACCTAACTAAGGCACTTAGAAAGTTTCAAGTGGACTCTAGTAACCTTGACATGATAATAAATAATCAAAGAACCGTTTATAACAAGGCCGGGTTAGGATATAGGCCAAAGACCAAAGAAGTTGCCTTTGTTTCACTTATAGGTAGAAATGGTGCATCTAGGAGACAAGGGGTTAAGGGAAACACAAAGAAGGCTTGGGTACCAAAGAAGTATTTAATTGATTCTTGTGGATCTAAGATTTGGGTACCAAAAGCGTGTGTTTTCCATGTTGTATAGGTGAAGGTGAATGAGACCTTAAACATGTGGATAGTAGATAGTGGGTGCTCAAGACATATGACCGGAGATGTGAGCAAGTTCACCACTATTAGGTACCTAAGTGAAGGGACGGTTTCCTTAGGAAATAGTGGGAAACTCAAAATAATTGATAGGGGCACCATTGAGGTATCTCCTACAATCTCTATCCACAAAGTACTTTTGATTAAAGATATGAAATTTAATTTACTTAGTGTAAGTCAATTGTGTGATACGGGCTATAGGGTAGAGTTTCTTTCTAAGAAATGTCTAATTAAACAAAATGGGTCGGAAAATGTCATGCTAGAAGGGTATAGAGAGGTCAACCTTTACTATCTTGATCTTGCTTATGCTTCTAACAATTTGCCTAAGTGTCTCATGTCTAAAGAAGAAGAAGGGTGGCTGTGGCACCGAAGACTTGGGCACGTCAACATGAGGAGCATTGCAAGAGTGGCAAAGGAGGAGTTGGTGAAAGGGCTCCCTATGATCAAGTATGAGAAGACCAAGATGTGTGATGCATGCCAAGAGGGTAAGCAATCAAAATCATCACACAAAGGTAAAATCCTAACTAGTACTACTTTGCCTTTAGAGCTTTTCAATATTGATTTTTTTGATTGTCATAGTACTCCCTCACTAGTAGGGAGTAAGTATTGTTTAGTTATAGTAGATAATTTTTCTAGATTCACTTGGGTGTTCTTTATGAAACATAAGGATGATACTTTAAAGATTTTCATAGGCTTTAGTAAGAGGGTTGAAAATGAGAAAGATATCAAAATCAACCGCATTAGGAGTGACCATGGTGGGGAGTTTCAAAACTCAAACTTCTCATTTTGTGTAGAACATAGGTATAAGCATGAATTTTCATGCCCAAGGACTCCTCAACAAAATGGGGTAGTAGAGAGGAGAAACAGAGTCCTACAAGAGGTTGCTAGGACTATGCTTAATGCATATTCCCTTTCTAGCTACTTTTGGGCCGAAGCGGTAAATACTGCTTGTTACATTCAAAATCGGATTTTAGTACATAGGTTCTTAGGGAAAACCCCATTTGAGTTATGGAATGGGAGAATTCCACAAGTCCACTACTTTAGAGTTTTTGGATGTAAAGTGTACATTTTGAATACCAAGGATGGCTTAAGGAAGTTTGATTCAAAAGCCGATGAGGGAATTTTAGTTGGTTATTCATCCACTAGTAGGGGTTATAGAGTCTACAAAAAATGACCAAGGTCATTGAGGAATCTTCAAATGTTGATTTTGATGAATCTACACATACTTACCCTAGAAAAGCCTCAATTTATAAGGACATAGAGGAATGTCAACCCCTTGCCCAAAGAATCCAAGACTTACATTTGGAGGGCAATGATCAAGGGGGAGGGAGAAGTACCCTAGAGAATGAGGATCATGTAGTCAATGAACCTATAACCTCTAGGCCCTTAAGGCATAACCAAGATCACCCCATTGACCAAATAGTGGGTGATGTCACTCAAGGGGTAAGGAGTAGGTTCTACTTTAGGGAACAAAATAGTCAAATTGCTTTAATCTCTCAATTAGAACCTAAGTCTATTGATGAGTCATTAGGTGATGTAGATTGGGGGTCCTAGCCATGCAAGAGTCGCTAAATCAATTTGAAAGAAGTGAGGTATGAGAGTTAGTTCCTAGGCCCAATGATTGCACTATTGTCACCACTAGATGGGTCTTTAGGAACAAGCTAGATGATCAAGGCAAAATTACTAGAAACAAGGCTAGATTGATAGCTAGGGGATTTAACCAAGTTGAGGGACTAGACTATGATGAGACATATGCCCCCGTAGCTAGATTAGAATCAATTAGAATTCTACTAGTCTATGTCGCTCACATGGGTTTCACACTTCACCAAATGGATGTGAAGTCGGCATTCCTAAATGGGGACATTAAGGAAGAGGTCTATGTAGAACAACCCCCCAGGTTTGAGGACCCAAACTATCCTAGACATGTTTACAAGTTGAGAAAAACCTTGTATGGATTGAAACAAGCTCCCCGGGCTTGGTATGAAAGGCTTTCTTCATTTCTAGTGTCTAAGGGCTTTAGGAGAGGAACAATTGACCCAACCTTGTTCCTAAAATCTAGGATAAGGATATATTTGTTGCCCAAGTGTATGTAGATGATATTATCTTTGGGTCAACAAATAGTGACTTTCTACATGAATTCATCAAGTGTATAGAAGATGAATTTAAGATGAGTCTTGTAGGAGAGTTAACCTTCTTTTTAGGACTTCAAGTTAAGTAAACAAGTGAAGGGACACATGTATTTCAAACTAAGTATGCTAGGGAAATGATAAAGAAATTTGGACTAGAAAATGCTAAGGTAGCATCTACCCTTATGGGAACAAATGTGAAAATGGATAGTGATGTTGAAGGGAAAATGGTAGACTGAAAACAATATAAAAGCATGATTGGGAGTTTATTGTACCTAACCGCTAGTAGACCCGATATACTTTTTACGGTAGGTATGTGTGTAAGGTACCAATCATGTGCTAAAGAGTCCCATTTGGTGGTAGTAAAGAGGATTCTAAGGTATGTTAAAGGTACACTCAATGTCGGGCATTGGTATCCTAGAACCCCTAATGTTGATCTTATTGGATACACCGACTCGGACTATACGGGGTGTAAACTAGATAGGAAGAGTACTAGTGGAGGATGTCAATTCCTTGGGTTTTCTTTAGTTAGTTGGAGTAGTAGGAAACAACCATGTGTTGCCCTATCAACAACGGAGGCCGAATATGTGACAATGGATGGTTGTGTGTCCCATCTACTTTGGATCATGCACACCTTAGAGGATTATGAATTACATTATTCCAAGGTCAAAGTCTTGTGTGATAATGTAAATACAATCAATTTGACTAAGAATCTGGTTCACCATTGTAAAACAAAACACATTGAAGTGAAGCATCACTTCATTAGGGACCATGTGGCAAGGGGAGACATAGAATTATACTATGTTGAGTCAAAGTCAAACCTTGTCGACATTTTTACCAAGTTTTTTCCCAAATCGGAGTTTACATCCTTAAGAAGAGGCCTTGGTATGTGTTTTGTAGAGGTATAGGATGAACCTTGGAATAACACAATAGGAAGGTGTGCTTGATCCATTAGGATGATACAATTGGTTCACTTGTGCTTGTGGCATAGTGTTGAATCATTAAATGTATCAAAATTATTGAAAATAGACCAACCATGGGGAAAACAAATGTTTAATTAATGGACATCTTGCCCAAAGATCATGGTTGGACATTTTAAACATTTGAAAACCATTTTATGTCTTATATGTTTTGCCATAAGCTTAGAAGATCTATGAATGCAAAATTAGGTTGAAACATTGATACAAACTTAGTGGTTTTCATGAATTTTGAACTTTGGACAAAAGTCAAGCATGTTTGAAATTTTTCATGAACTGATATTTTTCCTTGATGGAGTATATTATATCAAACATGTCTGCAAATTTTTAAAATTTTTGAAATTTTTTGGAATTTATTGGAGGTTTCTGAAATTCGGATCAGAAGCTGAAAAATCAGACTGACAGAGTATCAGTCGACTGCCCTCATAGGCAATCGACTGGCACGGCTGCTTCCAGCAGTCTGAATTTTTTCCAGAAATCCAAAATGCTCTCATTTGATGCCATGGATTAGGGTTGCTTGGGCAATCATTTTGATGATGTCAAAGGGGGAGAATGGGTGGTTTAAGTTAGATTTTTAGCTTAAAATGAGTGGCTTAAGTTAGATGTTTAGCTTAAATCTCGGAGTATGATGGAAAATTAGAAATGGATGAAGGCATAGGTTAAGGGGGAGGTTACCTCTTAGGTTTTGATATGTCTTATATTCTTAATTGCTGTTGATTGTTGATAATTTAGGTTTGAAACTTAACTTGGATTATAATTAGAATTGAAAATGGGAGAAGACATGGGTTAAGGGGGAGGTTCCGCTTAGGTTTTACTATGTCTTATATTTTCAATTGCTACAGTTATTTACTGTTGTTGACTAGTATTTATTCCCAAACTTAAACATATTACCACACATCAAAAAGGGGGAGATTGTTGAGGCAATCGACCCAAGAATGATTGGAAAGATCATGGTTTTGATGTGTGTGTGCCAATATATTTAAGGTTAGGGTGTTGTTTTGTATTTGATATGTGTTATTGAGTTTGTAGGACTTGGAGAATCACACATGAGGAACATATCCGAGGGACGAGAGCCGAGGGAGGAGGACTCCAAGGGCAAGCCGGGAAGTGGACATCAAGGGCACACGTGAAGGGTGGCATGGAGGCAAGACAAGGGAAGGCTTGTGTGCACATCCGAGGGACGATAGCCAGAGGAAGATGACTTCAAGGGGCGAGCCAAGGGAGTGCACCTGAAGGCATACGTAAAGGAGAGCGTTCGGAGTGAATATAAGTGAGTGGAGAGGTTGGGCAGTCGACTGGTAGGAAGCCAGTCGACTGCCAAAACTCACAGAAAGTTTTCAGCTTCGGACCAGTCAACTGCCCCAGGGGCAGTCGACTGGTGCGGAGCTAGACAGCTTGCGAAGTTGTCATGTTCTCTTATATAAAGAGAACAGAAACCTTCTGTATAGTTTCTGATCGTTCTGGTGAACGATTAGAAAGGGAACATAAGGTTTTGGTTAAAACCCTGATCGGTCAAGCTTACTGATCAGGGCCATCCTGGACCGATCAGGGTTGTTCCTGATCGGTCAGGAAGTCACCTGATCGGTCACCTTGACCGATCAGGATCTAACCTGATCGGTCAAGTGACTGCATTCTTGAAGCTAAACCCTGAAGAAGTCAAGTGGTCAAGTGACTGATCAGGGGGTTTAAGTTGGGAGATCAGGCTGTGGACTGATCGGTCAGTGAACCGATCAGGCCGTGGCTGCATTCTTGAAGCTAAACCCTGAAGAAGTTCAGGATCGGTCTGGTGATCGGTCCCTGTTCCCTGATCTGTCAAGGTGATCGATCAGAGGTTCTCTGGATCGATCAGGTAGGAGCCTGATCGATCAGGACCTTCACTGATCGGTCAGGTGACCGATCAGTATCTGATAACTTTAATTTAAATCGTTGTCAGACTTCTAATCTCACTCTGATGCTTTCTGATACATGTTGTTACCCTGCTGATTCAATTTGATTTGTTGTGCTAATCTTCTGATGAGTGTGCAGGTTGTACAGGGATGACACAAACCAAGAAGGAGGGTCAATTGGCGACTTTCGCTTCGGTTAGGTTTGTCTGTTTTCCATTCGCAGGATTCAACAGCTTCTGGCGCAGGCTGGCAACTGTCTGGCGAGGTTGGCGATTGACCTGACGCTCGGCTGAAGAGGTTTCAGTGGACTGAGCCCAGTAGAGGTCATTGGGTTGGTGACGGAGCTTGTTGCGGACGCGCCTGGTGAGTTGCAGACGCGCTTGGGACGACCAGGTGATGAGTAGAGGTTTAAGAGAAGGCTGGCGAAGAAGAGACAGTAACTTTGAAACTTTGAATCTGTTTAGAACGTTGCGAGTCGATCAGCAAGCAAACACGAAGAGCTAAAAGTTCTTGTGTTGATTGTGCTTCGCTGTGCTCGGTGAAGTGTTCTCTTCTTTGTGCTTTCTGCGGTCGTGCTCTGTAAGTTCTTTCTCGTGATCTCCTGTACTCAATTCATTCATTCCTGAGATCTATGGAGAGGTTACTCCACCGAGAAGGAGTCTTGGTTATCCGAATTTCCGTGGCTTGATCTGTCGATGATCAACGAATCGCCCACCTCACGGGCACGCCAAGGAGTAGGGGCAAGTTATCCCCGAACCTTGTAAATCCCTCTGTGTCATTCTATGTTGTTTTGTTCTCTATCTTGTTCTTTATGTTTTGTGTTATTGCTTCCGCTGCTGACCCCAAGTGCAGAAAGAAACTTCAAAAGCCAAACTTTTAAGTGTCTAGCTATTCACACCCCCCCTCTCTAGCCATCCAAGGTCCAATATCAACCTGATATCATATATCCATGACTTGTGAGCTCAAGTCATTAATTGACCTACATGCTAGTCTCCATGCATTAATATTATCCTTGAATATTAATGCTTGACAAGGAATGATTTAGTGTAGTGTTCTCTACATCATCTCACTATCGATTCAACCAATCGATATGATATAGATAAGAACCTACTACCCAAGAACATTATTATACTTAGTTATTTGGCACAAATATAAAGTATAATAACTAAACATGCCTTTATTAATAATAGAATATGATACAAAAGGTCAATAGTCAATCATCACATAATTGGCTCTAGGTGGCAAAAGGTGAAGAGGTAAATCACGGAGGCTTCTAGCCCGGATACTGTGGCTAGCGCGTGGGGAGGGTGGGCATACTGGCTTTGCCAGGATTTGACCCCCAGACCTCTTGGTGGCAACACCCACGCACTAACCATCAGTCCATCCTGTGGGGACACATAATTGGCTCTAGGGCTCTTACTAACTGTAACGCCCGCTTTTTTTTTCTTTCCATAAAGCGGCGTTACGTTAACATACTTAGGGCATGTAGACATCATAAGGCAGCGGAATAACTTTAAGACTTACACATACATGCCCTACTACCATTCCTAACATAATGACATGGGAACTTGGCATATTAACTTCATACTTAGCATCATATCATACTTAGCATCATGTCATACTTAGCACCATGTCATATAGTCGCATAAGTCATTATTCAAACACATAAGTAGCAAACATAAAGTTCTAGCATAAGACCGGTAAACATATTATTTTCGTGGCCAAGTCACTACCACACACACACATTCTTGTCCTCCTGCCGCTTCCTTATTGTCCCCTTGCGTGATCTGCGGTATAAGGAAATAAGACTATAAGCACGTCGGCTTAGTAAGACTCTTTCCAACTCACTAAAACCATTCATCACTTAATGATAAGCACATGAAACATAAACATAACTTTATGCTTGAACATAACTATAAATAAACTTACATGGCATGATACGTGACATAACATGAACATAATTCAACTTAGCATAGCATAATACATGGCATAGACATAAACACAAATAAGCATTCTTAATATGCATGATACATGACATAAACATCAACATAAAGAAACATTCTTAACATGCTTGATACATGGCATAAACATAAACATAAAGAAACATTCATAACATGCATGATACATGACATAAACATAAACATAAACATAAAGAAACATTCTTAACATGCATGATACATGGCATAAACATAAACATAAAGCATGAACTAACCTGTATGGCATAAACATAGGCATGCTTTCTATTATATCATATGGACATCTTCTTAACATAACCATAAGCATAAATCATTTACTGTCATGCATATTTCTTGACATGAAACATAAGTATAAGACATTACTATCATGGCATAATGCATAACATGAATGCATGAGTCTAATGCATATACATAACGATGCTTAACTTTTAAAATCATACTTTTAAATACTTAAACATAATCATCACATTGTTGGGGTCCCCGGCTTGTACCACATACATACATCATAAGCGCGCATCCCTAGTAAATATGAGGTCGAGAGCCCCGACCTACTAGGGTAAGGACAGCATAGTCGGTAGTCCCAGAACCGGGGCGTTCTTAAGGTGCCCATCCCTGTTGCACAGCTTTGGTAGTGCCAGAACCGTGGACAGCATAGTCGGTAGTCCAGAACCGGGGCGTTCTTAAGGTGCCCATCCCTTGGACCCATACTTCGGTCCGGGACAAGCCCATTCATAAAGTAAAATACTTTACATGCTTCATCATTCGTAAGACATGGCATACATCTTCATTCATAAACATGGCATGCATTTTCATTCATAAAACATGGCATGCATTTTCCTTCATAAAACATGGCATGCATTTCCATTCATAAGACATGGCATGCGTAACGACCCGGCCCGTCTATCGGCCCATTTACCGGCCCATTTACCGGTCCTCAAAACCGTCGTACCGTCGACCATCGACCGTGCCGTTATTCATAACATGGCATGCATCTTTATTCATAAACATGGCATGCACTTTCATTCATAAACATAACATGCATCTTCATTTATAAACATAACATGCATCTTCATTCATAGAACATGACCTACTTACATAAACATCATTCTTATTCCTAGTGCATGCATGATCATGGCATATAAGGTAAATATTGCATTATAATCATTGAACATGACATGTTTGCATAGGCAATTATCTTAATCCATAGAGTTTGCATGATCATGATACATAAGGTAACCATTTGCATTTCATACATAAGCATGGTATTCATCCCAAGCATACATAAGTAGGACTTCGTAAACATACTACCTACCATTCAAGTGCATGGTATAGAACCCAAGACATTCATAATTAAACCCTAATAAGTATGGCATCCAATCATAAATATACAAATATGAAACATGGTGCTTAAGGTTAGGGTTATAGGTAACTTAATTCCTACCACATGCTTGAACCTTTATATATATATACTTCATAATAAGGCATAAACCATCATTCTTCAAACCCTAACTCCATTCAAACCCTAAACCACTTTGTTTGGCCGAAACCTATAAGGAAGGGTTCCATTATTCAATTAACATGTAAGATAGCATAAGGTAAGGAAACAACCACCCATTACCTACAAGACCATAGGAAGCCATTAGGGCTCATGATTAGGGCTAACCCTAACCTTTAGCCCTTCTTCACAAGGCTGGCCGAGACCCTTCAAGTTAATGAGTGCATGGAAAAATTCCAGAAAAACCCCAATCAAACATTAAACACCAACCATACCCTACCATAGGGCCATTAGGACCCTTGCTTGAGGGAAGTCCTAACTTTTTGCCCTAGACCCCTACTTGGCCGAAAGTTATAGGATCATAAAGCCTTGTGAAAATTCACATAAGTCACCCTCCATCTCCCTTATGACATGATAATATACAAAACACATCCTTGAAGGTTTAGATCTAACCCTACCCATGGGTTCAAGGTGTTGGCCGAAACCCTAGGAGATCCTAGGGTAGCCCAAAATTTCTCAAAATCTCATTTTAACTTATACTCATCATGGAAAAACATTAGAAAGTAAGAGTAATATTTTTAACATCCTTTTGGACCCAAAGACCCTAGTGGCCGAAAGTCATAGGGTCACACATCATGGTTTCTTCAATATAAATCCCAAAACCAACTTTATATCATGCTAAAAATCATAAAGGAACTATTATACCACAGGTGAGGGAGTCTTACTTTGGTTGATCTTGATTATAGACCTTAGATTTGAGAGAAGGATGGAGATCTTGTTGCCTCTTGACCACCCCTAGCCTTTGTATCCTTGTAGAAGCCTTGGATCTTGGGGATGAAGCCTTAGGTGAATTTTTTTCCAAGGGAGAATCCCTCTTGGGGTGTTCGGCTAGAATGGAGAAGGAGGGAGGAAGAAAGGTGACTTGATGGAAGAAGAGAAGTAACCCCCCATGCCTCTCTTTATAACTCATCAAGGAGGGTAAGTGAAGAGTCATGGTGTCTCTTCATTTCCCCCTAAGCCTTAACCATAATCCACTTCATTTCCTCATAGCACTCCCTTGCTAGGTGAATTGGTTAGAGCATGCATGGTTGTACAAGAGGTCCAAGGTTCAATCCTTGGTGCATGCACTAATTTTTTTCATTTATTTTTATTTTATTTTCCTATTATTTCGAAAATCTCCTAAAAATTCCTCCATAATTATGTTAATATTCCTCATCAAAATCCCTCTATAATTCTATAAATTTATACCTAAAATTCACCAATAATCATGGTACTAGAAAGCCCATATAAGACCCATTAGTGCCTATTTCCCCAATTTTAATTGGAAAAACATGGATTCCTAGGTTAAAATTCGTGTTAATATTCCTAGGTTCCTCGGAAAATTATCTAGACATGCTTAATATTTTAAAGAAATATTAAGAAAATTTTTCGGGTCGTTACAATCCCCCATACCTCGTGAAAGTTCGTCCTCGAACTTAGAATAGCTCCGGGTACTTGCGCCTCATCTCGTCCTCGCGTTCCCAGGTAGCTTCTTCGAACCGTTGACTTTGCCATAGAACCTTGACTAAGGGTACTTCCTTACTCCTTAGCTTCTTGATTTCCCGATCCAAGATCTGGATAGGTCTGCTTTCATAGCTTAGGTCCCCCTGTACTTGTACTGTCTGTGGCTCGATCACTTAGTCCATATTTGGGAAACACTTTTTAAGCGTTGACACATGGAACACATTATGGATGGCCGACATCTCTGAAGGCAAGCTCCAGCTCATATGCCACCTTACCAACTCTTTTCAGAATCAGGTACGACCCCACATAAACGCGGACTTAGTTTTCCTTTCCTCCCAAATCTTGTCACCCCTTTCATCGGAGCCACTTTGAGGAACACCAAGTCTCCAACATTAAATTCCAGTGGTCTACGCCGGACATCGGCATAACTCTTCTGCCGGCTCTGAGCAGCTTCTATCCGTTGTCGAATATTCCGTATAGCTCGGGTGGTGCTGTCGATGACATCTGTTGTGAGCCCCATTTCCTTCTTTTCACCACCCTCGTACCAACAGATCGGAGATCTACATCTCCTCCCGTACAACGCTTCATAAGGTGCCATTCCGATAGTAGCTTGGTAGCTATTGTTGTAAGCGAATTCCGCTAAGCATAGATATCGACACCAACTTCCTTTGAAATCCAAGGCACAAGCTCGCAACATGTCTTCTAGTACTTGATTTACCCGCTCAGTCTGCCCATCCGTCTGAGGGTGAAAGGCGGTGCTAAATCGTAATTTAGTGCCAAGAGACTTCTGGACACACTCCCAGAAATGCGAAGTAAAGCGACCATCCCTATCTGAGATGATGGTCTTGGGGACTCCATGAAGTCTGATTATCTCCTTAACATACAATTGGGCCAGTTGCTCCATTGAATCAGTCATCTTGATTGCCAGGAAGTGAGCAGACTTCGTCAGCCTGTCCACAATTACCCAAATTGCATCATATCCATTCGTAGTCCTGGGAAGCCCTGAAATAAAATCCATAGAGATGTCTTCCCATTTCCACTCTGGAATTGCGAGTGGCTGCAGAACTCCTCCGGGTCGCTGGTGTTCTGCTTTTACTTGCTGGCAAGTCATGCAAGTACTAACATACTGAGCCACATCCCTCTTCATTCCAGACCACCAGAACTTCTCCTTCAGATCTTGATACATCTTGGTGGATCCTGGATGCATCGAATAAGGGGTTTCGTGAGCTTCTGCCAGTATTTCCCTTCGAAGCTCCGGATCATTAGGAATACATAGACGATCCCTAAGGTAGAGTACTCCCCCTTTGGCGATACGAAAANAGCCATCGGCGTTGTCTCATATTCAGGTCTTTCTGAGTGAAGAAATATCGCAGACTCTGGTGGTCTGTAATAAATCCTACACTGCGCTCCATATAGATAATGCCTCCATATTTTAAGAGCGAAGACTACCGCGGCCAGCTCCAGATCATGAGTGGGGTAATTCTGTTCATACTCCTTGAGTTGTCTAGAGGCGTAGGCAATAACCTTTCCATTCTGCATAAGTACAGCTCCAAGTCCTAGTTTGGAGTCGCTATACATGTCGAAGCTCTGATTACATTCCGGGAGGGTAAGGATTGGAGCACTTGTAAGTCTCCTTTTTAGTTCCAAGAAGCTCCTTTCACAGCTTTCCGTCCATTCATACTTCTTATCCTTCCGGGTGAGAGCCGTTAAAGGGGCTGCAATCCTCGAGAAGTCCTCCACAAATTTCCTATAATAGCCTGCCAGCCCAAGAAAACTTCTGATTTCGCTGGCGTTCTTCGGCCGGCTCCAGTTATTCACAGCTTCAATCTTTATTGGATCTACCATAACCCCGTCTTTGGAAATGATATGGCCCAAAAAGCCCACTTGGTCGAGCCAAAACTCACATTTGGAAAATTTTGCATACAGTTGTTTTTCCTGAAGAATCTCTAATACTATCTTCAGGTGCTCAGCGTGCTCTTCTTGGGTCTTCGAATAAATAAGGATATCGTCGATGAAGACGATCACGAATTTGTCGAGGAACGATGAGAATACCCTATTCATAAGATCCATAAACATGGCAGGAGCATTCGTCACGCCGAAGGGCATAACCACAAACTCAAAGTGCCCGTACCTTGTTCGGAAAGCCGTCTTTGGAATATCCTCCTGTTTTACTCTAACTTGATGATAACCAGACCTCAAATAAATTTTTGAGAAAACAGTGGCTCCCTTTAATTGGTCAAACATGTCATATATCCTCGAAAGGGGATACCTGTTCTTGATCGTTACGTTGTTCAGCTCTCGGTAATCTATGCACATCCGCATGGATCCGTCCTTCTTCTTCACAAATAGTACCGGAGCTCCCCACGGGGAATGACTAGGGCGAATAAATCCCTTATCCAGCAACTCCTGTAGTTGTCCCTGAAGCTCCTTTAATTCAACCGGCGCCATACGGTAAGGTGCCTTGGAGATCAGGTTGGTATCCGGAACCAATTCGATCTCAAATTCCACCTCTCTATCAGGAGCTAATCCTAGTAATTCATCTGGGAAAACCTCTGGGTAATCGCATACCACTCGGACATCTTCCAGCTTCTGGTTCTTCACTTGACTGGCATCAACCACATATGCTAAAAATCCAGTACATCCTTTGTCTAACATTTTCTGAGCTTGGAGAGTTAATAAATATTTCCCGGTTCTTTTCCTTGGCTCCCCGATGAATTCGAACCTAGAACCTGTCTCAGGTCGAAAGACCACCTTTCGCTTACGACACTCAATAGAAGCGTCGTATTTACCCAGGAAATCCATTCCCATTATAACATCATAATCTTGCATGTCGAGTACTATCAGATCGCAGTAAAGTTCCCTTCCTGCAATTCCGACCGGCACCGCACGCAGCACGTGAGTGGATGTCATTATTTCTCCCGAGGGTAGGGTTGTTAAGAACCTGCAGTCTAACACTTGCGGACGCCTATCTATCTTCTTGGTATATGGCACAGAAATGAACGAGTGTGTTGCCCCAATATCAAATAATGCAGTAGCATACTGACTGAAAATGAGTATCTGACCTGTGACAACCGTAGAAGCTTCCGCAGCGTCTTCCTTGGTAACCGAGAAAACCCTGGCATTTATCATAGTCGGTGTGGCCTCCAGCATCGGGGTACCTTCTGGTTCAGCTTGCATATAGTGTAGTTTCGCTGGGGCACCTTGGTACTGGACGAGTTGTTGGGAAGGTGCCTGGCTCCTGGTAGGACAGTACGCCGCCATATGTCCTTCCACTCCACAGGTGAAACACCGATTAGTACCTCTTCGGCATTCCCCGGGGTGCCGTTTTCCGCATGTCGCGCACAGGATAGGTTTGGCATGTTTATTTGCCGGCCCTCCCTGAGGGTTGTTCCATGGCTTCCGTTTACCGCTCTGGTCTCCCTTCCAGTTGTTATTGGCGCCCTGGGGTTTCTGCCCTCCTAAACGGTAATGAAAGGAAAACATCAATGATAATGCAAGGAAGAATCAAGAATCCCGGAGTGAACTTGATCCTTACTTTCATTTAGTGTATTCCTTTGTTGATTGATATTATTCAGATAGTGCTCAATGAGTAGAGCGCTACTAAATAGCTCCTCGGCGGTCTGCGGTCAGTTAACTCCGCCAGCCACGTTCAGAGCTATTTCAGGCCGTAACATTTTCAGCATAAGTCGGACCCTTTCCTTCTCGGTGCGGACCAGCTCGGGGCATAGGCGAGCTAGTCGATTGAATTTCTTCACGGCCTCATTGACCGAGAGGTCACCCTGTCGAAATTCCGTGAACTCGTCGTAATGTCTGTTGGTGACCCGCATATTGAAGAATTCCTCGAAGAACTCCGACTCGAAGTCCCACCACGTCATCTGGTTCACTTGTCTTTTGGCCTTGACCCTCTCCCACCACATTCTGGCATCTCCAGAAAGGCAGAAGGACGCACACTTGATCTTCTCATGCTCCGGCCAGTCTAGCAGCTCCATGGTACTTTCCACTGTCTTGAACCACGCTTGGGCGTCCCACGGTTCGCCAACACCCAAGAAATTTTCCGGTTTCAGCCTCAACCACTGAATCAGATAAGCCTCTTGATGTGCTACTGTGGTCGGGCCCGTCGGAGGGTTCTGCGTAACTGTGGGTGCAACAGGTGTAGCAGTTTGGTTCGCTGGGGGAGTAGTGGAATTTTCTTGCTGGTTCATCAGGGTATTAATGGTTTGCTGCTGCTCAGTAACTTGACGCTGGAGCTGGGTTACTAGCTGCATCAGGTCAGGTGACGGAGTTGTCTCGTTAAATCGGTTACTCTGTCTTCTAGCCATGTTTTTCTTCACCAAGACAAGTATGGCCAATATCAGTTTTTTTTTCTACCCCTATATCAGTCCTAAGTATTTGATTTCATAAAAGAAGATAAAATATAGTTCATAGTTACATATCCTAAAGTACTTTTCGTCATAAACATCGTTCATACTTGCATATCCTAAAATCATAAAGTATCCTAAAAGTGCTTACTAACATAAAATATGCACAGAGGTACTTACTTGGAAGCTGCAGGAAGAATGCTTGTTGTGTGTGTAGTGAGATGGCGATTGGCTCTGATACCAACCTGTAACGCCCGCTTTTTTTTTCCTTCCATAAAGCGGCGTTACGTTAACATACTTAGGGCATGTAGACATCATAAGGCAGCGGAATAACTTTAAGACTTACACATACATGCCCTACTACCATTCCTAACATAATGACATGGGAACTTGGCATATTAACTTCATACTTAGCATCATATCATACTTAGCATCATGTCATATAGTCGCATAAGTCATTATTCAAACACATAAGTAGCAAACATAAAGTTCTAGCATAAGACCGGTAAACATATTATTTTCGTGGCCAAGTCACTACCACACACACACATTCTTGTCCTCCTGCCGCTTCCTTATTGTCCCCTTGCGTGATCTGCGGTATAAGGAAATAAGACTATAAGCACGTCGGCTTAGTAAGACTCTTTCCTACTCACTAAAACCATTCATCACTTAATCATAAGCACATGAAACATAAACATAACTTTATGCTTGAACATAACTATAAATAAACTTACATGGCATGATACGTGACATAACATGAACATAATTCAACTTAGCATAGCATAATACATGGCATAGACATAAACACAAATAAACATTCTTAACATGCATGATACATGGCATAAACATCAACATAAAGAAACATTCTTAACATGCTTGATACATGGCATAAACATAAACATAAAGAAACATTCTTAACATGCTTGATACATGGCATAAACATAAACATAAAGAAACATTCTTAACATGCTTGATACATGGCATAAACATAAACATAAAGCATGAACTAACCTGTATGGCATAAACATAGGCATGCTTTCTATCATATCATATGGACATCTTCTTAACATAACCATAAGCATAAATCGTTTACTGTCATGCATATTTCTTGACATGAAACATAAGTATAAGACATTACTATCATGGCATAATGCATAACATGAATGCATGAGTCTAATGCATATACATAAGGATGCTTAACTTTTAAAATCATACTTTTAAATACTTAAACATAATCATCACATTGTTGGGGTCCCCGGCTTGTACCACATACATACATCATAAGCGCGCATCCCTAGTAAATACGAGGTCGCGAGCCCCGACCTACTAGGGTAAGGACAGCATAGTCGGTAGTCCCAGAACCGGGGCGTTCTTAAGGTGCCCATCCCTGTTGCAGAGCTTCGGTAGTGCCAGAACCGTGGACAGCATAGTCGGTAGTCCAGAACCGGGACGTTCTTAAGGTGCCCATCCCTTGGACCCATACTTCGGTCCGGTACAAGCCCATTCATAAAGTAAAATACTTTACATGCTTCATCATTCGTAAGACATGGCATACATCGTCATTCATAAACATGGCATGCATTTTTATTCATAAAACATGGCATGCATTTTCATTCATAAACATGGCATGCATTTTCATTCATAAGACATGGCATGCGTAACGACCCGGCCCGTCTATCGGCCCATTTACCGGCCCATTTACCGGTCCTCAAAACCGTTGTACCGTCGTACCGTCGACCATCGACCGTGCCGTTATTCATAACATGGCATGCATCTTTATTCATAAAACATAGCATGCACTTTCATTCATAAACATAACATGCATCTTCATTTATAAACATAACATGCATCTTCATTCATAGAACATGGCCTACTTACATAAACATCATTCTTATTCCTAGTGCTTGCATGATCATGGCATATAAGGTAAACATTGCATTATAATCATTGAACATGACATGTTTGCATAGGCAATTATCCTAACCCATAGAGTTTGCATGATCATGATATCTAAGGTAAACATTGCATTTCATACATAAGCATGGTATTCATCCCAAGCATACATAAGTAGGACTTCCATAAACATACTACCTACCATTCAAGTGCATGGCATAGAACACAAGACATTCATGAATAAACCCTATTAAGCATGGCATCTAATCATAAACATATAAACATGAAACATGGTACTTAAGGTTAGGGTTATTGGTAACATGATTTCTACCACATGCTTGAACCTATATATATACATATATATACTTCATAATAAGCCATAAACCATCATTCTTCAAACCCTAACTCCATCCAAACCCTAAATTTCTTTGTTTGGCTGAAACCTATAAGGAAGGGTTCCATCATTCAATTAACATGTAAGATAGCATAAGGTAAAGAAACAACCACCCATTACCTACAAGACCATAGGAAGCCATTAGGGCTCATGATTAGGGCTAACCCTAACCTTTAGCCCTTCTTCACAAGGCTGGCCGAAACCCTTCAAGTCCATGAGTGCATGGAAAAATTCCATAAAAACTCCAATCAAACATTAAACACCAACCATACCCTACCATAGGGCCATTAGGACCCTTGCTTGCGGGAAGTCCTAACTTTTTGCCCTAGACCCCTACTTGGCCGAAAGTTATAGGACCATAAAGCCTTGTGAAAATTCACATAAGTCACCCTCCATCTCCCTTATGGCATGATAATACACAAAACACATCCTTGAAGGTTTAGATCCAACCCTACCCATGGGTTCAAGGTGTTGGCCGAAACCCTAGGAGATCCTAGGGTACCCCAAAATTTCTCAAAATCTCATTTTAACTTATACTCATCATGGAAAAACATTAGAAAGCATGAGTAATATTTTTAACATCATTTTGGACTCAAAAACCCTAGTGGCCGAAAGTCATAGGGTCACACATCATGGTTTCTTCAATATAAATCCCAAAACCAACTTTATATCATGCTAAAAATCATAAAGGAACTATTATACCACAGGTGAGGGAGTCTTACATTGGTTGATCTTGATTATAGACCTTAGATTTGAGAGAAGGGTGGAGATCTTGTTGCCTCTTGACCACCCCCTAGCCTTTGTATCCTTGTAGAAGCCTTGGATCTTGGGGATGAAGCCTTAGGTGAATTTTTCCCAAGGGAGAATCCCTCTTGGGGTGTTCGGCTAGAATGGAGAAGGAGGGAGGAAGAAAGGTGACTTGATGGAAGAAGAGAAGTAACCCCCCATGCCTCTCTTTATAACTCATCAAGGAGGGTAAGTGAAGAGTCATGGTGTCTCTTCATTTCCCCCTAAGCCTTAATCATAATCCACTTCATTTCCTCATAGCACTCCCTTGCTAGGTGAATTGGTTAGAGCATGCATGGTTGTACAAGAGGTCCAAGGTTCAATCCTTGGTGCATGCACTAATTTTTTCATTTATTTTTATTTTATTTTCCTATTATTTCGAAAATCTCCTAAAAATTCCCCCATAATTATGTTAATATTCCTCATTAAAATCCCTCTATAATTCTATAAATTTTTACCTAAAATTCACCAATAATCATGGTACTAGAAAGCCCATATAAGGCCTATTAGTGCCTATTTCCCCAATTTTAATTGGAAAAACATGGATTCCTAGGTTAAAATTCATGTTAATATTCCTAGGTTCCTCGGAAAATTATCAAGACATGCTTAATATTTTAAAGAAATACTAAGAAAATTTTCCGGGTCGTTACATAATGTATGGTTTTTTGATGGGAATTAGTCGACTGATAACTGTCGCAGTCGACTAATACAAGCTGAAACTAATTTTCAGCAGTCAAAAAGTGTCCTAATGATGTAAAACAAGTGTATAATCTTATGAGGGGTTAATACACTTTGTTTATGATCATTAGAGGTTAAAGAATCCAATAATTGAAATATTGTTGGAGTTCTTTTTGATGTGTGGCAAAGGAGGAGAAGTGTTGGGTTTAAGTGGGAAACCAACACACCTTTGCAAGAAATCTAAGCTCAAGGGGAAGTTTAGGTGAAGGGAGAGCATTTGTTGGCAAAGAGGGAGAAGTACCTTTGCAAGGAAAACCTACTCAAGGCGGAGTTAGGTAAAAGAGGAGCCTATAGTAAGGTTCCATGATTTATTAGCTTTGTTGTTGTTTCCCTAACTTACACAGGTTGTCAAACATCAAAAAGGGGAAGATTGTTGAAGCAATCTAGGTACCTTGAATTTTGATGTTTGGGCAAAGGTTTAAGTTAGGATTATTATTGTATTTGATATGCATTGTGAGAATGCAGGATACAGGTGCGAATGAGAGAAGTCCAAGTGGCATCTTGGCAAAGGAAGACCCAACAACAAGAATCGAGGCCGAAGGAAGCTCCAGAAGGCAAGGCGTGAAGGATGGGGAGACATCCGAGGGACGCAAGACTGATGGAGGAGGCTAGTGTTAGATGTATACTAAAAGACTTGCCTTTTTATATGATCATCTACATTTTGAAAGAGAATTACAACAACACAGTTATATGTGTAAATTAATATATGCATAAACAGTCTCATACTCTATACTGTAGATAACATGTTATGTGGTGATGCACAGAAGATCATGTTATCAGTACCTTGCATAGTATAACTAGAGGCACACAACCGAGATGGAGTTGGACAAACCATCGGGATGGTTGCACTAGTGTGCTTTGTGTGCATTGAGCAAGACCAAAATAGTGCTCATCCAGTTTATACTAACTTTATAATTGGATTGGACCTCGAATTATTATGGAGTACAATTTCTAAATCCCGATATAATAATGGGCGCGTGTAGTTAGTATTTTATTTCTTTGATTTATCAATGGGTGAGATTTATTCTGCTAAAACGATAGGTCCGGTAAGTTGGGAAATAATATTAATTACATGGTGTGCCATTGATTATTGATAGAATTCGTGTCTTAATGAGTCGGGATGATGATGCCCCTTGATGAGCTCATAAGCTTCATCATGTTAAACCATGCAGGTGGATTTGATCCAACATGATGATAAGGTTGAGTTGTATTAGTCAAGGAGTTAGAAGTTGATTAATTAAAATTGTTAGCAATTTAAATTAATCGACGAGCATTTGATATCTTAAACACGGGGAGATGGATGTACTCATAATTGGTGGAACCCATATGAAAATATGGGGGTTAGTGAGGAAGTTCAATGGAGATTTTTTAGTGGAATGGATCTTCATTAATAGATCGGATTTGGATCCATTAGCATGCCAAGACCCAACTCCTCCTCATGGTCCCTACCTTAGCCCTATATATATCCCATGGGATTAAGAAACCAAGGTTTAATCTAATTAATCAACAACTCAAGGCTTCTCTCCTCTCCTTCTCTCCCTTCTCTCTCCTAGGTCACGGCAAGAAGAGGTTTCTCTTCTTCTTCTCTTCTTTTCCTCTCAACCACTTGGTGGCTAGTCTCTACTAGACAAAGGAGGAGATCTCCTCTCCCTTTTGTAGTGTGCGGCGAGAAGGGAGAAGGTATCGATGGCCGGTAGGAGGCGGCGCAAGGGGTTGCGGCGGCGGCGCCGCAAGTTAGGGGAGGAGCAGGTTTTCCGGCCGGTTTGGGTAAGGAAGAAGGGCCTTTCTCTCCTTCTTCTTCTTCTTCATCTTCCTCTCGAGGGTTGTCTTGTGGCTGGCGAGCTTGGGAGCTCTCGGTGGCCGGCGATAAACCCTATTCTAGGGTTTTGATTGGCAAGTGAAGAAGGTGATTAATTGGAGCCTTTGGTGATTCCGGTTCTCATTAGCTCGTCGCCCACACGACGTCTGAGAGGGAAGGGACATAAGGTAGAAGACTACGAGATAAACGAAGGTATAAATTTTTTTCCTTGGCTCCTTATAGTTCTATCATTTCATGTGTAGATTAATTAATTATCATGTTCATAATTAGTTGTTAATTATCGTTGATAATTAATTAATTGAACCCCAATAATAAACATAAAAATCAGTGATCACTCGTCGTCTTTCCGCGGTCGATTGGTTAGGCGAATTACAAGGCTCGATCTTTGAGATTAGCCAAGTTGTAATTCGAACTGATCAATACGATGACGAGATGATCGCTTGGGAGACGAGTCTCCATTCGGATTAATTTTTAATCCGTAGACATGGAGAGGTTTCTCAAGGACGACCAAATATTCTCTTAGGAAACCCGCCAAGTCATACACATTCCCATCAACTAGAAGGCTAGGTCTAGGTTGGTCGGGTGAGGATGAGTGCTGAGTGACTGTACTCGGGGTTGAAACCTTAGGTTTAGGGTTTGGGCAGTCGATTGCTACATGTAGCAGTTAACTGGTGTTGGGTACAGAATGATCAGTCGACTGATCTTCTATGCAGTTGACTGGTGTCGGCTGGAATTCAACCATTGGGTTATAACATTCGAATCCAAGTGGACTAGTCGACTGGTGTTGGCACCAGTCGACTGGTAACGACTGTTTCAGGGTCGAACTTTATTTAAGAGAGCTCAATTTGGCTAGGCAAAGGTTGACGAAATAAGCTTAGGTAAAGCTTATTAGTAGTCTCCAAGTGCTCAGGTGTTGTCGAGAGTTTGTGGTGAGGTTTCTCCACCCACAAGGAGCGACACAAGCTAGCCGGAGGCTTTTCGGGGAGTCATCCATTGATGGATCGGGATCGTCTACCTTACGGACAGTCTTGGAGTAGGAGATTTATCTCCAATCCACATTAAATTGGTTTGTCTTCCTTTGTGATAGTTTTAGCTTGTTTTGTATTCCGTTGTGCACTAACACGTGTAGGAGGAATCGGCGAATCAAGTGGGTGATCGGCTATTCACCCCCTCTAGCCGGCGCATCGATCACCAACATTGTATTCCGTTGTGCACTAATACGTGTAGGAAGAACTGACGATTGAAGTAGGTGATCGGCTATTCACCCCTCTCTAGCCGTACGAATCGATCCTTAACAATTTATTGTTCTAAGACCTGAGGCCAATATTATATTGCGTGTGATGTATGTGTATATGTAAATTGTCCGCCGGACAAGGGAGATGTTGTCCGATTTTATATTGACCAGCGGCTCTTCTGGTCACGGGACGTGATAGTTGTTTTCTGAATCAATTGACCAATCGATTCTGATTTTTTTCTTCGCAATTATAGAGTTTCCGAATCGATTGGCTAATCGATTAGTTCTTAATCGATTGGAAAAAATCGATTGGCACCAATGATACAGATGTTGGACAACAAGCAGGGACTGAAATTGTAAGTGAATATAATTCACAACTTTTTATGCTTTCTGACCACTATTACTTTCATGCTAACAAGTCAAACTAAACTGTGCAAGTCAAACTATTCTTCCACCTCCAGATATAACCACCACACTAGTAGACCTTCGAGCCATGATATTTCCACCTCAACATTCACCAGTTCACATTATTTATTTATGGCAATTTAATATAACACGATTTAGATTGTCGCCCAAATAGATAAGGTCGAGTCTATCCCAACGAGTAAAAATTTATTATTAAATAAAAATTTAAAATTATAATTATAATAATAAAGTTCGAGCCTATTAAAAATAGATGTACTTGTTGTATATTTTCAAACAAAAATATAACTAATTCAGCTATCTTGATTATATGATTTGTTGATGTATTAAAACCAACCAAAGACGTGTATGCTGAAGTGCCAATGGGATATGGCATGCTCAAAGCATCCACTTGAGCTCGCATTGTGTTGACATGCCAAATGGAAGAGGGATGGAGCGAGCTCCTTTTAATTAAGATTTGGGAGCGCCTCCCCATTTGGGAAGCCCTCTTTATTATTATTGTTTTTTAATATATATATATATATATATATATATATATATATATATAACAATTTTATATTTTTAATTTTAGTTTTTTAAAAATAAAATAAAATCAATGAAATAAAAAAAATAGTTGTTCATGGCTAAAATTAGCCGTTCAATAGATAATGTATAAATACATTATCTATATTCTGTATATTCATTTATGCACCATCCATAATTATCTAGCGTTATTTTTTTAATTTTCACTTATTTTAATCTAAACATTAAACACTATTTTTTTTAAAAAAAAAATTAACACTAACTAGCTACGCATGGGTTAAGCAGAGATGGGTGCGCCGTGCGCAGGATAATAAAAAACTCTGCTCTATATAGATAATATAAAATATAAATAAAAAGTTAGATTAGTACAGCAGTTGTCGAAAGGTTTTGATCGTCGAGATATTGATTTGACGTTGTAAGGATAAAAAAATAATAATAATTTACTTAAATTTGTGAAATATTCAAATTATGTAAGGTAATTTTAAAATTATTAAATTATGTATTTATATTTAATTTTATCTCTATTAATTAATTGATGAAAATTATCAATCGACTGCATCGCTACTGCGTAAAACTAAAAACAAAAAATGACTGATTAAAAAAAATCAAATTCATATTTAATAAATCATTACTCTAAATATATTAAGTCGAATTGATATTTGAAGGGATGATATAATCAGGAGAATCATTAAAATATAAGAGTAGTTTCATATAAATCCGAGATGGTTTAATTCATCTATTAGTTCGTTTGGTCTATCAGTCAGTTTTGCCCAAATCAACTTATGAACCAAACAAACCGGTAGATGGACCAAATGACCTCCAATTGATATAAAACTATCTCCTATGTATTCATCTAATTTTCTGAATTATACCTATGCTCTCAAACATCAATTTGACTCAATATATTGAGAGTAGTGATTTTTTGAACACGAATTAAATTTTTTAAAAAATCAAATTCGTGTTCAAAAAATCATTACTCTTAATATATTGAGTCAAATTGATGTTTGAATGTATGGATATAATCATGATAATTAGAATAAAATATCGGAGTTAATTTCATATCAATTCGAGATCGTTTGGTCTATCAGTCAGTTCGTTTGGTCCATCAACCGATTTTGCCCAAACCCGGCTGATAAACCAAACGAACTGGTAGATAACGGTTTTTTACCAAATGGCGTACCCAAGAATTGGTATTTACCAAAAGGCGTATCATGGTTTCATTGTTACCAAATAGCGCACTTATTTTAGTGAACTTCCTTTTATACCCCTCCTGCCAACTACTGCCAACCTTTCTCTTTCTCTTTTTCAGTAACGAATTCCGAGACATCTGAATATGTTTTTTCAGACTTTTTATTTTAAAATAATATATTATAGAATCGGGTAAAAAACGTAAGGTAAAAATCGAAAATATATTTCAGTTAAAAAAATATCTCATCCAACGTGATTTCAAAAATATACAGAGATTATTTTTTGTATTTGATTAATATAAATTTATATATTAAATAATATTTAATATATATATTAATATAAAAACAAAAGGCCTCTGGGCCTGAAATCTTTTGATTTCAAGCCCAGCGTGGGCCTGAAATCTTTTCATTTCAGGCCCAGCATAGGCCTAAAATCAAAAGATTTCAGGCCTAGCGTGGGCCTGAAATTTTTTATTTCAGGCCCACGTTGGGCATGAAATTAGAAGATTCAGGCCTAATGTGGACTCAAATTTTTTTCTATTTTAAAAATATATTAATATATAAAAAAACCTATCAAAACACGTAATTTCAGATTAAAATACACGGTCTGAAGTCACGCTAGGAGGGCCTGAACACATCCTCCTTGGGCCTGAACACAATCTTGGATAAATGTAAGTAAATTAAATAAAATATCAATAGTTCTAGTTAGAGTTAAGCTAGGAGATAGTATTTTTGGTGTCCAAACTTCTAATGAGTATAAATTATGTTGCAATAAGAGTTTTCTAAGATGAATAAGTGAGTTTCGGTGAAAACTCACTGATGGATCTAGGATACTTGGATTTCTCCATACTTGATATCTCTATTTAGAATTTACTTAGGAGATGTTATTTCTGATGTGCAAACTTAGTATCAATAATGTAGGACCGATGTACGTGAGAGGAGGGGGTGAATTATGTGACTTTTAAAACTTTCGTTTTAAAATCAGAGTGATAGAAAATCGTATGATGCTTTGAAAAACGTGCGCGGCGGAAGAATTAAAATGAAACACGAAAGCGAAAAATAATAAAAAATAAACGATGAGTTTTACTTCGTTCGGAGCCTTCGGCGACTCCTACTCGAAGGCCCAGGCTCCTTGAACCTTTCCTGTGAGCAATCCACTAAAATTCTCTACCGGTAAACTCCCGGTAGAGCGATTCGAATACAAGATTAGGCGGAAGTGTAACAACCCTATACTTCCCCCTTAAATAATTTCAGTTCTGACAGAACAAATAAAAATGCATTACCCAACACTTAAGATTATCTGAAGCAGCTTGGGTGTTAGGAGCGATCTTCCGGCAGCAGTCGGACAGCGTCGACTCAAAGCACAAACCGCAGCAGAGGAGCATGGAAGCCAGAGAGCGCCAAAGCTTGAACCAGACTTAAAAAATATATATATTTTTAGAGGGCTCGCTTGCTTCTTTTTATAGTGCCTTGAGCTGCCAATATTCAATCCGGTGCATGATCTTCTCAGCCCAAACTTTATCCATCAGCAAGCTATTCTAAAATAATTTAAAAATAGCTAATTAAATTAAGATAAGAATGCATTTAGAGTTAATTAAAAATGCTCCACTTAAATTAAGATAAGAATGCTCCACTTAAATTAAAATAAGAATGTTCCACTTAAATTGAAAAAATAATTTAAATAAAGTTAGCAAGCTATTCTTTGTAATAATCCAAAGAAGATAACGTTTCTATCCTTTGCTCCACTTAAATAAAAAATAATTTAAATAAAGTTAGCAAGTTATTTTTTGGAATAATTCAAAGAAGATAACGTTTCTATCCTTTGCTCCACTTAAATTAAAAAAATAATTTAAAGTTTAAACTCTCGTACAGAATAACATTGTATCATTAGTAGGAGTAATTTTATTCTCAAATAAAATAAGAAATACGAATAATTTAAATGAGAGTTTATCCTCCACCGAGGCTTTAGATGAGGAATAATTTATAATTTTATTTTCAAATAAAATAAGAAATACGAATAATTTAAATGAGAGTTTATCCTCCACTGAGGCTTTAGATGAAGAATAATTTTGTAAAATTTACCTACAAAATCTAATTAGTTCACATATCAAATAAAACCTGTAAAATAGAGTTAATGCAATGGACTAAGATAAGAATGCTTTTAGAGTTAATTAGATCCCGTCCAAACCTGGATAAAGTTCTAACCAGGACTCAACCGAGGTCACCAAAATGGGCCTAAGTTGGACCGCGCCTACAGTCCTAAAATAGGACCCGTCCTCACTGGTTCGCTCCTCCAGTGACTTACCTTACTTACCTCGTGCAGCTCTACTCAACTTCTTAACCCACCAGGTCTTCCTGCCAGGGCTCAACTACCCTGGTCTTTTTGCCAAGTTTCAACCAACTTGGGCTTCAGCCAGTTGTCAGGCCTCGCGAACCCAACTGGACTTCCCACCAGGGCTCAACCACCCTAGACTTCAGCCTGGTGTCAGGTCCTAAGTCTTTCAACCCTACACACTTAGTAAAGAGGTCAAAACCAAAAGCAAGCCTAACTTTAACCTATTTGTCATTCATCAAAACTCAAGTTTAACTATTAGTGTAAATTGCACCAACAATCTCCCCCTTTTTGATGCAATGACAACTTGGGTTAAAGTTGGAAAATACCAGATAAAGCAATGAGTCCAAAAAAGAATATGCAAATGACATGCTCTATGATCAGGAATTTTTAATTTTCTAGCTTAACCCTTAAACTCTCCCCCTTTGGCATTCATCAAAACAAAGAAATAATATGTGTGCAAGCATCAGAAATAAAACACGCATTCAAGTAATATGCCAGCCAAGTAAAAAAATACTTTAAGTATTTGGGGGAAAAAAAATTCTTAGCACGCATTTTTAGGATAGGTGAACCAACATTTTCAAAAATAATTTATTTTCTAACATATTCGAAAGAGCACAAAAAGCGAAAGATTTTAACTCATGCTCCCTTGAACCAAGTAAGAATTTTAGCCCTTTTTAGGTGTCTAACCTTAGTTACTAGCTAACTATCTAGATGATAGTAGTGTTCACTGGGTTAGTCAAGTCAAGTAATAATGTCTAGCTCAGATTTTAATTCACGACTACTTGACTTGATCACTGTAATATGGGTATTTTATGCCCAGACTTACTGCAATGCACAGACTTAAGCATTCTAAAGTCCAGGCAAAGTCCTATGCATCTCACAACCGTTCTATGTTTTGCAAGCACAAACAAGTTATCCTTAATGTGTTTTGTGAGATGCGGCTACCTAAATCTATAGGTTCATGCAGTTTTAGGGGTCAAACTTAGGCTAAGTCCACCAAATTTTTTTTTTGAATGCAAGTTTGAAATACTAAAATTAAGCCAATTAAACCAAGAATCAAAGTAATTAAGCTAATAGTCAAACAGAATATACGAGCTGATTGTTCAAAAGAAGTAAGTGTGATCAGGTCAGTTCTAGTCTATAACACACATTCCTATTAACCTTCTTAAGTTACTGAATTCAGATTCAGGGAGTGGTTTAATAAATATATCAGCTAGGTTAGCCTTAGATTCAACATGGTTAAGTTCAATTTCTCCTTTATTAACATGATCTCTAACAAAATGATGTTTAATTTCTATATGTTTGGTCCTAGAATCATGGACTGGGTTTTTGGTTAGATTAATTAAACTTAGATTATCTATAAAGATTTTGACTTTCTTAAAATCTAAGTTGAAGTCTTTTAACGTATGCATCATCCAAAGTAATTGGGCTACACACTCACCCATGGCTATGTACTCAGCTTCAGTGGTGGATAGGGCAACGCAGTGCTGTTTTCTACTGAACCAACTAACTAGTGAGGGCCCTAGAAGTTGACATCTACCACTGGTACTTTTCCTATCTAATTTACAGCCAGCATAATCTGAGTCAGAAAATCCAATAAGTTCAAATTGGGTTGTTCTAGGATACAAAATTCCTAAACTTTCTGTCCCTTTAAGGTACATAAATATTCTTTTAACTAGGGTTAGATGTGACTCTTTAGCACATGTTTGATACCTAGCACACATACTAACTACAAAGAGAATGTCAGGTTGACTTGCAATCAGGTAAAGTAAGCTGCCTATAGCACTTCTATAATATTTAAGGTCAACAGTTTTGCCATTTGGGTCACTATCTACAGTTTGATTGGTAGCCATAGGTGTTTTAATTTCTTTTGCAATATCCATTCCAAATTTTCTAAGTAGTTCTTTAGTGTATTTTTGTTGATAGACAAAATACCCTCACTAGTCTGTTTTATTTGTAGCCCTAAAAAGAAAGTTAATTGGCCTACTAAACTCATTTCAAATTCATTTTCCATTACCGTTATAAAATCTTGCAAAAAATTTGAGTTAGTTGAGCCAAATATTATATCATCTGCATATACTTGGGCTATAAAAATATCAGTTTTTAAGGTTTTAACAAATAGTGTTAGGTCAATTTTGCCTTGGTTAAAACCTTTAGATACTAAGTGGTTAGACAGTCTTTCATACCAGGCCTTAGGGGCTTGCTTAAGTCCATATAGGGTTTTCTTAAGTTTAAAGACATAGTCAGGGTGTTCTAAGCTTTCAAAACCAGGGGGTTGTCCTACATAAACCTCTTCCTTAATTAGGTCATTTAGGAATGCTGACTTAACATCCATTTGATACAATTTGAATCCTTTATGGGTTGCATAACTTAAAAGCATCCTAATAGACTCAAGTCTAGCTATAGGGGCATAGGTTTCATCATAATCAAGTCCTTCTACTTGGCTAAACCCTTTAGCTACTAACCTAGCCTTATTCCTGATTGTTTCACCTTGTTCGTTAAGTTTATTCCTAAAGACCCATTTGGTTTCAATAAACATTTTATCTTTAGGTAAGGGTACTAAATCCCAGACTTGACTACGTTCAAATTGGGCTAACTCCTCTTGCATACCTATGATCCAATCAGGGTCAAGTAAAGACTCTTCTACTGATTTTGGTTCAATTTTGGAAATTAAAGCAATCTGGCTAAGGTTTCTAAAGGCTGACCTAGTTTGAACCCTTAGTTCTAGATCACCTATGATTTGATCAATAGGGTGGGATGAGCTAACTCGAATGGTTCTGGTTTGGTTAGGTGAAGGTTCAGTCAGATCATGGTCTTGGTCCTTAATTGGGCTTTCATCTGGGTCAGTACTGGACCTAACAAAATCAATTGGTTGGTAGGTGGTTTGATCAGAGTTATTTGGGTCAAATTTTTCATCAAATTTTACATTTGTAGTTTCTTCAATTCTTATGGTAGTTTTGTTATAAACTCGATAGGCTCTACTGGTAAGGGAATAACCTACAATGATACCTTCCTCAACTTTAGATGTAAACTTTCCTAAGTATTCTCTAGTATTTAATATATACACTTTACATCCAAATACTTTAAAATACATAATATTAGGTTGTTTGTTATAATAGATTTCAAAAGACGTTTTTCCTAGATTTTTATTTATAATTATTCTGTTTTGTACATAACAAGCTATACTGAGAGCCTCAGCCCAAAGGTATTTAGGTAAGTTGTATTCATTAAGCATTGTTCTGGTTACTTCTTGTAGTGTTCTATTTTTTCTTTCTACAATTCCATTTTGTTGAGGTGTTTTAGGGCAGGAGAATTCGTGGTGGTAGCCATTTTCTAAACAGAATTGATTAAATTTTTGATTTTTGAATTCCCCACCGTTATCGCTCCTAAGTCTTATAATTTTAACCCCTTTTTCATTTTCTGTTAATTTGCAAAATTGAGTAAATATATCAAACATTTCATCTTTATTTTTTAAGAATTTTACCCAGGTGAATCTTGAATAGTCATCTATAATTACTAAACAGTATAGATTCCCACTAATTGATTTTACCCCATGTGAGTCAAATAGGTCTAAGTGAATTAATTCAAGAATTGATTTAGTTTGAGTTTGATTAGTTGGTTTGTGAGTTGATCTAGTTTGTTTCCCTTGTTGACAAGCATTACATAAGGTTGTCTCAAAGTTAGGTAACTTTGGTAGGCCTCTAACTAAACCATTTAGTTTAGGTAATTTTCTGAAGTGAGTGTGTGAAAGTCTCCTATGCCAGAGCCAAGTCTCATCCTTATGTGTTAAAAGACAATTTACTAGGGGACGGGTTAACCTAATTTCATAGATGTTATTGTGTCTATGTCCTCTAAGTGTGATGTTTAGGTTGTCAGTGTGTTTGATCAGACATTCATTGGACAAGAACCTAACCTTATACCCAGTGTCACACAATTGGCTGATACTTAGTAAATTGAAGTGAACGTTTTCAACAAGTAAGACATTTTTAATTATAAAATCAGACTCAAGTTCAATGTTACCTAGGCCAATTACCTTAAGTTTACCGTTGGTTCCAAACGCAACGGTCCCTAGACTTTTGTACTTGAGTTTTGTAAACTTGGTGGGATCCCCAGTCATGTGTCTGGAGCACCCACTGTCGATAATCCACTTGTTTTCCTACAGTTAGGTAGGAGATTTTTTAGAATTTAGTTTAAGTTTTGAATGAGTTAAAGGAATGATTTAAAGAAACTTAAGAAATTTGAACCGCCAAAAAAAACTTAAGAAGTTTAAAAGTTTGAATTTTTAAAACGCTTAGGAGAATTTGAATTTTGAAAAACCTTAAGAAATTTGAAGACTTGAAATTTTGAAAAAGTTAAGGAATTTAAAAGATTTAAGGAATTGAAAATTTTGAATTTTGAACAACTTAAAAAGGACTTAAGGAATTTGAAATTTTGAATTTTGAATTTAGTTGTCCTTATTCATCTCACTTGATCTAAGTTGTCAATCAAAGGGATCCTATGATTTGTGTGAGATAAGTTTGAGTTTGTTTTATAAAAGTTAATCTGACCTCTGTTAGATTCAGGTTTGACAAGAAGTAGTTTAAAAGTATACTTCCATAATTGGTTTCTAGGCCGTGGCGAGGCACAGAGGTCTTCTTTGGCCGAAGCCTTATTGGATCAACAACCACTTTCTAGGCAAAACCGCTTAAGGAAGTTGTACTTTTAACCTACCTATTGAAACTCCTTGGTCTAACTAGTCTAGGATGTGGCGGGGTAGCTTCGGCTAGTTCCACTGGGCTAAGAAGACCAAATGAAGGACGTCTTCCCCTACCTGACTCCTTAGATCAGCTTCCCTAACGTACTATCAGCTCGCCCTACCCTGGTACTGAGTAGGTCAAGTGTCAGACTAACTTTTGAAACTAGTTCTAGGTACCCAGACGGGTAAAGGGTGACTTTGAGGTGCCAACTAATTTGGTGCCTCCCCCTAAATTATAGGTAGGGTGTTTAGGGTCAATGTAATAAATGTCCTTCTTGGGGACATAGTATTGGTTCTGCCCTACTTGCTTTGTTAGGTAAGCTTTTGAGACCCACGCTTTTCGCCGGTTTTCACGTGGGTGGACAAATGAGATAAAGGATTTTTGGGTCGATCCTGATTTATATCCTATCCCAGATTTATTGTACACGCCCTGTTGAGATCCAAGAATAAGGTCAAGATTCTTGGACCAGGTTGTAAAAGTTGTTAGTAAGTCCTTAAGGTTTTGAACATCACCTTTTAGGGTGGAGTTATCATTTTCAAGTTCAATTGTTCTTTCATTTTGAGTTGATTCAGTTAAGGTTTTGGTATTAATTAATTGCTCCTTAAGGTCTTGATTTTCCTTAAGGAGTTGGTCATTCCTAGATTCAGATGCAAACAAATTTTTATTTAAAACAGAGATAATCTTAAAAAACATTTTATTAATTGAATCTAAGTATACCTCAGTCGAGGTGTCCGAAAAGAGTCCGATCTCTTGGCTCGACTCGTATTCGGAATCTTCGTCGCTCTCCGAGTCCGATCCAGGTCTGATTGCCATTAGCGCGAGGTAACTTGAATTTTTTGGTGGTTCATTGTCGGAATCGTCCGAGCTCTCGTCCCAGGTGGCTTGTAAAGCCTTCTTCTTCTTGTTCTTCTTGGGTTGGTCCTCCTTTTTATAGGGGCATTCATGTTTGAAGTGCCCTGTTCTGTTGCAGCTGAAGCAGGTCATTTTGCTTTTACCTTCATTGCTGATGGGCTTCATTATCTTTTGGAGGTCCCTTTTTGAAAACTTGTTCTTCTTTTTGGCAAAGACTTTTCTTACCAAGTTTACCATATGCTCCTCGTCGTCTGAGTCTGACTCTGATTCTTCTTCGGATTCTTCTTGAATATTCTTCTTCGACTTGACCTTTCTTGAAGAATCTGCAAACAAAGCAAACTCTTTCTCGGCCTTGGCGTTAGTTTGTTCATGCAACTCTAATTCACAAAACAGTTCATCTAAATTTATTTTGGAAAGATTCCTAGAAATTTTATAAGCATCTACAATGGATGCCCATAATGAATTTCTAGGAAAGGCATTTAGTGCATACCTTATAATGTCTCTATTTTCTTGTTTATGCCCAATCAGGTGGAGTCCATTTAGTATGTCCTTGATCCGAGCGTGAAGTTGACTTGCAGATTCTCCTTCCTACATTTTCATATTAAACAATTTATTTAAAAGCAAATCCCTTTTTGTTACCTTTGCATCAGTAGTGCCTTCATGCAATTCAATTAGTTTATCCCAAAGTTCTTTTGCTGATTCGGTTGGTCCGATTCTGTTCAGCTCTTCTTTGGTTAGTCTACACTGGAGGGTGTTCTGCGCTTTGAACTCGATCTGAGCTTTTTTCTTCATTTCCAGGTTCCATCTATCGGGCTTCAGTGGCGCCTTGTTTCCCTCGTCCATTGGTGATTCGTAGCCGGTTTGCACCGCGAACTATTGATCCATATCGGTTTTGAGGTACACTTCCATTCTCCGCTTCCAGTAGGGAAAATCTTCCCCGTTGAAGAGCGGAGGACAAGCAGTGTTGTAACCTTCACTCTGGGCCATCTGTGATTTACAAAAAAAATAACAAAACTCGTTCCAAGACTAAGTCTTGGATTAGTGGTGTGGTACGAAAAAAAAGAATAAGAGAAGAGCGACTCGAAATGGTGTTGCACCAAATTTGAGTAAAACTGAACGAACAAAAGAAAAAGATCTAAATTTAAGCAACAATACCTAATTTAGATTTTGCAACGAAAAACACAAAATGCGAAAAACTTGATCTCCCCCGGCTCTTACGGTGGTTGCACCGATTCAGAGCATACTAGTGCTCTGATACCACTTGTAGGACCGATGCACGTGAGAGGGGGGGTGAATCACGTGATTTTTAAAACTTTCGTTTTAAAATCAGAGTCGATAGAAAATCGTACGATGCTTTGAAAAATGTGTGCGGCGGAAGAATTAAAACGAAACACGAAAGCGAAAACAATAAAAAATAAGCGATGAGTTTTACTTCGTTCGGAGCCTTCGGCGACTCCTACTCGAAGGCCCAGGCTCCTTGAACCTTTCCTGTGGGCAATCCACTAAAATTCTCTACCGGTAAACTCCCGATAGAGCGATTCAAATACAAGATTAGGCGGAAGTGTAACAACCCTACACTTCCCTCTTAAATAATTTCAGTGCAGACAGAACAAATAAAAATGCGTTACCCAACACTTAAGATTATCTGAAGCAGCTTGGGTGTTGGGAGCGATCTTCCGGCAGCAGTCGAACAGCGTCGAGTCAAAGCACAAACCGCAGCAGAGGAGCGTGAAAGCCAGAGAGCGCCAAAGCTTGAACCAGACTTAAAAAAATATATATCTTTAGAGGGCTCGCTTGCTTCTTTTTATAGTGCCTCGAGCTGCCAATATTCAATCCGGTGCATGATCTTCTCAGCCCAAACTTTATCCATCAGCAAGCTATTATTAAGTAATTTAAAAATACTAATTAAATTAAGATAAGAATGCATTTAGAGTTAATTAAAAATGCTCCACTTAAATTAAGATAAGAATGCTCCACTTAAATTAAAATAAGAATGCTCCACTTAAATTAAAAAAATAATTTAAATAAAGTTAGCAAGCTATTCTTTGGAATAATACAAAGAAGATAACGTTTCTATCCTTTGCTCCACTTAAATAAAAAATAATTTAAATAAAGTTAGCAAGCTATTTTTTTTGGAATAATTCAAAGAAGATAACGTTTCTATCCTTTGCTCCACTTAAATTAAAAAAATAATTTAAAGTTTAAACTCTCGTACAGAATAACATTTTATCATTAGTAGGAGTAATTTTATTCTCAAATAAAATAAGAAATACGAATAATTTAAATGAGAGTTTATCCTCCACCGAGGCTTTAGATGAGGAATAATTTATAATTTTATTCTCAAATAAAATAAGAAATACGAATAATTTAAATGAGAGTTTATCCTCCACAGAGGCTTTAGATGAGGAATAATTTTGTAAAATTTACTTACAAAATCTAATTAGTTCACATATCAAATAAAACCTGTAAAATAGAGTTAATGCAATGGACTAAGATAAGAATGTTTTTAGAGTTAATTAGACCCCGTCAAAACCTAGATAAGGATCTAACCATGACTCAACCGATGTCACCAAAATGGGCCTAAGTTGGACCGCCCTACAGTCCTAAAATAGGATCCGTCCTCACTGGTTCGCTCCTCCAGTGACTTGCCTTACTTACCTCGTGTAGCTCTACTCAACTTCTTAACCCACCAGGTCTTCCCGCCAGGGCTCAACTGTTGGACCTTGGATGTCTAGAGAGGGGGTGTGAATATAGCCAGACATAATTTTCTTGAGCTTTCAAAAACTTTCTGCACTTTAAGAGTTAGGTAGCGGAAACAAACAACACAAGTGCAGAAACAGAATTGACGAACAGAAATCACAACAAAGTCAGCAAACCAGACGACACAGCGATGTACAAGGTTCGGGGATAACTTGCCCCTACTCCTTGGCGTGCCCGTAAGGTGGGTGATCCCTTGATCGTCGGCAGATCAAGCCCCGGTGAACCCTGGATAGTAATAGCCTCCTTCTCGGTGGAGCAACCTCTCCACAATCGCCTCAGTAGATGAATACAAGATAAGCACATGAGACACACGAGAAGAAAAGCTCACAAGGATGTAGTAGAACGCTTAAGCACAAAACACAGAGAGCACACAACCCAGCCCAGCCAAACTCCTCAAGTTTTCTGTCTGTCTTCGTTGTTGTTGCTCCTCTACCTCAGCTTTGTCTTTAGCCTCTACTCCCCTCATCAGGCTCTCCATCAGCATCCACTGAAGCCACAGCCTGACCCCCTGACTCCCTGAGCACTCAGTCCACTGAAGACCCTCTCCAACTGAGCCTCCGTCAGTTGCCAGCTGCTCTCTAGAAGCCGTTGAGACCTGAAGCAAGGAAACAAACAAACCTGCTAGATGGAATGCCTCCCATTGACACTCCTCCAATGTTTGAATTTTCCTGTAAAGCCTGCACACTCCAACAGAAGCTTAGCAAATGAATATCAAACAATATCACACAATATCAGTGAATCGGCAGAGAAAACAGACGCGATCAGAGCATCTGATAGCGATTTCAAATTAAAGTTCAGCTACAGATCGGTCACCGGACCGATCTGGATAGGCACAGACCAATCAGGCTCAAGCCTGATCGGTCCACTGTGAGAAAATCGTAATCGCGGACATCTGATCCTTGGTCGTGGATCGGTCACCGGACCATTCTGGCACTCTGGATCGGTCACCAGACCGATCTGGGGCTGAACAGAATCCAACCAAGGTTTCTGTTCTCTTCCTGATCGGTCACTAAACCATTCTGGCACTCTGCTGCACACTCCAGATCGGTCCATAGATCGTTCTAGCACTCTGCTGCACACTCCAGATCGGTCCACAAACCGTTTTGGCACTCTGCTGCACACTCCAGATCGGTCCACAAACCATTCTGGCACTCTGCTGCACACTCCAAATCGATCCACAAATCAATCAGGCTGTGCCCTGATCGGTCACCAGACCGATCCAGAAGTGAACTTCGTGCCAACTTCCCTGATCGGTCACCAGACTGATCCAGGCAAGGTTAAATCCATTCTAAGTCACGAGAACAAGCCTCCAGCCCTTCTCTGACTCGTTCCATGCCCAGCTTCACTCACTGGGACTTCAACCTAGCCCTCCAAGCTAGGACCTGGCTTCACTCACCAGGGTTTCAGTCACCCGGCTTCACTCACCAGGACCCGGCTTTACTCATCGAGATTTCCATCACCTGGCTTCACTAACCAGGACCCCGCTTCACTCACTGGGATTTCCATCACCTGGCTTCACTCACCAGGACCCGGCTTCACTCACCGGGACCACCTGGCTTCACTCACCGGGATTTTCATCACCTGGCTTCACTCACCACGACCCGGCTTCACTCACGGGATTTTCATCACCTGGCTTCACTCACCAAGACCCGACTTCACTCACCGGGATTTCCATCACCTGGCTTCACTCACCAGGACCCGACTTCACTCACCGAGATTTCCATCACCTAGCCCTCCAAGCTAGGACTTTTCCACACCTAGCTCTCCAAGCTAGGACATTTTCACATGCCAACGTGCGATCTCCCGATCCACCTGAACTTAATCCGAATTCAACCAAACTTGAATCAAACTTAAATCGGTGTCAAACACCAAAACAACAATCAGGGTCAGACTGCATCAACATCAACCACCCTGGTCTTTTTGCCAAGTTTCAACCAACTTGGGCTTTAGCCAGTTGTCAGCCTCGCGAACCCAACTGGACTTCCCACCAGGACTCAACCACCCTGGACTTCAGCCTGGTGTCAGGTCCTAAGTCTTTCAACCCTGCACACTTAGTAAAGAGGTCAAAACCAAAAGCAAGTCTAACTTTATCCTATTTGTCATTCATCAAAACTCAAGTTTAACTATTAGTGCAAATTGCACCAATAAATAATTTTCAGTTATGTTTTCTAACCGTATTAGTTGGCACACAAAGATATATAAATATGACTGCATCTTGGGCATAGTTAAAAAAAAACATCTCTTTCAACCTGATTTCAAAAATATAAAGAGATAATTTTTTATATTTGATTAATCTAAATTAATATAATAAATAATATTTAATAAATATATTAAAATATAAAAACCCTATCAAAACAAATAATTTCATATTCAAACGCAGGGCCTGAATCATCCTAGGAGGGTCTGAAGTCAAATAACTTCAGACCCTACAAATAATTAATTTAATATATAATGATTAAATATAAAAAAATATTTTTAAAATAAAAAAATTTTCAGTACCCTTGGGCCTGAAGTCGGATGACTTCAAGCCCTCCATCAGTGAGTTATAAAAAATTATAAAAACTTTTTTATAAAAAAGTATAATACATAATTACATAATAATAAAATGTTATTATAAAGAAGATTAGATAGCGTTTTTATATAAGTATTTTTTATTATACATTTTTATATTAAAATGTTATTAATACTTCATGCCCTCACTGATGGAGGGCCTGAAGTCGGATGACTTTAGGCCCTCCTTGGGCCTGAAGTCATCTAACTTCAGGCCCAGCGTGGGCCTGAAGTCAGATGACTTCAGGCCCAAGGGCATGAAAATTATTTTATTTTAAAAATATTTTTTTATATTTAATCATTATTTATTAAATTAATTATTTATAGGGTCTAAATTTATTTGACTTCAGGCCCTCTTAGGATGACTTCAGACCCTGCATTTGAATATGAAATTACGTGTTTTGATAGGGTTTTTATATATTAATATATTTATTAAATATTATTTATTATATTAATTTAGATTAATCAAATATAAAAAATTATCTTTTTATATTTTTGAAATCATGTTGAAAGAGATGTTTCTTTTAACTGTGCCCAAGATGCAGTCATATTTATATATCTTTGTGTGTCAACTGATATGGCTAGAGAACATAACTGAAAATTATTGGTATTAAGTTTGCACATCAAAAATAACATCTCCTAAGTAAATTCTAAATAGATATATCAAGTATGGAGAAATCCAAGTATCCCAGGTCCATCAGTGATTTTTCACCGAAACCCACTGATTCATTCTAGAAAACTCCTATTACAACATAATTCATAATCATTAGAAGTTTGGACACCAAAAATACCATCTCCTAGCTCAACTCTAACTATTGATATTGGATTTTGAGAAATCCAAATATCCTAGGTCCATCAGTGAGTTTTGATGAAAACACACTGATAGGCCTAAAAATCTCCTATTGCAACATAATTTATAATAATTATAAGTTTGGACACCAAAAATACCATCTCCTAGCTCAACTCTAACTATTGATATTGGATTTTGAGAAATCCAAATATCCTAGGTCCATCAGTGGGTTTTGATGAAAACACACTGATAGGCCTAAAAATCTCCTATTGTAACATAATTTATAATCATTATAAGTTTGGACACCAAAAATACCATCTTCTAGCTCAACTCTAACTAGAACTATTGGATTTTGAGAAATCCAAATATCCTAGGTCCATCAGTGGGTTTTGGTGAAAACTCACTGATAGACCTAAAAATCTCCTATTGTAACATAATTTATAATCATTAGAAGTTTGGACATCAAAAATACCATCTCCTAGCTCAATTCTAACTAGAACTATTGGATTTTGAGACATCCAAATATCATAGGAGTTTTCTAGGATGAATCAGTGGGTTTCGGTGAAAACTCACTAATGGACCTAGGATACTTGGATTTCTCCATATTTGATATCTCTATTTAGAATTTACTTAGGAGATGTTATTTCTGATGTGCAAACTTAGTACCAATAATTTTCAGTTATGTTCTGTAACCGTATCAATTGGCACACAAAGATGTATAAATATGACTGCATCTTGGGCACAGTTAAAAGAAACCTCTCTTTCAACATGATTTCAAAAATATAAAAAGATAATTTTTTATATTTGATTAATCTAAATTAATATAATAAATAATTTTTAATAAATATATTAATATATAAAAAAACCTATCAAAACATGTGATTTCAGATTCAAACGCAGGGCCTGAAGTCATCTTAGGAGGGCCTGAAGTCAAATAACTTCAGACCCTATAAATAATTAATTTAATGAATAATAATTAAATATAAAAAAACATTTTTAAAATAAATGATTTTAAACTACCCTTGGGCCTGATGTCATCTAACTTCAGGCCTACGCAGGCCTGAAGTCAGATGACTTCAGGCTCTCCTACCGTGATTTCGGACCCTGCGTTTGAATATGAAATTACGTGTTTTGATAGGTTTTTTATATATTAATATATTTATTAGAAGTTTGGACACCAAAAATATATTAATCATTAGAAGTTTAGACACCAAAAATACCATCTCTTGGCTCAACTCTAACTAGAACTATTGATATTTTATTTAATTTACTTACATTTATCTAAGATTGTGTTCAGGCCCAAGGAGAATGTGTTTAGGCCCTCCTAGCGTGACTTCAGACCCTGCGTTTTAATATGAAATTACGTGTTTTGATATTTTTTTATATATTAATATATTTTTAAAATAGAAAAAAAATGTTGAGTTCACATCGGGCCTGAATCATCTAATTTCAGACCCAACGTGGGTCTGAAATAAAAAATTTCAGGCTCACGCTAGGCCTGAAATGAAAAGATTTCAGGCCCACGCAGGACCTGAAATCAAAAGATTTCAGGCCAGAGGCCTTTTGTTTTTATATTAATATATATATTAAATATTATTTAATATATTAATTTATATTAATCAAATATAAAAAATAATCTCTGTATATTTTTGAAATCACATTGGATGAGATATTTTTTTAACTGAAATATTTTTTCATTTTTATGTTACGTTTTTTACCCGATTTTATAATATATTATTTTAAAATAAAAATTCTGAAAAAACATATTCAGATGTCTTGGAATACGTTACTGAAAAAGAGAAAGAGAAAGAGAAAGGTTGGCAATAGTTGGCAGGAGGGGTATAAGAGGAAGTTCACTAAAATAAGTGCGCTATTTGGTAACAATGAAACCATGGTATGCCTTTTGGTAAATATCAATTCTTGGGTATGCCCTTTGGTAAAAAGCCGGGTAGATAAACCAAACAACTTCGAATTGATATGAGACTACCTCCTATGTATTTATCTAATTATCCTGATTATCCACGCCCTTAAACATCAATTTGATCTAATATATTGAGAGTAGTGATTTTTTTAATATGAATTAAATTTATGAAAAATTAAATTTATATTCAAAAAATCACTACTCTTAATATATTGAGTCAAATTGATTTTTGAGATAATGATATAATTAGGAAAATAAACCATACACATAAAAATTAATATTATATCATTTTGATATAATTTGATTTATTAATCGATTTTATTTAAATGAATTTTAATTAAAAAAAGTGAAAATAAGTGGATTGATTTTTTTATCATTCGACTGTTTTTTATTTTTGATTTTCATAGCGATGCAGAATGAAAGTGATTCGATTGGTAATTTTTACCAGTCGATTGATAAGAGCAAAATTAAAAATAAATATATTTCTAAACTATTCTACCTTATCTAGATATTTTGCAAACTTAGCTACGGGAGCTGAAAAAAACCCTCTCCAGCAACTTTAGATGCTCTTGATGTGATCTCTTCTCGATGTGGTTGAGCTGCCAACAAGGTGGGTATCGTGGTGGGTAGACACACTGAGTTTTAACTTGCACATGTGAAAACAAGCGTTAGGAGGCACCAGAATTGTCTAACAAAGTTCCTTGGATATTGCTTATAACTCAATGTTGTGAGTAGCAATAGAAAGTATTCGAGAGAGAGACGGCCCTCAGACACACACCAACATATATACCTTAGTATTTAATTATAGATATTGGACGTGAAATTACCTACCGATCACTATGAAACCGTTATTCAATCATTTTCCTCATTAATTATCTCAGCCGATCATTCATTATAGTTGTCTCGATCGATTAATGTCAATCGTTCAGCATTTACTAGTACGAATGCTTGTAGTCAATTGCCGCATTAGCAACAATGTTTGTCTTGAAAAGATCCGTAGTCTGCTAAAGTCATACTAAAGAACTCAGAGAATTGAGCTCAACATATATAGTTGATGGAGTTTACTTGTCGACCTACTCATGTATTGACATGTTGACTTAGCTCATGGGGTCAATGAAGGACATTTGACATGAACATTATTATACTTCACATCAATGTTGACTTAGATCGGAATTTTGAAATGCATAATATGGCACCACATAAATACGGTCTTCTAATCTAGGAAGAGGTTTTAGTAAAGATCATTTTGCAGAGACAAAAATATTTTTTTAAAAAGTAAAAAAATCAAACGGGTTACTGTTGGTTCACGTCGGTCCAAGGACCCGGCTAGCTTCATGTATGGGCTTTGCCCAGCACGGTCCCATTTGCCCGGATAAGCACGGTCCACGGAATCTGACCAAACTACACTCCCATAATCCCGATTCTTTTGGCACCTTTAAGGAAAAGGCATAACGCACCATACCAAACGAGGGCCCAACAACTGCACGTACCGAACCAACTCAAATGAAGTCGAATCCACCAAAACGATTCAAAATCAATCGATTAATTAAATAATAATAATAATAAAATCGGCTTTTTGTTTCATTTGTAGTACAAATGACACACAAGAACAACAAGTACAATATGAGTACTGGTTGAATAGTCGAATTTCATCCTTTTTTTATAAGTACAGCATTTACAGAAATCATTTGAGTACGTATTTTTACATCTTTTACAAAGAAATAAGAAATTCTTCCCAGAAAATTACAGCTCGATCGAACTTAATTTAAATTAAATCAATTGCCAAATTAATCGTCAATCCAGGATGTCGTCGCCGGCGGGGATGACGGGACCGGCCTTCGCCGACTGCTGCGGATCTCCACGGGCGGGACCTTGTTATCGCCCCACTCGCCGAATCGGGTGTGCTCCGACGAGACGTAGTCGCAGTCCGGGAAGGTGACGTTGCCGTAGCGATGCTGGTCGTAGCAGAAGCAGTAGATCATGTAGCGCTCGCGGAAGCGGCGCATGGCCGCGCGCTTCCGCGGCGTGAGCAGGGCGAAGTCGGCGGACATGAGCTCCTCCACCGACTCGGCGCAGCGGTCCGCCGCCTCTACGGCCTGCTGGAGTACGGGGTCCACGCGGCAGCCATGGAGGACTAAATCGGCGAACTCCGACACAAACGGCTCGTACTCGTAGTTGATTTTGATCCGGCCGTAGGCAGTGGCCCAGGAGCTGCCGTCCCAGATGGTGGCGTACACTGACATCGGCTTCGACGGGAAGTCGCCGCCCATCGCCTCCGTCCGCACCACCTCCCTGATCGGCACGTCGTCGATGTAGAATCTGAAAATTGAATTTACTATTAGTAATTAAAATAAATAAATAAATAAATGCAACGGACGGCTTGTGCATGTCATAATCGATCGACCAATTAATTAATTAATTGAATTGTTACATGATGTAGTCGGGAGTCCACAAGATGGAGTAGCTGTGGGCCTCCTCGGTGGGGTCGAAGGGGACGAGATAGCGCTCTTCCCGGCCGCGGGCTGTGCTGCCGTTGCCGTAGATGTTGGTCTGGACCCGCCAGTCCTTGTCCTCGACGTTGCCTAAAAACTCGAAGTCCAGCTCGTCATGCGTCCTCGGAAATATTTCACCGTTCGAAGTCTGCAAGTTTGCCATCGATCGTTAATTTCGTCAGAATTAATTAATTATTAATTGGGAGGGTAAATTGACGGCGTACATAGAAGGCGACGACCACGCCGGCGGTGAAATCTTTAGGCAGCTTGACGGAAGCGCTGAAGAATCCGTGATCATAAAGGTCCGTGGAGATGAATCCCGATCCTGTTCAGTAAAAACCAATTAGATTAGATGAATTACTATAAATAGCTACGTACGCACGCGCAATTCGATACGGCCCGCCGCCAATCAATTCATTACCAGTGTAGCGGTTGAGGGTGAGACGCGCGCCCCGGTCGTCGGCGGCGCGCACGAGATTGTCGTTGCCGAAGAGGTGGGCGAACCCCTGACTGAAGCTCACCGTGGGCACGTTGAACGGCGGCGACGCCACCGCCGCCGCGGAGAACAGGAAGACGAAGAATAAAACTGTGCAAGTGGTCGCCGCCATCACTCCCACTATACCCTCATGCTCTCTTGCTTGCTTCCCCGGCCCGCTTATTATAAAGGCTAGATTAATTAATTAATCTATTGATTGATTGATTGAGGAAGGGCAGAAATTATCTTCTATCGGAGGAATAAATATTAATGTGCAAAAGTTATGAGATAAATAAAACTAATTATATCAATTGTGAATAAGGCCAGTACAACTAATCCATTGTTCCCACCCAAAGCATCTTCTCGACCTCCAATTAAACAATTGCCGATTCCTTCCGTATCCTTAAAATTCAACACAGCTCATTCGATTAATCCAGCTCTGGTTGAACCACTTCGTTGAATTAAAAAGAGCTCACAGCGTTTGCGTGCTATATATGCGCTTTAATCAATCAATTAATTATGCAATTGCAAAATCGCTTTCGGTGAAGCCTGACGTACGATGATCGATCGGCTATCTGCTGTTCAGTAGCTCGTCGTTGTCCCAACCATCGTTCACTCCTTTTGCTCTTAATTATTAATTTGAGTCACGAATTGTTTTAATGAGGAGGTGCATGCTTGATTACGAAGAAAGTTGTGTTTAAGTAACAAGAGTGGACGAGATGGCGAAGGACATTCCAACTACTAAACTCCTTGCGACACTTCACTTGCAAAGGTCGACATTAGACTTTTTTTTTTGGTTTCTTTCTCTGTCTCACTGTTTGTCATATTTTCACTTCATTGTTTATCCTTGTTCACGGTCGGATCAAACTTGTCCTCTACTTTACTCCTCCAACGTACCAACTTCCTGGCTCCATGATCTATGGCAGCTTCCTTTAGATATGTGCTATCGCTCAACTTCCTCCTCTGTCGGTGGCACTGATCGGAGAACCTGCACACCGCCCGCCTTATATATATTGCCATCTTGATCGGCCAACAGAAGGATCTTGGGGGTGATTGCTGTCGTGATCACATGTCGATGCTGCCGGAGCTTCACCCGGAAGCTAGCTCCAACCGGCTCAGTAGGATGCCATGTGATCCGCATCGGTAAAACTAAGTTTGACGCCGTTCCGACTTACTTCGGCAACACGGATCCTTTTTTTATTATTGTTATTATTTTCTTTTTAATTAAGCGTAGCCCTTTTGCACTTTAGCTTGTCAAATTAATTTCATATAAATTGTATAAAACACAAAGAGAGTGGCACCCAAAAAAAAAAAAAACCGGCGCAAGAAGTCTGGGTGAAAAATTTGTAATCCCTGACGGAAATGGATTCCATTGGTAAGTCTGGGTGAAAAATTTGTAACTATACCGGAATGGTTTTGATATAATTAACCGAGTCTAGTTAGATTTTATTAGTTTTCATCCTTGTGTCTAAGTGTGCAAGAGATTAAGAGCGCAAGATGTCGAGCGGAAAATATAGCAGACGAAAAGGATGACGCGAGAAGGGAGCCGACAGGCTTGACACATCCGAGGGATGCGAAGGCTGTGAAAAAGTACACCGGTAGAGTGAGAAGGCCGCGCGTGACGTTCGATGGACAAGAAGCCTGGGAGGAAGTCCGTTCGAGGAGAAAACCGAAGATGAATTCGAATGAGCCCAACTTTGGAAAGACAAAAATCACCTAGAAGCCCACCAGAAGACTGATCAACGAAAGGTTGACCAGACCCAATCCAACTCAAGCGCCCGAGATGACTTGGGCATCCGAGAATACAAGCGCATGAGTCGACTCGTGTGCTCGCATACACAGGCGCTCGTATTGACTCAGGCACTCAAGTCAATGTTTTATCAACAACTAGCCGTTCTGCGGCCATTGCGAAGTGGATAAGCACTGACTCAGTATCAGACGCTCGTGTGCACTCGAACGCCCGAGAAGTGTCACGTCAGCATTTCGATAAAGCTTTCTAGGGGCTATAAATAGACCCCTGAACTCAGAGTTTTCATTAATTGAAGCTATACTCAATTTTTTAATCACTTATTTAGTTTTCTCTGAGTTTCTATATTCTGTAAGAGGCTTCTCCGCCAACAAGGAGTTGATATGGAGTTTGAGCTATTTTTTGTCTTAGATTAGCAACCACCCTAGTTGTAACCAAGTAAATCCTTCTAGCCTCTTTCTTGTTTCAATTATTGCTTATGATTATTTTAACTGTTTGTTAATTTACTATCTTTGTTGAAAGAAAATAAAAGATCTAGTTTACTATTGTGGGGCTATTCACCCCCTTCTAGTCGGCCGACCGATCACAATAATTAGTATCAGAGTGAGGACGCTTTAAAAGGACTAATCGTCATCTGAAGCAACATACAAATGGCTAGACCAAATATCTACCTGTCAAAGTTCGAGGGGGGAGTTCGCAATGTGGAAGTGTAAAATGGAGGTATTTTTCAAAATCGATTTTGAATTGTTACTAATTATGAAAAATGATTTTGCAGTGCCTAAAGATAATAACGGCGAGAAAAAGGAAGAACAGTCATGAACAAAGAAAGAACAAAATGACATCGTGGCTAACGAAAAGGCAGAATTTCATCTGCTGTCTGTACTACCACCACAAGAAGTCAACTGGGTCAAGTCCTACGAATCTGCAAAAGAGATCTGGAGAAGTTTCTGGAGTTGCATGAAGGAACCTCTGAAGCCAAACTAGCTCGTCAAGATCTACTATAGAAGCTAGCTAGCTAACCTCCAGATAAGAAAAGGAGAGACGGTAGCTCAACTATATGAAAGGATCAAGGAGCTTATCACCGAACTCAAGAATCTTGGAGAATCGGTAACAAATCAAGATTCTCAAAGTTACGCTTTAAACGCATTTCCAAGAACACTAGAGTGGTCATTCATAATAGATTCGTATTACATCTCCAAATATCTCGAGATAAGTACTTTGGAATAATTATTTTTCTATTTTAGAACTTCACGAGTCTCGGTGCGCAGGAAAGAATAAAAAGATAGACAACATCACCCTAAGCACAAGAAAGATCCAACATGAGGAGGAACCTCTAGCTAATTAAGAAGAAACGACATATATGGTAAGGAAGCTGAATAATTATTTTAAATTTAAACATTTAATAAAGTGCAGTGTAAGAGATATTCTCCAAGACAAAGAAAGATTTGCTACTACAACTGTGATCAAGAAGGACACATCAAAGAGAACTGCCCAAGACTAAAAGAGAAATTGGTAAATAAGTCTAAACACAAGAACTTGAAGGTCACATGGACAAATCTTCATCAGAAGAGTCAGAACTGTTAGTATTATGAGAGAAGTGTGTTGATGCAGTCTGGCCCTGATTGTTGTTTTGGTGTTGACAACGATTTTAGTTTAGGTTGATGATGATGATGATTATGATTAAGTCCTGATCGAGGATTAGACATGATATGGAGGATTCTAGCCTGGAGGGCTAGGTGTTGGAAAAATCCTAACCTGGAGGGTTAGGTGTGAGAAATCCTAGCTTGGAGGGCTAGGTGTTGGAAAAGTCCTAATTCGGAAGGGTTGGGTGAAAAGTCCTAGCTTGGAGGGCTAGGTGAAAAGTCCTAACTTGGAGGATTAGGTGCAAATTCCCATCCTGGAGAATTAGGTGAAAAAGTCCTGGCTTGGAGGGTCAGGTGCCTAGCTTGGAGGGCTAGGTTGGATGAAATTCTAACTCGGAAGGGTTGGGTGAAAAGTCCTAGCTTGGAGGGCTAGGTGAAAAGTCCTAGCTTGGAGGGCTAGGTGAAAAGTCTTAACTTGGAGGGTTAGGTGCAAATTCCCAACTTGGAGAGTTAGATGGAAAATCCTTAGCTTGGAGGGCTAAGGTGAATGGAAACTTAGCTTGGAGGGCTGAGTTTGAGTCCCTGGATCGGTCTGGTGATCGATCAGGGATTCTGGCACGCTGCTCCTTCGTGGATCGGTCTGGTGACCGATCCAGCGATGACTGATCGGTCGGGTAACCGATCAGGGAGCACACAGTGAGGTTGGGAACCTACTGTGTTGCTCCTGATCGATCTGGTGACCGATCAGGGAGTATGCGTTTCACCCATTGACTGGCTCCGATCAGGGAGCAAGCAGTGAGGTTGAGTTCCCTTGCTGAACTGCTCCTGATCGGTCTGATGATCGATCAGGTTTACTGTGCAGATCGTTCCGGAGAACGATCAGGCGTCGCAGGTTCCTCTCTATGATCGATCAGGACTGATCCTGATCGGTCTGCTCAGGTTCTGATCGGTCTGGTGACCGATCAGGAGGCTGCCTGATCGGTCCGGTGACCGATCAGAAGGCTTAGCCTGCGAAACTCAGAAATCGCCCAATATAAAGGTGGATCGGTCCGGTGAACGATCCACGATCTGGGATCGGTCTGGGAGAATCTCAAAGAAATTACGATTTCTGATTGAGCGTTGGGGATCGATCAGGACGGAACCTGATCGGTCTGGAACCATCCTGATCGGTCTGGTGACCGATCAGGAGGCTCTCTGATCGGTCCGGTGACCGATCACTTTAATTCAAATTGCATTGTCAGACGCTCTGATTGCGTCTGAACACAACCGATTCGCTGCCACTTTCCTCTGATATTTGATATGCTGGTTGATTTGCTGTTCTAATACTTTGATCAAGCTATAGGTGACAGGGAAGGATTCAAACACTTAAGGAGAGGTCAATGGAGGCTTTCCTTGGAGCAGGTTTGTCCATTTTCCCATCTCAGGTTGCAACGGCGAGCTGCAGACTGGAGCGGAGACTGGAGCTTGACTGAGGGGAGCTCAGTGAGTCCAGAGATAGCTCAGTAGAGGCTGGCGTTGGCAGATGAGTAGCTGGGAGCTACAGAGATGTTGTCACCTGGTGCTATGTGAAAAATCAAAAAGGGCGGTGGATGGCTTCGTGGAAGCAAGTCTTGCGAACTATTGTTCTTGCCGTGCCTTGAGTTCTCCACAACTTGCCTGCTGTGTTCTTGCGATCTTCATCACTTTTGAGCAAGCAATTGAGAAGCAACCATCGTTTACTTGAGCGCTTGAAGGAGAAAATAAGAGGCTTGGAGTCCGACAGTGGGAAGACACGGAGAAGGGTTCTTGCGTGAGATCGCCACTGGGTGGAGCTCAGGGAAGCTTGCTGTGTTTTTATCCTTGCTAAGTGTTTGAGTAAGATCCTTCTTGTTGTTTCTTTGTGCTTAAACTATATCCTTATTTGAAACACACTGTGGAGAGATTTCTCCACCGAGAAGGAGGTTGCTGATTTATCCGGTGATAACCGGGGCTTGATCTGCCGACGATCAAGGGATCGCCCACCTTAAGGGCACGCCAAGGAGTAGGGGCAAGTTATCCCCGAACCTTGTAAACCCTCCTTGTTAGCGATCTTGCTAGTTGTGTTTGTTTTGCTTCCGTTACGTTTTCTGCATAATCTATTCTCTACTCTTTCCGCTGTGCTACTGATATTTAAGTTGCAGAAATCGCTATAAGTATTCAAGTTGCAAGTGGTTGGCTATATTCACCCCCCCTCTCTAGCCATCCGATCCCAACAAGTGGTATCAGAGCTTGGGGCTCTGTTTACGGCTTAACATCCAAGAGTTATCAAAAAATGACCTTGAGAGAAGGTTTCTCCACCACCCGACCTCCATTCTTTGATGGCTCCGACTTTCAGTATTGGAGATCAAAGATGGAATACTACTTGAAGATGGATATCCACACTTGGTTCGCAGTGAAGGAGGGATTCATTCCTCCTAAGGATGACGAAGGCAAAGAACTCGAATCTTCACGGTGGACTGACGAACAAACAAGAAAGAGTGAAGCCGACACGAAGGCGGTTGTCACTCTACAATGTGGCATAAACAAAGATCAACTCATCAAAGTTGGTCCTTTCACAAGTGCAAAGGACTTGTGGAACAAACTCATTGAGCTCCATGAAGGCACCCGAGACTCGAGGATCGCAAAGAGTGACTTGTTCCTCAATCAACTCCAAAATCTCTCCATGAAGGAGAATGAGTCGGTAAGTGAGCTCCATAGCCGGTTCAAGGAAGTCCTCAATGGGCTTCATTCAATTGATGAAAAGGTCGAAAATCGCGACCTTGTAAGGTATGTCTTGAAAGCATTTCCGAGGAATGCTTTGTGGTCATCCATGGTGGATGCCTATAAAGTATCCAATGATTTATCTATTGTGAAATTAGATGATTTATTTTGTAAGATGGAATTGCATGAGATGGCTAACAAAGGCCCCAAGGAGAAGGGGATTGCCTTAGTTGCAGGGGACCGAGCCACTAAGAAGAAGAAGGAGAAGAAGAAGGAGAAGGAGGTCTCATCATCTTCATCTTCTTCCGAATCCGAATCCAATTCCGAGGAATATGGCAGCGGCTCCTCCTTATCCGAAATGGCCAACTTTGTGAGGAGGATGATGCGAAGAGACCGACGTTTCAAAAGTAGAGGTAACACTAGTGAATTCAAACTTGATAAGAATAATGCATCTTGCTTTGAGTGTGGTAGGAAAGGGCATTTTAAGAATGAATGTCCGAAGCTTAAGAAGAAGGAGGAGAAGAGCACAAGGCAAGTGGCACTCATGGCTCTTGGAGAGGAGAGCAGTGATGAATCTTCAAGCTCCGCAAACACGACTTCATCATCTTCGGATGATGAAGAGGTAACTTCTCCCGAGCTTGAAAAATGCTATAGAGCAATTGCATGTTTAACTAGTATGCTTAAGAAATCCAAAAGTAAGGTTAAAGCATTGCAATTAGAAATTGCTCAATTGAAAGCTTCTAGGGATGATAACATTGATGACTTGCATGTTGAATTACTAGAAGATGAAATTAAATCTTTGAAACTTGAGATCGTAGATTTGAAATCCTCTAAGGTTGAGGAAATCAGTGATTTGCATGATAACGTGTTAGTAGAGGAAAACCAATCATTGAAGAGTGAAGTTGAGAAGCTCAAGAATATTCTTGGGAAATTCTCAAATAGCTCTAAGACCGTAGATATGATCCTAAATGCCCAAAGAGCGGTTTACAATAGGTCGGTATTGGTTACCGCCCTAAGGAACCCTCATTTGTATCTCTCATGTCTAGGACTGACATGAGACAATTTAGGACACCTAAGACTCAAAAGAAAGTTATCAAGGCATGGGTGCCTAAGTCATGTTTAGTTGACACTTTAGGTCCTAAGGTTTGGGTACCTAAAACTTCTATTTTTCGAATTGTGTAGGTTATGATTGAGGGGGAGCATCTATCAACTTGGTTCGTTGATAGTGGATGCTCCAAACACATGACCGGGGATAGATCATTGTTTACCACACTTCACAAGAAAAGTAGAGGTAATGTATCGTTTGGTAACAATGGTAGTCTTAAGGTCATAGGAATAGGAGACATTCAAATATCCGAATGTCTTAGAATCTCAAATGTCCTTCTAGTCAAGGGGATAAAGTTTAATCTCCTAAGTGTCAGTCAATTGTGTGACACGAGTTACACAATTGACTTCCAACCAAGTCAATGTCTAGTTAGACAAAATGACACCTTGGACACGGTACTAGTAGGAGCAAGAGTAGACAATATTTATCAAGTCTCATTTAAAAGTGCTACTAATGCTTTTGCTAAGTGTTTCATGTCAAAAGAAGAAGAGTCCACCCTTTGGCACCGGAGATTAGCTCATGTCAATATGAAGAACATCCGGAAGTTGGCCAACAAGGGACTAGTTCGAGGCTTACCGAGCATCAAGTATGGAAAAGACAAATTATGTGATGCGTGTCAAATGGGTAAGCAAACAAAATTTGCACATAAAGGTAAAAGCGTTGTAAGTACTTCCAATGCATTAGATTTACTTCATATGGATCTATTTGATTGTAGTACCATCATATCATTGAATGGAAGTAGATATTGCTTTGTTATCATTGATGATTTCACTAGATACACATGAACTTACTTTTTAAAATATAAGGACCAAACCTTAGATGTGTTCATTTCTTTTTGTAGAAGAGTTGAAAATGAAAAATCATTAACAATTAAGACAATTAGAAGTGATCATGGAGGTGAATTTCAAAACCAAAGGTTTTTAGAATTTTGTCAAGATAGAGGTTATAGACATGAGTTCTCTACTCCTAGAACACCACAACAAAATAGTGTTGTAGAGAGGAAGAATCCTGTACTTCAAGAGGCTTCACGAAGCATGCTTAATGAGTACTCACTCCCAAGTTACTTATGGGCTGAAGCTGTAAATACAGCTTGCTATGTGCAGAATCGAGTCCTCATCCATAGGTTTTTAGGAAAGACTCCCCATGAACTTTGGTTTGGGAAACCACCTACGGTTAAACACCTTAGGGTGTTTGGTTGTAAGGTGTTCATCCTAAACACCAAGGATCACCTTGGAAAGTTCACGGCAAAGGCTGATGAAGGGATACTAGTCGGGTACTCCCTCGTTAGTAAAGCCTACCGAGTCTACAACAAGAAAACTAGATTAGTTGAAGAGTCTTCTGATGTGGTTTTTGAAGAAATTCCGAAGTCAATTGACCAATCAGAAAATGCAGAAGGAGTTCAACTCGAACTAAGGAGACTTAGTTTGAATGAAATTCCAAGTGTTGTTGATGGTGATGAGTCGGATGACGGTGAGCCTAGACAACTCATTGATCAGCCGGATCCTGAGGCTGAACCTGTGTCTAGTGAACCCGTTCAAGAAGCACCACCAACACCAAGGCAAACTAGATTAGCCTCTAGTCATCCCCACGACCAAATTGTTGGAGACATCCATCAAGGGGTTAGGACTAGATCATTCTTCCGGAATAAGGCTAATGAAGTTACTCTAATTTCTGAAATTGAACCTAGAAAAATTGATGAAGCATTAAATGATCCCGATTGGATTATCGCGATGCAAGATGAACTAGGTCAATTTGAAAGGAGTCAAGTTTAGGACTTAGTCCCTAGACCTAAAAAGACCACCATTATTGGAACCAAATGGGTCTTCAAGAACAAATTGAACCACAAGGGAGAAATCATTAGAAACAAGGCACGCTTGGTAGCCAAAGGCTACAGTCAAGTTGAAGGCCTTGATTATGATGAGACTTATGCTCCTGTGGCACGATTAGAGTCCATCCGATTGATGCTTGCATTTGCAGCACATCGTGGCTTCACATTATTTCAAATGGACGTCAAATCGGCCTTCCTAAATGGTTTGATTAGGGAAGAGGTCTATGTCGAACAACCTCCGGGGTTTGAGAGTACCGAATATCCAAACCACGTGTTCAAGCTCAAAAAGGCACTTTATGGCCTTAAACAAGCACCCCGGGCTTGGTATGAGCGGTTGTCGACATTCTTGATTGAAAAGGGCTTCGTTAGAGGTCAAATAGACCCTACACTGTTTCTACGAAGAGATGGTGAGAATATATTTGTAGCCCAAGTATATGTCGATGACATAATTTGTGGTTCAAACAATAAGGGCTATTTAAATGAGTTCATTGGACACATGGAGAGTGAGTTTGAAATGAGTCTAGTGGGAGAGTTGACTTTCTTCCTTGGACTTGAAATCAAGCAAACTCGCGATGGTATCCATGTGTACCAATCAAAGTATACACATGAAATGCTTCGAAAATTCAATATGAGTGATTCGAAAGAGGTAACCACTCCCATGGCTACAAACACGAGATTAGACAATGATGAGAGTGGTAAACCTATTGATTTAACTCAATATCGAAGCATGATAGGCAGTTTACTATACCTCACAGCTAGTCGACCAGATATACTATTTGCTGTAGGTATGTGCGCGAGGTATCAAGTCTGTGCCAAGGAATCTCACCTAATTGCTGTTAAGCGAATTTTGAGATATCTCAAGGGCACAATTGGTGTAGGTCTTTGGTATCCCCGTACCGAATCTTTTGATTTGATGGGCTATACGGATTCCGACTACGCTGGATGTAAGTTGGATCGGAAAAGCACTAGTGGGGGCTGCCAATTCTTAGGGTCGTCCTTAGTAAGTTGGTCGAGTCGGAAGCAACATTCTGTTGCTCTTTCCACTACCGAGGCAGAATATATCGCCATGGGAGAGAGTATATCGCAATTGTTGTGGATGATTCACACCTTAGAGGACTATGGTTTGAGTTACAAGGGTGTGCAAGTGTTATGTGATAACATTAGCACAATCAACTTAACCAAGAATCCAGTCCATCATTCTAGGACAAAACATATTGAAGTAAGACACCACTTCATTAGGGATCATGTAGCTAGGGGGAACATCATACTCTCACATGTAGAGTCAAAGTCAAACCTAGCTGACATTTTCAATAAACCACTTCCTGAAAATGAATTTAGCTTTCTAAGACGGGAATTAGGAATGTGTCGCACTTCATAGTCTTTCTATTTGCACTCAAACTCTCCATGATTATTTCAAATTGTTGGGAACAATTGGGTCACTTTGGGAACATCTCACACAAACTATAATGTTTAACAAAACGTTTTTGTTTGCTAGATATGGGGTGAGATGTTAGGTTCAACTCAATTTCTCAAAATGTCATTGCATCCCTTGAGGAATTAAGTTGACAAGATAATAATCACGGTGGTGACCAAGTATGGGAAAATCATTGCATAACATATGTGTATTTGGCTCCATGTTCATACTTGGACATTCCAATCAAGGCAACTTGATTGAAAACTTGAATTTGGAATCAAAACTTGGTTGAATTTGCTTGATTGATTGTTGATTGAGTTTGACTCCATTTAGATGGATCAAAGTGATTATTGAACCTATAGGGACTTTTGATTCTTGTTCAGGGATCAATTCTAGTCATGGAATAATATCCAAGTTTGACACAGTCCATCAAATATCGTTTGAAAAATTTAGAAGTTCTGAAACTGAACATTTCAGTTCGTATCAGGAACTCTGATCGGTCACCGGACCGATCAGGCATAGGGCTGATCGGTCGCTGGACCGATCTGGCTTCTTCCTGTAGTGTTCGGTCCACAGACCGATCGGCGAGGCAAGTAGTGATCTTCCGGAATTTGACTAAGTGTACTGAGCTAGCCTGGATCGGTCTCCGGACCGATCTGGCACCCTGTGGGGATCGGTCCACAGACCGATCAGGGAGCTCAGAGGTTTCTCTCTGGACCCTACTGATCGTATCCTGATCGGTCACCCGACCGATCAGGAGCACGTCAGATCGGTCATCCGACCGATCAGGACCAGGCCAGTCCGATCAGGCTATAGCCTGATCGGTCTGGGTGCGATCAGATCGAACGGTGATCCGTTCAAACGCATTAAATTTTGGTTGGTGGACCGATCCACCAACCGATTAACTTCGCGGAACCCCTTGAACTCGAGAACCCTAGCGCCGAAAAACCCCTTGCGCGACCCTGTGTGAGCAAGAAGGCTATCCTCGTGTTCCTCTTCCTCGCGTGAGCGTGAGTGTGAAGTTTTCTCCAGTCTCGTGCGCGTTCCTCTCTCGCAGAAACAGTCTGCGATTTTCTCTTGCGCCGAGTTCCTCCTTGCGAGTTCTTCCGATCCAAGAATCTTCTCAATGGAGCCTAAGTAAGCTTTGATTTCAGTTTTCTTTTCACAACAGCTCTTGGAATATATGTTTGTGAAGCTAACCAAGTTTTGTTCTTATTCTTGCTATTGTGCCGTGACTTACTTGTTGTTGCCGTGGACTTCCATTCCAACTAAATGATCAATTTTTCACCTCTTCACTATCCTACGTTTGATCTTGATCGAATCTATCTATCTTTTGATTGGGTCTCATCCTATAAATGATCAATTCTTGCTTTGTCATGATTCACCCTAATTGTATGATCAATCTTACCAAATACATTAAATTTTATATCATGATCCATTCAACTCTTTAGAAAATCTGCTAAGGGAAATGAGGTAGCGGAGGGTAGTTCAAGGGGGAAAACTCCCTCGTCGTCTGCACCTTCCAGAAGGCCACAGCCTTCTACTAGCTCCCGGTTTCCCAATGCGGCCTGTGAACAGGCTTTTCAAGCAAGGACCTTCAAACTATTACCCTGCAGATCCATTGATGTTCCCTTCCTGACTGAGTTCTGTCCCTCGGTCATGGAGATTGTCACTTACTACAATCTGGGTTTTCTTCTATCCTTGGAACGGACCATAAACTACGACCTCGTCTCTGAATTCTACAACAATCTCCAACAAGGTCCTCAAGGAGGATTCGAGTTCACTACTCGTGTCGGGAAGATGAACCTCGATTTTTCATATGAGATTCTAGCTGAGTACTTGGGTGGTCGACGATCACCTAACCTCTATTCGATTTATCCTGAGCTCCCTGATCCTCTGTTAGCACCATTCGCAGATGTTACCCCTGACTCTATCTATCAGTACTTCTTCGGTCATCCTTGCCCTGCCGGGCTTGATGAGTTGGGTCTAGTTTTTCCTACCTTTGCAGCTCTCCGCCTTGCTCCATCTGACTATGTTCTTTTCAAGATAATCACAAATTGCATCTTACCAATCACTTCAAAACCGTTGGCCGAGATCCGACCCTACCATTGTCTTATGCTCTACGGCATGCATTGCCGGATGGACTTCGATATTATGGAGAGCATCTTCCAGTCTATCCTATCCTACCGTGAGCCGAGTCGTCGCACGGTTTATATGCAGTTTGGTCACATCATCACTGATTGGCTTATGTCAGTTGGTGTTGATGTCACCAAAGGCAGGACCATGCCCATGGTTAAGCAAGATTGTCGGTTGGGTCGGCGAGCTTTTGCGAAGTCTGGTATGATCATTCGTGAGCGAGATGGGGTGTTGGTGTGGAAGGATGGGCGAGGTCTCGGTGAGTTACCTGGTGGAGCACCACACTTCCAGGCGCCACCCGATGCTGCTCCCCATGAGCCCCATGCTGCTGACGATTACTACGATGAGCCCGAGCCAGATTTGCGCTGGCAGATTTCAGAGCTCGAGTGGACCATCCAGCAGGATCTTCATTTATGAGAGCTTCATCGAGAGGAGATCCGCTCGGAGTTCAGGGCATTCGATCGCCGATTGACCGGCGTAGAGTCTACTATTTCTGGGGTCCAGGCATTACAGCAGACGTGGTACGAAGAGTGGCGCCGCCATACATTTCCAGGGGATCCTCCTTCGGGCAGCGCTGCACCGGGATCGACTGATGCCACGATGGATGACCTCATGCGCGATGACGACCCCCCCCCCCCCCACTGACACTTGAGCTTGGATGTCTGCTGTCTTATCATGATCTGTGTATTTGACTGTGATACTTTTGGGCTGTATGCTCTGTGACTTGATTGTTGTGACCTTGTGTCACATGTATTTTGCTACTTGTCTGGATGTCTTATGCTTTGACTTGTCTGACTTTGCTTCACATGCTTATCTGATCTTAGTACGTTTATTATTGATGCCATGTTGTTTATATGACTATTGTAACGCCCCAAAATTCCCATTTTTAGTTCTTAAAGTCCTTAGAATTATTTAAAAATGGTTTAGAAATATTCTAGATATTTTTAGGGATTTTTAGAATATTTTTGTGGAATTTTTCGAGTCCGTTTAGTATAAAACAAAAAAGAAAAACGTTTAAGGGCAGCCGAGAGTTCGAACCCGCGCCCACCAGGAGACCAGCAGCGCGCGCGACCAGCTGGGCTAGGGTATCAAGCACAGCAAAGGATGGAGAGAAATTTATTTAAGGTGTAGTTAGGTTAATCCGCCCCATAAGTATAAATAGGTAATTAAAGAGAGAAGTTTTATTTCTCTCCTCTCCAAACCCTCACGCCGACCTCTCCTCTCTTGGGCGAAACAACACCAAGCTCTAGGGGGCCGGCCAAGGCTCTCCTCCAAGAGATCTTCCAATATTCGGAATCCCCGCGACGAGAGGAACGCGTAGGCGCGAAGAATTCTCCGAAACCTCAAGTTTCTCCCGAGCCCTAGACGTCAATCTTGGTTGTAAGTCCAAGATATCAATGTAAGTACTGCTCACCTGCAGTAAGAGGCGGTTTTTCCGCAAGAATTTCCCTTAAAAGTTTTTAAAAGAGATATTTACTTCTTGTTCAGATTTTTGCATGTGATCTTAGTTTATTATATGCATATATGTTTTATTGAGTGCCCTATATGAGGTTAGGGTCCAAGAAAAGCCATGAGAAAAGAAAAGAGAAGATAAAGATAAGAAAAGAAAAGGCCAAGGCCTTAAGAAATCCCCAAAAGTCAAGACTTAGGGATTTTAGCACGCAAGGTGCTCAAGAAAATGCCAAGGCATTTACAGATAAGAAAGAAAAGAAAGAAAGCTATTTTATTTTCTAAGGCCAGTACCCGGCGTCCAAGGGCGTCGTTAAAGAAATCCAGGTGTCCAATTCCAAGGTCTTGGCCCTGGTAGACCAAGGTCTGCTCTATTAGGATTGGTGGCTCGCTACCCCAACCTTTTAGGGAACGCGCATGAGATGGTACTTACGTCTTCAGTGGATCCAAGTGATTAGTATTTTCAAGTATATGCTTTAGCAAAGTTTTCGAAAGTTTAAGAAAGTTTTCAAAAAGTTAAAGAATAGCTAAAGTTTCAAGTTGAGCCAAGAAAAGTAAATTGAGATTTATTAATGCTTGAGTATGTATGTTTTGAGTTATACATGTTCTTAGTTTTCTTTCAAGCATATAAGTATCTCATATGATTTTCATATTGATCAAGAAGCATGTTTGCATATTCCGAGATTTTGTGAGCTAGATAGTACTTACTAAGCTTTTTGCTTACTAGTTGCATTTCCTCTTACTGCAGATAAAGGTAAAGGCAAGCAATTCTGAAGGAAGGCAACGAGGCGGTGCTGAGTAAAGTGTGTGTGGTGGCTGATTTTGGAGAGATCCTTGAGACGAGACAATTTAGTTATTTGAATCACAATGTTTTAGTTTATTCAATTTCAAGTTCTTGCTTTATGGAGTTTAGCGAACATTTAAGCTTTGGATAGTTTTACATGCTCAATTTCTTAGAGTAAAGATTCCATGTCATTTCATTTAGCATACATATCCTTATGATTGCATTGGATGAGTAGAAGTGTGAGTAGTTTGAAATATTGATACTTTGTTAGGGAAATAGATGCATGTGCCAAGATAGTAGTAATTTCCCTTTGAGTCAAGTTTTTATTGCTTAAGTATGTTTAGAAAAGTTGCTTTCTCATTTGATAATGCCTTAGGGATGTTTCAGAATTTTGTGTGATGAGTTTCAATGGTTAGAAGTTAAGTTTAGTACAAACTCTAGCTTAAAGTCTATGTAGATTTTTCATAACTTGCTAAATTCCGCAAAAGTCCTAATTTCAAGTTTATGGATTCGTTTTGATTGGCTAAATTGTTTAGGAAACTGATATAGAGTATAGAAATGGTGTCATGATTTTATATGGCTCGAAACTATATGTTTGGTGGGCTTTTGAAACAAATTTCGAAACCTGAACTTTCAGATTTCAGGCTTATCAGTCGACTGGTACAGTATCAGTCGACTGATACCCGTAAGCTGAGTTGGGCGAGGCAAGTTTCAATAAGAAATTTTCTTACGAGTTTTTGAGAAAGAAAGTGTGACATGGTATCATGCATGATTAATTAAGTTAGAATATCATTCTTAGATAGATTAGAAAGAAAAAAAAAGATTTTCGCATTTTTAGTCGTGCATTAGAGTCGAGAAGTAGACAAAAGTAACGATCCGTCTAAGGCAGAGAAGGCGGGTCGCTACAACTATGATCTGCATCTTTGATCTATTGTCATGTTCATGCTTACAATGCCATGTCTACTTGATATTTATGGATATTACGACATGCTTTGTGAGTTTATACTTCATACTCATATGATGCATGTGATTGGTATGTCCTGCTATATCTTTTTCACATGAGGTCGTATGATAATTCCACAAACTATCACATCTTTGTTGATTTGGGATACCTCTAGGGTTGAGGGGGAGTTTATTTTACACTTAACAGTCCCTCTTGCCCCTTTTCGGTGTTCGACAAAGGGGGAGAGTGTGAATTGGTTAAGTTTAGAATGATCATGTTGTAGGGGGAGGATCTGGATTCCCCTATGATTCTAAATTTGGAAAATTGATTGAGAATCCCTAAACTTAAAATCGAGTTGTCAAACAACAAAAAGGGGGAGATTGTTGATGGAGTCTGGCCCTGATTGTTGTTTTGGTGTTGACAACGATTTTAGTTTAGGTTGATGATGATGATGATTATGATTATGATTAAGTCCTGATCGAGGATTAGGCATGATATGGAGGATTCTAGCCTGGAGGGCTAGGTGTTGGAAAAATCCTAACCTGGAGGGTTAGGTGTGAGAAATCCTAGCTTGGAGGGCTAGGTGTTGGAAAAGTCCTAATTCGGAAGGGTTGGGTGAAAAGTCCTAGCTTGGAGGGCTAGGTGAAAAGTCCTAACTTGGAGGGTTAGGTGCAAATTCCCATCCTGGAGAATTAGGTGAAAAAGTCCTGGCTTGGAGGGTCAGGTGCCTAGCTTGGAGGGCTAGGTTGGATGAAGTTCTAACTCGGAAGGGTTGGGTGAAAAGTCCTAGCTTGGAGGGCTAGGTGAAAAATCCTAGCTTGGAGGGCTAGGTAAAAAGTCTTAACTTGGAGGGTTAGGTGCAAATTCCTAACTTGGAGAGTTAGATGGAAAATCCTTAGCTTGGAGGACTAAGGTGAATGGAAACTTAGCTTGGAGGGCTGAGTTTGAGTCCCTGGATCGGTCTGGTGATCGATCAGGGATTCTAGCACGCTGCTCCTTCGTGGATCGGTCTGGTGACCGATCCAGCGATGACTGATCGGTCGGGTGACCGATCAGGGAGCACACAGTGAGGTTGGGAACCTACTGTGTTGCTCCTGATCGATCTGGTGACCGATCAGGGAGTATGCGTTTCACCCATTGACTGGCTCTTGATCGGTCTGGTGACCGATCAGGGAGCAAGCAGTGAGGTTGAGTTCCCTTGCTGAACTGCTCCTGATCGGTCTGATGATCGATCAGGTTTACTGTGCAGATCATTCCGGAGAACGATCAGGCGTCGCAGGTTCCTCTCAATGATCGATCAGGACTGATCCTGATCGGTCTGCTCAGGTTCTGATCGGTCTGGTGACCGATCAGGAGGCTGCCTGATCGGTCCGGTGACCGATCAGAAGGCTTAGCCTGCGAAACTTAGAAATCGCCCAATATAAAGGTGGATCGGTCCGTTGAACGATCCACGATCTGGGATCAGTCTGGGAGAATCTCAAAGAAATTGTGATTTCTGATTGAGCGTTGGGGATCGATCAGGACGGAGCCTGATCGGTCTGGAACCATCCTGATCGGTCTGGAACCATCATGATCAGTCTGGTGACTAATCAGGAGGCTCTCTGATCGGTCCGGTGACCGATCACTTTAATTCAAATTGCATTGTCAGACGCTCTGATCGCGTCTGAATACAACCGATTCGCTGCCACTTTCCTCTGATATTTGATATGCTGGTTGATTTGATGTTCTAATACTCTGATCAAGCTACAGGTGATAGGGAAGGATTCAAACACTTAAGGAGAGGTCAATAGAGGCTTTCCTTGGAGCAGGTTTGTCCATTTTCCCATCTCAGGTTGCAACGGCGAGCTGCAGACTGGAGCGGAGACTGGAGCTTGACTGAGGGGAGCTCAGTGAGTCCAGAGATAGCTCAGTAGAGGCTGGCGTTGGCAGATGAGTAGCTGGGAGCTACAGAGATGTTGTCACCTGGTGCTATGTGAAGAATCAAAAAGGACGGTGGATGGCTTCGTGGAAGCAAGTCTTGCGAACTATTGTTCTTGTCGTGCCTTGAGTTCTCCACAACTTTCCTGCTGTGTTCTTGCGATCTTCATCACTTTTGAGCAAGCAATTGAGAAGCAACCATCGTTTACTTGAGCGCTTGAATGAGAAAACAAGAGGCTTGGAGTCCGACAGTGGGAAGACACGGAGAAGGGTTCTTGCGTGAGATCGCCACTGGGTGGAGCTCAGGGAAGCTTGCTGTGTTTTTGTCCTTGCTAAGTGTTTGAGTAAGATCCTTCTTGTTGTTTCTTTGTGCTTAAACTATATCCTTGTTTGAAACACACTGTGGAGAGGTTTCTCCACCGAGAAGGAGGTTGCTGATTTATCCGGTGATAACCGGGGCTTGATCTGCCGACGATCAAGGGATCGCCCACCTTAAGGGCACGCCAAGGAGTAGGGGCAAGTTATCCCCGAACCTTGTAAACCCTCCTTGTTAGCGATCTTGCTAGTTGTGTTTGTTTTGCTTCCGTTACGTTTTCTGCATAATCTGTTCTCTACTCTTTCCGCTGTGCTACTGATATTTAAGTTGCAGAAATCGCTATAAGTATTCAAGTTGCAAGTGGTTGGCTATATTCACCCCCCCTCTCTAGCCATCCGATCCCAACAAAGTGTCCTAAGGCAATCGCCTTATGATTGTAATCATTTACTTTAATAAAAGAATATTCACTATTTGAGTATACATGTTCATGTATTTGATTGAGATCTTAAACTCATTTACTGAATGTCCGCAATACAATTCACAGCATGAGAGAATTTGTGATGAATTCACAACTAGTGATTATCTACATGTGCAATTGTGAAGTATTGAAATTGTCCCTAGTCGATGAATTGATAAATATGGACACTGTCAATTCTGTTGAGACTAGCATGGGTTATTCTCTAATCAGCTGATTCTCACTGGCTGGTGACATTGGGATATCCGGAGATAAACATGGATGCTAGTTAAGGGAACTAGTTCATTGGAGTGACTAGCTGTAAAACTTCATATGGTAATTTATATATAGATATGTCAATGAAAGTTCTTACTGCAGCTTAAGTGCGATGTTCCTTTGACTTGCGGTGTTGAAGTCATCTTGGTCACGGAGACTTATACTTTGACATCTTAAGCAAGCATCTCTAAGGAGGTGTGGACCCAGGATGGTTGGGTATAAGCCGAAGTGCCCGAAGATGTTTGAACAGCCTACAAAGGATTCACCACTCCTTGCGAGGAGATGTATACCCAAGGCCTATCGTCGGATTGTTACTCGAAGCCTCTAGCCAGAGCACAACATGTTCCGAGTATGAATCCTCTAGGAAACATGAGAGTAATTAGAATCCGTTGGATGAGAAAGACATTACTTGGGCTAGGTGTGACGTAGTCAGCCTAGTGGGGACTGACACACATACACCGTGTCCTGAACCAAGTGGGTATAAGATGGTGAAGGGAATGGGGCACAACTCATTATAGCTGCTGAAGGGTTTCAGAATTATTGCTCAGGTCAACCGTTGATCTTTCGATTAATTGGGGATCATGATGTACTACTAGGTGTCACTCATGATCGTTCTATAATTGGTTAATTATAGACGGCCAACATAAATCGAAAGCCTATTTAGTCACACGCACTACGAGTAATCCGAGGGATTTAAAACGAGTTGAAAATTAGATTTTCCGATCAAGAGAAATAAGTCGAATCTGAATTTATCAGAGGCGCACCGGAAGCTTAAAATGGCTAAGTCTTTTGAAGGCTTATTGGACGAATTAAATGAGTTTAATTCGCAAGAAGACGGCTTGGTTTGGCCGGCCAAAGAGGGTCCCCACCCTCTTTGGTTTGGCCGGCCACAATGAGGAGAGAAACCAAATTATTTGGTTTAAATTATAAAATAAATCAAACGCGATTTGTTTTATAAAATTATGGATAAAAAAATTTATATAAAGAACTTTATATAAAGAAATTTATATAAAGAGATTTATTTTCATGGAAAATAAAATAAACCTTGGATTGATTTATTTTATTTTATAAAATCAATTATGAATTGATTTTTCCATGATAAGAAAATTTTATATAATAAATTTCTTGTGAAAATTTATTCCATAATAAAAGGGGAGATATGTTTGTTTTATTATAAATTTAGTTATAATAAAACTTGGCATAACAGAATAATTCATAGAAAATTTATAAGATAAATTTCTTATGAAAATTTATTCCATTAGAAGGGAGACTTGGCGAAGGAGAGGCTACTATATAAAGGAACCAAGGCAAGGCTTGAATTCCAATCAAGAGATTAAGAAGCAAGCCCTCTCTCTCTCCTTCTCTCCCTCTACCTCCTCTAGGGCCGGCGCCCTCTACCTCCTCTAGGGCCGGCGCCCTCTCCCTCCTCTAGGGCCGGCGCCCCTTCTAGTTGCCATGAGCCACATCCACCAAGAAGGTACCGAAGAAGAAGAAGAAGCGGGTCGCAACTCCTTCCTTCCCCGGAATCTTGATTCCGTTACTTGGTGGTTAGTTTCCATCTCTCTCTCTTGATATTCTTGTCGTGCCTTTGGAGAATCTAGTAGTTCTTGTCGGCACGAAACTCGTGGCTCTGCGAAGTCATCCCGAAGAGAACTCGGCATGGACGTGAATAGAGGCGGAGCTTCCAAGGGACGCTACGGTTGGATCTCGTCCCTTTCTACGAGTTACGCGAGGTATTAAGTAAATTAGTTTACTTTCTGCAAAATTTTAAATGTATGATCATGCCTCCACAACTTAAGGTTGCATGCTAGATACGTGGTTAAAATAATTTAAGAAATTATTTATGCTAAACCTTCCGCTACATGTAATTAAATTTTAAAATTACAAACCCGTATCCATGTCAACATGGACCCGGTCCCAACACGAACTCGAGGAACATGCCAGACTAGTGCTAATGGCCAACCATCAAGAAGAGAGCATCGATGAAGGGGGAGCTACGTCAGAAGAAAGCAACGACGAAGGAGGAGCTTCAGACTTTGAACACGATATGGTAAGTGAGACTGTTGCAGGAGAACAAGAGTTGGGTGAATTACCCTGCAAATTAGAACCTTGATCTTTTACAAATTCTTACAAAGATAAAAGTTAGTTTATGCAGTTAAAATAATTGAACATATAAACAATAACAACTAAAGCTAGTAAGTGACAAAAGGGTTACTTGGTTGCAATTAGGATGGTTGCTAATCCAAGGCAGTGAAGGCGCACTTAATCAGATCTCCTTCATTGTAGGCGGAGTAGCCTCTTATAGACTTTGAACAACATAGAAAAAGACTAGGAAAATTGAGTACAAGAGTTGATCTGAAAACCTAGCTTCTGGGGAGTTATTTATAGCCAAAAAACTTAAGTTACCATTATGCTGACGTGGACCTGAGGCACCTCAGTTGTGATCTGAGGTGCCTTAGAGGGATAAACTTTTAACCACGAAGCCAACGGTAAACTGTTGATAAAACTTGGTTCAAGGCGCCTCAATTCCAACCTGAGGCGCTTAATTCTGATCTAAGGTGCCTAAGATTTGATCTCAAGCGCCTCAAGTTCAAACTGAGATGCTTCAGCTTTGCATTTACGCAAGGCTGCTACTTTGTAGCTGAGACACCTCACTCAGCAACTGAGGTGCCTCCAGCTGGTCAAAGTCAACATCCATGTTGACTTTGACTTTTTCATCCTTCATCCGCTTGAGTGATTTCCGGCCAACTAGAGTTAGGCTTACCCGAACCTGACTTTGGCCTTTCACCTCAAACGAGTTTCCTCTCCGGCTTCTCGTCCCTTAGACGTCGCTCATGCCCTTTTCGCTCCATCGGTGTACTCTTCTGTAGTCTTCACGACCCTCGGATACACCGAGCTCGTCGGCTTCCTTTCCAGTGTCATCATTCTCGTCTGTTGCGTCTTTCGTTCGACTTCTCGTGCTCCTAAGCTCTTACACACTTAATCACAGGGATCAAAACAAATCAGGACCCAACTTGACTTAGTTGATTACATCAAAACCAACCTGGGGTACTTACAATCTCTCCCTTTTTGATGTGTATCAATCCAAGTTAAGTTAGGGTAATCAAACAAGAAAATAATATTGATTATTTGAAATAATAAAACAAATATTGTATGTTAGCACAATAGATAATGCAATTAAATAAAATTGACCTCCCCTTAACTTATACTTCATTACTCTCCCCCTTTGATCACATCAAAAATATAGTTTAGAATATTTAAAAAAATCTAATGAATTTTGAAATATTTTTAAAAATTCAAATTTAACCTAAAAAAACTTTAACAATTTTTAATTAAAAAATCAATTTTCGAAAATAAAAGCATGGAAATTCATCAAATATTAAAAAAATTCCAAAAATAACTACAATAACTAGATAAAGTCTCAATGTATCCTTAAAAAATTACAAATGAATTTATTCCAAAGATTACCCGTCGATTTGAATTTTCTAATAACTAAGAAATTCAAAGGCAATTTATTTTTAAAAAAATTAACAGTTTAAAATTGATTTTGGAATTCAATATAAACTTCTACCTACAAGGTTAATCAAGAATTTTAGAGGAATATAATTGTTGGACACTTTTATAATTTGGCTCTTGTGGTTTCTAATATACTAATTAAGACCTCCATTATAAAAAAAATTTTTAGGAGAGAAATTTGAACTAACACATGTATAGTCATTTTCTAATTTTGCTACTTTTTCCTTTAATCTTACATTTTCATGCTTTATAGAATCATGCATATCTAAAGCGCATGAATGAGCTAATTCTTTTATCAAATCTATTTTGTTAGTCCTTAAAATACATAACAATTTAAGCAGGAATCTAATACCACAGTGTAGTTTATCTAGAGGAAGCTTGCATACCTCACTTACTATATCATCATCTAAAACTAGATGCTCCCCCTTCAGCGCTACTTTCTTCTATTGAGTCTCCCCCTTCATCGATGCTCATGTTGGAGGTGGATGCTTTGCCATCCTCTTCTTGATGACTTGCCATAAGTATAAGTCCGGTGTAGGCCTCGATTTCGGATTCTTCTGAAGATGTGTCGTGCTAGATTGCTTTTAAATTCTTGTGCCTAGACTTGTTTCCTTTTTCTTTCTTTTTATTCTTCAATTTGGGGCATTGGTCTTTAATGTGACTTTCTTCATCACGGTGGTAGCATCTACTTGTCTTTTTCTTGGTGACCATTTTTTGCCCTGCGACTTAATAAACTTGTTAGATTTAAAGTATTTATCGAGTTTTCTTACCATATATGTCGTTTTCTCTTCATTGGTTGAAGACTTCAAATCTGGATCAGTTCTTCTCATGTTCAGGGCAATATTGTTCGTCTTTTCCTTTCTTGATCTTGCACACCGAGATTCGTATAATTCGAAAATGAAAAATATCTCGTCATGGGTACTTACCTTCAAGTCCTTTGAGATATAGTAGGCATCAATTATTAAACTCCACTCTTGGGTTCTTGGGAAGACATTTAGGGCATACTAGATGGAGTCATGATTGGAAACCGATTCACCGAGGTGGGTGAGTCTCGAGACCAATTCTTTGATCTTCGCTTGAAGATTGGCCGCCGTTTATCTTTCCTTCATTCAGAGATTAGTCAGCTGGTTCCGGAGAAGATCTTTCCTTGCTGACTTGACTTCTGACATGCCCTCGTGAAGTTGTACGAACTTCTCTTAGAGCTCTTTTACGGAGTGATAGTTGCCGATCTGGTTGACTTCTTGAGGAGGTAGAACTGATAGCAGGTGGAACTCTGCCTTGGCGTTGGCTACAGAATCGGCTATTGCTTCTTGCTCCAAAGATGCGCTTCTTTAACCTTGTCGTTCTCGCCTATGAGCACTTCAAAATTATATTTTATTGTTAGTAATATCTCAAAATCAGTCTAAAAAATACCTCCATCTTCTTTTTCCATATGGCGAAATCTCCTTCAAATTTAGGCGGTTAAATACTAGCTAGTTCCGGCCATCGTCTTGTTGCTTTATCAGGCGGTTTGTCTTTCAAAAGTGTGTCTTGCTCTGATATCACTTGTAGGAACGTTATAGGCCGGAAAGAGGGGGTGAATTGCTCTGAAAGTCAGAACCTTGATCTTTTGCAAATTCTTATAAAGATAGAAGTTAGTTTATACAGTTAAAATAACTGAATATATAAACAATAACATCTAAAGCTAGTAAGAGACAAAAGGGTTACTTGGTTGCAACCAGGATAGTTGCTAATCCAAGACAGTAAAAGCACACATAATCAGATCTCCTTCGTTGTAGGTGGGGTAACCTCTTACAGACTTTGAACAACATAGAAAAAGACTAGGAAAGTTAAGTACAAAAGTTGATCTGGAAATCTAGCTTCTGGGGATTATTTATAGCCCAAAAACTCAAGTTACTATTGTGCTGACGTGGACCTGAGGCACCTCAATTGTCATCTGAGACACCTCAGATGGATAAACTTTTATCCACAAAGCCAATGGTAAACTGTTGATAAAACATGGCTTAAAGCTCCTCAGTTCTGATCGGAGACGCCTCAGTTTAAAACTGAGGCGCCTTAGGTTCAAACTGAGGCGCCTCAGCTTTACATTTGCGCAAAGATGCTACTTCACAGATGAGGCGTCTCACTCAGCAATTGAGGTGCTTCCTACTAGTCAAAGTCAATGTGCACATTGACTTTGACTTTTTCATCCTTCTTCCGCTTGGGTGACCTTCGCCAATCAGAGTTAGGCTCACCCGAATCCGACTTTGGCCTTCCACCTCAAACGAGCTTCCTCCCTGGCTTCTCATCCCTTGGACGCTACGCACACCCTTCTTGCTTCACCGGTGTACTCTTCTGCAGTCTTTGCGACCCTCGGATGCACCGAGTCCGTCGACTCCCTTCCCCATGTCATCCTTCTTGTCTATTGCGTCTTTTGTTCAACTTCCTGTGCTCCTAAGCTCCTACACACTTAGACACAAGGATCAAATCAGATCAAGACCCAACTTGACTTGGTTGATTACATCAAAATCAACCTGGGGTACTTACATGACCTATCGCCAGCTCGCAGCTACAAGCTCGGTCTACCGCAAGCTTAACTTCTCCTTTGTTGTGATTCTTTGTGATTAATTTTAGCTATTTTTTTAATTTTATAGTATACTGCATTTGCTATTCTTCTTCGATTGGACTACTCATCTTCTGATATAATTTATTAAACAGTAGCTATATGATATTATGCATGGTTGAATTTAGAAGTAGGTTAAGATAGTATTTTTATCTATAACATGATACAGTCATTTTGTTATTTTAGTGTTGGTAAATTTACATCTATGTTAATTTTAGATCGAGCTCATTATCTTTGATTGGAATATGAAAGATAGTATAGTTTATAATTTGTCTGATCTGAAATCTAGGTTTCTTATAATTTAGGTTGATATATACTACAAGTTCAATACATGGGAAAACAAATTATATATTTAATTCTCAATTTAATAGTTTTAGTAACCCATATACTTTGTAACAAATTGTATTAAATTATATTCTCATTAGATAACAATATATATAAATAAAGTTTTGATGTATAATCGATTAGAAAAATAGATTTAATAGAGATGATTTTATTACTAAAGTTGAACAGTTTATAAAATTTGCTAAGAGTCATCTAGAATGTATGAATGATGCCGAGTTACGGTGTTTGTATAATCATTGCAAACGTAGAAAGAGAGCTTTTCGTGATAAGAATACTGATAGGGTTGAATGAGCTCTGGCCAGGACGAGGAATGAGGAAGTTGCGCGACACCACAACGACGGGTTGAGACAACCCTCCTTCCGGGGTCCCGCCCCCCCCCCCCCCCCCCGAGGGCGACGAACCCAGGAAGGACAGCTGGGAGATCCCTCTTGGGGGTCGGGCCCCGAAAGCACCCCCGAGAGCACCTCGAGAGCGGTGGCACCTGAAAATCCCGAGCTCACCTCGGGAGGCGGAGTCCTCGCAATAATCGATCTCAGGTACTGACCCCCTCCATTAGAAAACGTCTTCGCGACCCTTAAACCGCGTAACGGGTAGTAGTGGGATAACGGCGCGGACCGTTTCAAAGAATATCCCGTAACCGCCGAAAGAGGGGGGGCGTGGCTTAAGTACAGGAGACGTGGCGCCGACCAAGGGGCACATTTAGCCATCATCATCGATATAAAAGGTAGTCCAACCCCTCCGGTAAGGGGGTTACGCTCTCTCAACTCTAGACCCTTCCTTTACTTTCTGCAACCTTTCCTTCCCAGCAGATACTGACTTGAGAGTTGCAATAGACTCCGCCAGACCCCTGCCGGTGTATCCCCTAACGCTTGTGTTAACTTCGCAGACCCCAAGTTCCTCCCCACCTCAACAACCACCCCAGGGGCGAAGCTTCGGTGCCTAGTCATCGTCAACGACTCTTTCTGGAACAAATTTGGCGCGCCATCTGTGGAAAACTAGCAACGCACCTGAAGGAGCACCGATGGCAGGGTTGGAGAAACAGCCCAGTGCCCATACAGGGGAGGACTTTGATCTTCAAAGGGTCTTGCCAGAGGACCTCGCCCATCCTCGGGAAGATGAAGGACCTAAGTAAGAAAGGAGGGAGGTTGAGAGTGAGGAAGTACAGATCCATCTCAACATGGACGGGGAAGCACGCGCATCGCCCTCGACTTCATACCGGAATTAAGGAGTGCCTCGTTGAGTGCCTGCGAAACCACAAGGATGTGTTTGCTTGGGCCGCTGAAGAGATTAAAGGGGTTCCACCGGCGTTGGCCATGCACCACCTGCATGTTACGCCGGAAGCCTGTCCTGTGAAGCAAAGGCGAAGACATTTCTCCCCTGAGCAGGATAAGGTCATTCGGGATGAAGTTCAAAAGTTGTTAAAAGCCGGGCACATCAGAGAAGTCCAATTTCCAGCCTGGCTGGCTAATGTGGTCGTCGTCTCCAAGCTCGAGGGCAAATGGCGAGTCTACATCAACTTCCGAGACTTAAACAAAGCCTGCCCGAAAGACTGTTATCCCCTGCCTCGGATAGACCGGTTGGTAGACCCTACAGCCGGCTGTGATTTCATCTCAATGTTAGATGCTTACCAGGGCTACCACCAAGTCCCACTCGCTCCCGAGGACCAGGAGAAGGTCAGTTTTGTGACGGCTAACAACACAAATTGCTACAATGTCATGCCCTTCGGCTTGCGAAATGCGAGTGCCACATACCAACGGATGATGGACAAAGTCTTCAGACATCAGATCGGGCGGAATATCGAGGTGTATTTGGACAACATCTTGGTTAAGACTGACAAGGGAGGTGACATGATAGCTGACCTCGAAGAGACGTTCGCCACCCTGAGAGTCAACAGGTTGAAACTAAACCCAGCTAAATGTTTGTTTGGGGTAAAAAGTGACAGGTTCCTGTGATACATGGTGACGGAGAGGGGGATTGAAGCCAATACGGAAAAGGTAAAGGTCATTCTGGATATACCACCCCCGCGGAACTTCAAGGAAGTACAACAGCTGAATAGGAGGATCACGGCATTATCCCAATTCATCTCCAAATCCGTAGACAAAGCCCTCCCTTTCTTCAAAATTCTGAGGAAAGCCGTTAAGTTCGAGTGGGACGACCAGTGTGAGAAGGCCTTTACGGAATTGAAGACTTATCTTGCAGACCTCCTGACCCTGCACAAACCCATGGAGGGGGAGACCTTATTCGTCTACTTATCAGCAGCCGAGCAAGCGGTAGGATCGACGCTTGTCCGAGAACAAGATCAGGTACAATACCCCATCTATTTATTCGAACACCTTCTTAAGGACGCCGAAACGCGATACACCATGATGGAAAAATTGTCCTATGCCTTGGTCTTGATGGCCCGAAGGTTATGGCCGTACTTGTTAGCGCATCCCATCGTGGTCCTCACCAATAGCCCGCTCGCCCGAGTTCTCACTAACCCTGAGGCGTCGGGCAGGCGGATAAAGTGGACGACAGAATTAAGCGAATACGACATTGAGTATCAACCTCGAGCCGCCATCAAAGCGCAGGCCCTCTCCGACTTCATGATGGAAACCATCCCGGAGGCAGAGACCGAAGGTATGTGGAAGGACTATGTAGATGGATCCTCCAACATCCAGTACAGCGGAGTTGGACTACTATTGATTTCTCCTAGGGGAGACACGTTACATCTGTCTATCCGACTTCACTTCAAAGCTACCAACAACGAGGCCGAGTATGAGGCGATCCTAGCGGGATTACAAACAGCCCGACACATGGGAGCCCGTCGAATCACGGTCTATTCGGACTCTCAATTGGTGGCTCAGCAAATAGCGGGTAGCTTCGAAGTCAGATGCGAGCGGCTACAGAAGTACGTAACCCTCTATGAGCAACTAAAGGTCGCCTTCTCGGAGGTTATCCTGCAGAAGATCTCCCGGTCGGATAATGTATCGGCCAACGAATTGGCCAAACTGGCCAGTTCCATATCCATCTGGTAGCTGGGGGAGCCTAGTGTGGAAGAAGCGATGGTGGCCCAAATTACAGGAGAGGCCCGAACTAACAGACCAACAGACTAGAGGGATCCCTACATAGCATTCCTCCGAGATGGATCCCTTCCGAGCGGGGGCCAAGAGAGCCGGTTGTTTCGCCGACGGGTGGACAGGTTCACGCTGGTCGGGGATTAGCTATATAGGAAGGCCTACGCCCGACATCTCCTAAAATGCATCAGGCCAGAGGAGACTAGCTACGTGATGAGGGAGGTACATGAGGGCATCTGTGGGAGCCACATCGGAGGAAGATCCTTGTCTCGAAAGATCCTTTTGGCGGGATACTTTTGGCCCACCTTGCAGGCCAACTCGCACAATTTTGTGGCCAGATGCAAGGCCTGTCAGAGGCATCAACACGTGTCTCACCGCCATACAGAGCCCTTGCTAGTTTCCACAGTATCATGCCCTTTCGACCAATGGGGAATGGACATTGTGAGTCCCTTCCCCATCGGGCCCCAGCAGAAGAAATTCCTGCTGGTCCTTGTCGATTACTTCTCTAAGTGGGTGGAAGTCGAACCTTTGGCTAACATCACCGAGGGGGCGGTAATGAGAGTCCTATGGAGGGATATCGTCTGCAGATATGACATTCCTAATAAGCTTGTATTGGACAACGAGAGCCAATTCTCCGGACGCAAGCAGAAGGAGTGGTGTGAAGGATTAGACATTCGGCAGGCCTTCACCTCCATCACGTACCCGCAAAGCAATGGACAAGCCGAGGTAGTCAATCGGAAAATTCTACGAGGGCTCAAGATAAAGCTAGACCATGTCGGAGACAGCTGGGTCGAAGAACTTCCTAGCATCTTGTGGTCTTACCAGACTACCCCGAAGGAAGGAACAGGCAAGAGCCCTTTCCAGCTGGTTTACGGCGCTGAAGCTGGCATCCCGGTGGAGGTAGGGGAAGAGTCCCCCCGACGGCAACATTATCGCAAAGAAGATAACGACCAAGAGCGTTTGATCGATCTAGACCTCGTCTCAGAGGTACGAGATAAAGCCGTAGCAAGGCTGGAGGCATATCGGAGAAGGATGCAGCTAGCCTACAACCACCGAGTGATCACCCGCAGCTTCGAGGAAGGTGTCCGAGTATGGAAGAGGATAAAACCGGTAGGTGACCCCGGGAAGTTGGAGCCGCAGTGGGACGGCCCCTACATCGTCATCAAAAAACTTACAGGAGGTAGCTACTATTTGAAAGACGATAAAGGCAAAAGATTGGAAAGGCCCTGACATGCTAGCCACCTCCGCCCTTACTGTACTCCGTGAGTCATCGCGTAGGGCATTTCTTTGATGTAGTTTTTACTTCTTCATTGCCTTGCAGTGTAATCAATAAAAGGTGTGAACGGGATACCAATCTAAAAATGCTAAGTCTCCGTCTGTGATTAAACCCTACAACCACTTGGAGTGTAGGCTTAGTCTCAGAGCTGTACACGCCCGGTCAAGAGCTGATTAAAACCCTACAACCCCTTGGTGTGTAGGCTTGGCCTCGGAGCTGTACACGCCCGACCAAGAGCTGATTAAAACCCTACAACCCCTCGGTGTCTAGGCTTGGCATCGAAGCTGTACACGCCCGACCAAGAGTTGATTAAAACCCTACAACCCCTTGGTGTGTAGGCTTGGTCTCGGAGCTATACACGCCCGGCCAAGAGCTGATTAAACCCTACAACCCCTTGGTGTGTAGGCTTAGCCTCGGAGCTGTACAAGCACGGCCAAGAGCTGATTAAACCCTACAGCCTCTCGGTGTGTAGGCTTGGCCTCGGAGCTGTACACACCCGGTCAAGAGCTGATTAAACCCTACAACCCCTTGGTGTGTAGGCTTGGCCCCAGAGCTGTACACGCCCGACCAAGAGCTGATTAAAACCCTACAACCCCTTGGTGTGTAGGCTTGGTCTCAGAGCTGTACACGCTCGGCCAAGAGTTGATTAAACCCTACAGCCCCTTGGTGTGTAGGCTTGGCCTCAGAGCTATACACACTCGGCCAAGAGCAGATTAAAACCTACAACCCCTCGGTGTGTAGGCTTGGCCTCGGAGCTGTACATGCCCGGCCAAGAGCTGATTAAACCTTACAACCCCTCAGTGTGTAGGCTTGGCCTTGGAGCTGTACATGCCCGGCCAAGAGCTGATTAAAACCCTACAACCCCTTGGTGTGTAGACTTGGTCTCGGTGTTGTACATGCCCGGCCAAGAGCTGATTAAACCCTATAGCCCCTTGGTGTGTAGCCTTGGCCTCGGAGCTGTACACGCCCGACCAAGAGCTGATTAAAACACTACAACCCCTCGGTGTGTAGGCTTAGCCTCGGAGCTGTACATGCCCGGCCTAGAGCTGATTAAACCCTACAACCCCTTGGTGTGTAGGCTTGGTCTCGGAGCTGTACATGCCCGGCCAAGAGTTGATTAAACCCTACAACCTCTCGATGGGTAGGCTTGGCCTCAGAGTTATACACGCCCGGCCAAGAGCTGATTAAAACCCTACAACCCCTCGGTGTGTAGGCTTGGCCTCGAAGCTGTACAAGCCCGACCAAGAGCTGATTAAACCCTACAGCCTCTCGGTGTGTAGGCTTGGCCTCAGAGCTGTACACGCCCGACCAAGAGATGATTAAACCCTACAGCCCCTTGGTGTGTAGGCTTGGCCTCAGAGTTGTACAAGCCCGGCCAAGAGCTGATTAAACCCTACAGCCTCTCGGTGTGTAGGCTTGGCCTCAGAGCTGTACACGTCCGGCCAAGAGCTGATTAAACCCTACAACCCCTTGGTGTGTAGGCTTGGCCTTGGAGCTGTACATGCCCGGCCAAGAGCTGATTAAACCCTACAACCTCTCAGTGTGTAGGCTTGGGCTCAGAGCTATACACGTCTGACCAAGAGCTGATTAAACCCTACAGCCTCTCGGTGTGTAGGCTTGGCCTCGGAGCTGTATATGCCCGGCCAAGAGATGATTAAACCCTATAGCCTCTCGGTGTGTAGGCTTGGCCTCGGAGCCGTACATGCCCAGCCAAGAGCTGATTAAACACTACAGCCTCTTGGTGTGTAGGCTTGGCCTCGGAGCCGTATATGCCCGGTCAAGAGCTGATTAAAATCCTACAGCCCCTTGGTGCATAGGTTTGGCTGCGGAGCTGTGCACGCTCGGCCAAGAGTCGATTAACCTAACGACCCCTTAGGGCCCAGGTTTTCCTCGGAGCCAAAATTCTAAGGGTAACAAGAAATAGCTCCGAATATAAGAAGTTCAGCAATATTGACAGTTAAGGATAAAACAACCACGCGCTAGTCCTATGAAAGAAAGCAGAAAAGGAACGAGGCAGAGTGGCCCAGGGACAGTCAGAGAGTCTAGGCCTATGTCGGGGAGTAGCCTACAAATCCCGCTCCGTCGGGGCAGTGTTGGATCGAGAAAACGATAGGGGGGGTGAATATCGTTAAAACTTTTCGGATAAATTAAAGAGTAAGTACGCAGCGGAAATAATTTAATGCACGCAAGAACACAAGGATTTTTACTTGGTTCGGAGTCGCGGTCGGCTCCTACTCCAAGGCCCACGGTCCTTGACCGTTTACTTTGGGCAATACTATAGTCGCGTAAAACAGGTTTCCAAGTTGAGTACATAAATATTGTAGGAAATGAAACTAGTTATACTTTTCGTTACCGACGCCCGATATGGATCGTATTTCAGAGTAGAGGGACGTCGTCGGCGCTGGAATCTCAAAGTCGGAGTTTGCCGGGGCATAGCGCTTGAACGAAAAGCTTTGGAGCGTTAGAAAACTATGTTGTTGAAGCCTTGGGGTCGAGCCCCTTTTATAGTACTCATATGGGTGCCTGATGGGTTGGGGGCGTGACGATCCCGAATATACTAGATTAAATTGTCACGAATTGTGGGACCATCAGAATTTAAATATGAATGAAATGCTGGAAACCCTTTTACAATCGAAAGTATGAAAATGTAATATAGGGGCCACAGGTCGTATTTTTCTCGGGGCTAGTTGACGTTGTGCGATTCGTGCTTGTATTTAGGTGTCGTTTGTGTTTTCGGGTTTCAAATAAATCTGATTTGGGTTTTGTTTCAATTAGAAATGGAAAAGCGATGAAAAGCAAAACCACTCAATTAAGGGAGCTACACAAGGAGTTGGCACTAAAGAACTCGTCTCATGATGGATTTAATCAACCAACTAATGAAGCTTTGCAAACTCCGGGAAATCAAAGCTGATATCAAAACTCACTAATGAAGATTCTTTTGCTTCAAGGTTTGCAATTCAAAACAACCAAATGCCAAGCAATCTATAAACAAATTGATACAAAGTCAATACCAACTCTTACTTGATACCAATTGGACAATGCTTATGTGCCAAAAGTCATAAACCTAAAGCAGATATGAAAACTTAAGCTCAGAAATCACGCACAAAAGTAAACTGAATTGTTTTGTTCACATCAGGAACCGAGAACACAAGAAAACTGCACTGCAATATTCAGTAACCCAAGCTACCTAATGAAGAGATAAATGCAGAATTTCAGAAATTGAAGCAAGCTGAGCTCAAAGTGCAGTAATTAACTAGCCAAGTAACCTCCCTACTGATCTGAAATCAAGAACATAGCCATATAACTGAAGAATACCGAAATTCAGAATCAAAACAATTCAGATCAGTGTGGGAAAATTCGAATGCAGAACTAGCTTAAGCAAATGCAGCAATGATCTAAAACAGATGCAGAAATGCATGCAACTGGATGTAGAAATCGAATTCAGTACAATTCTTTGACACACTGATACTGATGCTCAAAAATCAAACCGATCAGTTCAGGAACTTGGCAGAAACTTGGCACAACAAACCGTAACAATGCAGAATTGAAACTGTAGAAATTCAAGGTGCAGAAATTAGTGAGTTTACTGCAGAAAAAGTGATTGCAGGGGAACCTTTTGTGCCAAGCCGAAGCTTTTGTGCCAAGGATGAGGCTAAACTTGATACACTCACAGGATACATGCAGAAATAGATGTACATGTACGCAGAGATGAATTACAGAGTTTCAGAAACTAAGGTTGCAAAGAAAACAACACTGAATTCAGATTTGATGTGCAGAAATGAACTCAAGGGTTCAAGTGAAGAACAATCTGAAATTCGGATGTATCAAGCTAAACAAGATTCAGAAATGAAGCTAAGATCTAAACAAACTTAAACTAACTGAATTAACTCACCGAAAGTGAAACAAACTGCAAATTCAGAAACTAAAATTGCAAATTCAGTAATAACATGACACGCAATGAATGAAATTGGCACAGCTGATACTTAAGCATAAAATTACAAAACAAGTAAAATTAAGTGGTGAATTAACTAAACAAACTAACTAACTAATAGAAGAACAGATTAAAACCACTAATTAAACAGAATTAAATCCGAAAGGTTAACTACAGCAGCTGAAACTAAAGTGCAGAAACAGAACATGGCAGATATTAATATTACAGCTACTAAACATGAAATTAACCAATGAAATCTAAACCCCAATCTCCTCCCGAGCTCACAATCTTCTTGGTTGTCAATCAAGAGCCAGCTTCGAACCCCTAGGCACAGCAAATCAGTGGAAAATCAACTTCAATCCCTGAATTCGGCTCAAACTACTCCAAATGGGAAATTCCAATCCGAGCCCTTTAATCTCAACTTTCCGAGCTGTGATGAAGATTTGGAGACGACCTGAGCTCACTTGAGAACCCCTACAAGTGGCTCAGGTGATCGGAATTTGCGTGTAGCTGAGATTCAAGATCCCGGACCACAGAGAATGCGAAACCCTCAACAAGCTCTGTCCGGATGAAGTTTGAGTTGAAATCTCGATCGGAGTAGTCTTCCAAGGATTCAGATGATGAACAAATGGAGAATTTGAGGTGGTCGCGCCTCGGATTGAAGAAAAATTGAAGAAAATGCAGAAGAACACGAAGGACAGTGAAGAATTGCGGCGAAGACGCGACAAGGGAAGCTGCGGGCGATTTCTGATTAAATACTTATCATTGGACGACTGTGATTGATTTGGTGAATCCAACGGCTGATCTTCATCTGATCTGACCCAAACTTTAAGGATGTTGATCAGGGGCCAGGATCTGCCTCGCGGTAACTCGGATCCTCCAGATGTGCTACGGATGGTCCAGATCAACTCTATCTGTGAATGGACGCTCTAGAGCCCTCCTTGCTTGATCCAACGGTTGATTGAGCTCTGATTGGGATGAAACCATCAGATCTTGATCATAGAGCTTGATCAACCCTAACCCTAGCTCGGATTGCTTCAGATCGTCCCGGATGGCTCAGATCTAGCCGCTCTTGAATCGGACGGCCCGGATTAATCGTAAGCTTGATAATTCGATCCGGTTCACATCCGACTCAAGTTTGACCAAGTATGCCCTAGGTCCAGGATTATTTCATGCCTATAAAAAATATATCAGAAAATTAGTGGCCAAATAATCCAAAAATGTGTAAATTTGCAATTAAGTCAAAAATAAGAGGAAATCCTAAAACCTAGGGTAAAATCACAATTAAGCAATAAAAACATAGGTCAAACATGGATTTAAGCAATTAAAATAATCAATAAAATGGTGCTTATCAACTCCCCCACACTTAACCTTGAGCGTCTCGCGAAAACACTAAATATGTATCCCCTAGATTTTCTTAAGCATAATTAGAAGCAAATGAAAAGAAATTACCTAAGGTTGTCAATTCTCATAAATCTAAGCCCTATGGATTAGTATCTTGTCCTTAAATCAACAACTTAGCCTTTTCATCAATCATGAGTCATTGAGATGAATTTAAATCACTAGCCTTTCAAGGGAAGTTTTGGTGGCTCTCTCCTTAAATTCTAACTTGATGATGGAAGTGGAGCTCACTCAAACACACATGCTTCTTGCACTACCATAGGCTTGCTTATTATCTAATCTCCACCATTAATCATGAATAGGATCAACATCTATAAAAACAAGTGAAAACATGGAAAATGATAAGAAATGGAATAAAAATCAAGGAAATGGAAAAATTGATGGAGTGGGAGACTTGGTTGCTCAAAAATGTTTCCAATGTGCTTTGCCCCATCTTTCAGTCCTCTAGTGAAATACAAAGTGTGATGGAGTGAAACTTGAATAATTTCCTTTGAATTGGATGAAAAATAACTTGTTGGTGTCATTGTGCCAATTTTCCATTTGCGTGCCATTTTTGTTTCTTTCTTCTCTTTTCTGATTTTTCTCTTCTTCCTTTCTCTCTAGTAAGGTTCAGAATGTATTGGAAAAAAGATTTGATTCAGATGAGGGCACTTCACTGATTTAAAGTACCAAGACTTCAATGGTGTGCCAACTTGCTTCTTCTTTTCTTTTCTTATTTTCGCAAACTGTTTTCTATTTCTTCTTTTTTTTTCTCAGCTGCTAGCTTCCTTATTTCATTGGCAGCTTCTCCTTATTCATATCTGATTTCTCAAAACCAGTAGCTTCCAAACTTCTCCCAGATCTAGAGCCCTCAAGTGAAACCAACTCAAAATCTGCTTTGTTTCTTTTTTTCTGTTTTCCAAACTGTTTTTCTATTTTTTTTCTTTTTCTTCAAATTCCAGCAATCCCTGCACTGATTTCAGAAATGTATAGCTACAACTCAGCTCCTAGAAGAGTGGCCGAAACAATTTCATAGCATTCTCTTCACTTTGGCACAACATTTCTGATTTTTTTCCTTGCACAGATTTTCTTTTCCTTCACTTGTTTCCACTTTGGTTCCTCAATTCTGTTTTTCTCTTTTGGGTTCAGTGATGTTATGGCCGTGCTTCAACCTCTATCAGAAACAACTCTAACCCAGCCTTCCGTGAGCTTCAAGTGGACTGATCAACACATTTGGCACAAGAAGTGGCAACTCCAAGTAGCAGATTTTCTTCATTTTTGCTGATTTTTGGCACAAATTCTGCAAGTATCAGATTTTCTGATTTTGGCATCTTTTTCATTTCAACTTTGAGTGTCAAATTCAACTTGAGTTTCAACTTCCTTAGATCTTCAAATGATGATCAAGAATTTTCAATTGTTTTCAATCTTTGACCACTACTCAAATCAACTTGGCAAAAAAAAAAATTTCGACATGAATTGCATCCAAAACTTAAGTCACTCCCCCACACTTAAATCTTTGTCCGTCTCGGGCAAAATAGCACTAAGAAACATCTCAAGCAACAAGTCCAAAGAAAAGTGAGGGTAAGAGTAGGAAATAAGTAAAGAAAAAATGGAATGAATATGAGTTTTGCTAAAAATTTATATGGAAAGGGAAACAAAGTGATTAGTCTCTATTGATGTGATCCACTCATTGAAATATGGTTTTGAAAGAACCTAAGCAAGTTCTAGAGTACAATAACATGTGTGTATCACAAATATAAGGCTAATTCTTACTAGGTAAAAACAATTCATCTCAAGTCATCAATTAAGAATTTAAAACCAAGTAGTACTCAAGCATCCAAAATTTCATCCATTAGCTCAAACCCTAAGTTTTAACAACCAAATTTAATTTATTTTCAAAAGGCTCTAAAATGCTATGAAGATAACCTAGAGGGATACATTTATTCCTAGTCATGTAAGAAAAAGTGCTAAAAGAAAAGACATGGATTTACAATGTCTATTTATTCAATTTACTTTAGAAAACATAAAAGTGAAAAATGCGATAAAAGAAAATACAAGAAGAATCAAACTCCCCTTTATTCGGGTGGGCGGAGTCTATCCAGAAGGAGCCTCCATCTTGGTAGTGGAGGAACATGGGTAGCTGGGAGAATTAGGACTCCCCCACACTTAAACTTCACAAAAATTTGCTCCGGTGGCCGCAGGCGATTTAGGTGTAAGATCCACTGAAGGAATGGAGTGCTTCGAATTAAAGTAAAATCATCTCCTCCTTCTTTCTGCCTTTTAGAAGTCCTTCCAGGAGGTTGAAGTCTGTTCAGTTGGAGCATCCACTCCTGAAGTCTTCTGGACCCTGCAAAACCATGTAAGACCTCTCTCAAGCGTGCAGGGTCAGAAAGAAATAAAATAATATCAGTCTCTGCATGAAATGAATCCAAATCTGCATCATGTCCAATTAAATCAATGCTTGGTGTCTCAATAAATTTTTCACAGTTATTTCCAGCATAAGATATATCAAAAGACTCATCACAATAATCAACATCAAGTCTAGGCACTTCTAAAAAATTTTCACACTTAGCATTTGCATCTAATGTAACACCACATGCTTCAATTTCAACCAATTCAACACTAGGTACCTCTATGCAATTTTCAGAAAAATTTGGTGGAGTATTTACCTGATCGTGCTGAAAAATACCTGGAGGTTCTACAGAAGTAGATGTATCTGTGGCCTCCTCCTGATCAAGTACATGCTCCTCTTCAGCCTCCGGCTCTGGTGGACAATCAACTGGTGATCCTTGGGTGCTTGCTTCCACCATGCAAGTCCCTATACTTTCTGGTTCATTCTCTGAGTCTTGTGGTGGTCCCTGGGGCTTAGTGCAATCCCCTGCACCTGTGGAATCATCTCCTATGCATGCTTCTCCTGTAATATCTGCAACAACAACATCAGAAAAATTAGGACCATCAATAATGCTATCATCACAAAATAAAAATCTAGAATGGTCCTGTGAAGCTTCAATTTCTTCTTCTGGAGCTGAAAAATTTGGAATTGGATTTTGAATAGGAGTCTCCGGAGGGATGCATGCTGTAGGTGCCCTATATTTGATGATTACTTCTTCTTCTTCTTCTACCAAATTTGCAAGATTACTTGAAGATAGACTTGGCAATGCACTAGGGTCACCTTGAACTGATATAAAACCAACTCCGGGGCTCTCAGAATTAAAAACAGCTTGAGAAGATAATTGTTCTGATCTCTGGGCTTTTATCTTATTCAATCGATCTTGCATGTTTTGAAACCATTGTTGCTGTTGTTCTTGAAAATTTTGCTGAAACAATTCTTCAACCCTCTGTTGGGGCACATTTCCTCCACTAGAACTCCCATATCCCCCTTGGTTAGCATAGGGTTCGGATGGTCCTTGAAAAGATGAAGTAGTAGGCTGAAAAATATTACCCTGCTGCTGTGGGAATTGGGGCTGATAAGAGGGCTGATTAAAGGGCTGATATTCTTGGAAACATTGCTGGGAGTTGTAGCCTTGAAAGTTTTGATTTTGGTGTGGAAAATTCTGTGGCAAGGGCTGAAAATTCTGATTTTGAAACCCTTGGTTGTAAGGCTGAAAATTTTGATTTAAGGGCTGTGTGGGCTGATAAAATGGCTGGTTTTGAGGCGGATCTTGCTGAAATGTTTGACACACTTGCTGCCCCTGCTGATAAGGCTAAAATTGCTGTCGGAATGGCTGGAATTGAGGTTTGAAATGCTGAAATGGTTTCTGAAATTGTTGAGAATTAGGCTGAAACGGGGGCTGAAAATTTTGGTTTGATGGCTGAAATTGTTGCTGATTGATCTGATTTTGCTGGGGCTGCTGGAAATTCGATTGAGGCTGCTTTTGCTGATTTTGACTCTGTATTGTCTGAAATGGCTGCTGAAAATATTGAAAACCCTGCTGTGAGTTCTGGAATTGATTCTAGAATGGCTGAAAACTTTGTTGATTTTGCTGAAACCCTTGCTGGAAACTCTGTGAGAGCGGCTGTGGTTGCTGGAAATTGTGATTTTGTGACTGAAAACCATGGTATTGCTGCTGTGAACTCTGAAATGAGGGCTGATTTTGCTGAAATTGATGATTGGAAGGCGGTTGTTGGTAAAAAGAGTTTCCATACTTCAAATTTGGATGGTCCCTCCAACCCGGATTGTAGGTAGATGAGTAGGGGTCATTTCTTTGTTGGAATTGAGCTCTAGCCAAGGCCGCAACCGATTCATCTTGTTGGAGATTCGGACAAAGGTCCGAATTATGTTCTTGGCTTGAACAAATGCTACATACTCTTGTAACTTGATTTGGAAATGAAGTTGTTGGAAAATGTGAGGCTTGGTTCACATTGTTCAATGTCATTTGCTTTACTAAAGATGTCAACTCCAACAATGAGCTCTCCAACAATGAGCTCTCCAACAATGAGCTCTTACTTTCTTTTTGTTCATTAGACAACACTTGAGCTTCATTAACCCCTCTTGTAGTGAGTGCTCTACTCCCGAATTGTTGAGAATTCTCCGCCATGTTAGAAATGAGTTCTCTAGCTTGCTCCGGAGTTTTGTTTACTAAGGCTCCTCCAGCCGCCGCATCAATCATGCTCCTATCCATAGGTAATAAACCTTCATAAAAATATTGCACAAGAAGTTGCTCACTAATTTGGTGTTGAGGACAGCTAGAGCATAACTTCTTGAACCTCTCCCAATAATCATAAAGGGACTCTCCAACCACTTGTTGAATGCCACAAATACTTTTTCTGATAATGGCGGTCCTTGATGCTGGAAAAAACTTCTTTAAAAATGCTTTCTTCATTTCAATCCAACTAGTAACATATCCAGTGGGCAAATAATACAACCAATCCTTAGCAGCCCCAGTCAAGGAAAAAGGAAATGCTCTTAACTTAATGTCTTCTTCAGAGATCCCCTGTGGCTTCATGGTAGAGCACACAATGTGGAACTCATGCAAATGTCTGTTTGTGTCTTCTCCAGATAACCCCTGGAACTTGGGCAGCAATTTGATGAGTCCAGATCTGAGCTCAAAATCTCCAGCCAGCTCTGGATAAGCAATGCTGGAGTACTGAAATGAAACATCTGGCGCTGCGAGTTCCTTCATAGTCTTCTGGTGGTCTGCCATGATACTGCCTGAGTGAGTGGAAATAGTCTCAGAAAGAATGCCCTGGCTCCTCCTGGCTCTGAAAGTCACCACCTGTAGACCTGGTCATAAAACCAAAACAAATCGCAGTAAAAGTAGATAAAGAGATAAAACAAATAAAATCAGATCACCAGATATAGCAATAAGCACAAAAATAAATCAAGAAAGATATGAAATAAGTGTACAAGCAAAAATCAAACAAATCAACTAGTAGCCTCCCCGGCAACGGCGCCAAAAATTTGACGATCCCGAATATACTAGATTAAATTGTCATGAATTATGGGACCATTCGAATTTAAATATGAATGAAATGCTGGAAACCCTTTTACAATCGAAAGTATGAAAATGTAATATAGGGGCCACAGGTCGTATTTTTCTCGGGGCTAGTTGACGTTGTGCGATTCGTGCTTGTATTTAGGTGTCGTTTGTGTTTTTGGGTTTCAAATAAATCTGATTTGGGTTTTGTTTCAATTAGAAATGGAAAAGCGATGAAAAGCAAAACCACTCAATTAAGGGAGCTACACAAGGAGTTGGCACTAAAGAACTCGTCTCATGATGGATTTAATCAACCAACTAATGAAGCTTTGCAAACTCCGGGAAATCAAAGCTGATATCAAAACTCACTAATGAAGATTCTTTTTCTTCAAGGTTTGCAATTCAAAACAACCAAATGCCAAGCAATCTATAAACAAATTGATACAAAGTCAATACCAACTCTTACTTGATACCAATTGGACAATGCTTATGTGCCAAAAGTCATAAACCTAAAGCAGATATGAAAACTTAAGCTCAGAAATCACGCACAAAAGTAAACTGAATTGTTTTGTTCACATCAGGAACCGAGCACACAAGAAAACTGCACTGCAATATTCAGTAACCCAAGCTACCTAATGAAGAGATAAATGCAGAATTTCAGAAATTGAAGCAAGCTGAGCTCAAAGTGCAGTAATTAACTAGCCAAGTAACCTCTCTACTGATCTGAAATCAAGAACATAGCCATATAACTGAAGAATACCGAAATTCAGAATCAAAACAATTCAGATCAGTGTGGGAAAATTCGAATGCAGAACTAGCTTAAGCAAATGCAGCAATGATCTAAAACAGATGCAGAAATGAATGCAACTGGATGTAGAAATCGAATTCAGTACAATTCTTTGACACACTGATACTGATGCTCAAAAATCAAACCGATCAGTTCAGAAACTTGGCACAACAAACCGTAACAATGCAGAATTGAAACTGCAGAAATTCAAGGTGCAGAAATTAGTGAGTTTACTGCAGAAAAAGTGATTGCAGGGGAACCTTTTGTGCCAAGCCGAAGCTTTTGTGCCAAGGATGAGGCTAAACTTGATACACTCACAGGATACATGCAGAAATAGATGTACATGTACGCATAGATGAATTACAGAGTTTCAGAAACTAAGGTTGCAAAGAAAACAACACTGAATTCAGATTTGATGTGCAGAAATGAACTCAAGGGTTCAAGTGAAGAACAATCTGAAATTCGGATGTATCAAGCTAAACAAGATTCAGAAATGAAGCTAAGATCTAAACAAACTTAAACTAACTGAATTAACTCACCAAAAGTGAAACAAACTGCAAATTCAGAAACTAAAATTGCAAATTCAGTAATAACATGGCACGCAAGGAATGAAATTGGCACAGCTGATACTTAAGCATAAAATTGCAAAACAAGTAAAATTAAGTGGAGAATTAACTAAACAAACTAGCTAACTAATAGAAGAACAGATTACAACCACTAATTAAATAGAATTAAATCTGAAAGGTTAACTACAGCAGCTGAAACTAAAGTGCAGAAACAGAACATGGCAGATATTAAGATTACAGCTACTAAACATGAAATTAACCAATGAAATATAAACGCCAATCTCCTCCCGAGCTCACAATCTTCTTGGTTGTCAATCAAGAGCCAGCTTCGAACCCCTAGGCACAGCAAATCAGTGGAAAATCAACTTCAATCCCTGAATTCGGCTCAAACTGCTCCAAATGGGAAATTCCAATCCGAGCCCTTTAATCTCAACTTTCCGAGCTGTGTGAAGATTTGGAGACGACCTGAGCTCACTTGAGAACCCCTACAAGTGGCTCAGGTGATCGGAATTTGCGTGTAGCTGAGATTCAAGCTCCCGGACCACAGAGAATACGAAACCCTCAACAAGCTCTGTCCGGATGAAGTTTGAGTTGAAATCTCGATCGGAGTAGTCTTCCAAGGATTCAGATGATGAACAAATGGAGAATTTGAGGTGGTCGCACCTCGGATTGAAGAAAAATTGAAGAAAATGCAGAAGAACACGAAGAACAGTGAAGAATTGCGGCGAAGACGCGATAAGGGAAGCTGCGGGCGATTTCTGATTAAATACTTATCATTGGACGACTGTGATTGATTTGGTGAATCCAACGGCTGATCTTCATCTGATCTGACCCAAACTTTGATGATGTTGATCAGGGGCTAGGATCTACCTCGCGGTAACTCGGATCCTCCAGATGTGCAACTGATGGTCCAGATCAACTCTATCTGTGAATGGACGCTCTAGAGCCCTCCTTGCTTGATCCAATGGTTGATTGAGCTCTGATTGGGATGAAACCTTCAGATCTGGATCATATAGCTTGATCAACCCTAACCCTAGCTCGGATTGCTTCAGATCATCCCGGATGGCTCAGATCTAGCCGCTCTTGAATCGGACGGCCCGGATTAATCGTAAGCTTGATAATTCGATCCGGTTCTCATCCGACTCAAGTTTGACCAAGTATGCCCTAGGTCCAGGATTATTTCATGCCTACAAAAAATATATCAGAAAATTAGTGGCCAAATAATCCAAAAATGTGTAAATTTGCAATTAAGTCCAAAATAAGAGGAAATCCTAAAACCTAGGGTAAAATCACAATTAAGCAATAAAAACATAGGTCAAACATGGATTTAAGCAATTAAAATAATCAATAAAATGCTGCTTATCAAGGCGCCTGACACGTGCCCTTTGATCTGGGAATCCTTATCCGCGGGCTCGGTCAGCGCTTATCCTCCCCACTTGGGCACCTGAGATGATGGGGGCGCCCGTGACCTCACGGGTGCCTGATCCGGCTTGGTTCAGTGGCTTCGCAGCTATGTTTTGGGTTTTGCCTTCACTCTTGGGCGCCCGTTCGGGCACCTGACTCCATTCGGGCGCCTAAGCCCTGTGATGAACCTTCACTTGCAGCGATCACTCCTTCGACCCTGCAACTAAGGTTAGTCCCAAAAACATAATAAGTAATAACTACAGCCGTAACTGTCTTGGTTCTGACTTCGGGTCTCCCAAATGGAACCCTAGGTCGAACCGACGTCTACTGTTCCCTCGACGGGGAACGCGTCCTCACCTACTCCTCTCAGGAGAGTTTACCTTTTGCCAACCGGCTCCTCCGGTTGGACTTTTGCCCGATCCACCTGACCAAGTTTTCGTGCCCAACTTTCGGTCAGGTCTTCGGTGCCCAGCCCCTTGCCAGGACTTCGTGCCCAGTCCTCGACCAGGACTTCTTTGCCCGACTTCTAGTCAGGTCTTCTTGCCCAGTCCTTGAACATGACTTCTTTGCCCAGCTCATTGCCAGGACTTCTTGCCTAGTGTACCTAGGACTTCTTCCTGCACACTCAGTGAACAAAATTAGAACACAATAACATCTTAACTTATGAACCCTTTTCCATTATCAAAACCCAGGTTTGACTTAGGTGCTGCCTGCACCAACAATCTCCCCCTTTTTGATTTATGGCAACCTGGTTCAAAAAGTTAAGTTAAACAAAAGTAGGTAAAGTACCTGATTTAATTTCCTCCCCCTGGAAGAAATCTCCTCCTGAGTTTTTCAAAAATTCGTGAGGTTTTTGAAAAAGTTTCTAAGTCTCTGTTTCTAAAATTGATTTTTCAGGTTTTCAATACTTAGAAAATTTTCAATTTGGGATCTTTTTAAGTAAGAAAAATTTTTAAAATATTTTGAGTTGGGTACTTAGAAAATTTTTCAACAGATTTAGCTTTAGCACTTAGAAAATTTTCAAGAGAATTTTGAAGTTAACACTTAGAAAATTTTCCACCAAAATAAATTTTAGAGTAAGCACTTAGAATATTTCAAAAACAATTTTGACTTAAGTACTTAAAATAATTTCGATAACAATTTTGAGTTAAGTACTTAAAATAATTTCGAAAACAATTTTGAGTTAAGTACTTAAAATAATTTCGAAAATAATTTTGAGTTAAAACACTTTTGAGTTTTTGCACTTTAGAAAATTTTTTAAACTGATTTTGAGGTCTTAACACTTAGAAAATTTTCAAGCATTTGTAATACTTAGAAAAAAATTTCAAGCAAAATTTTGAATTTTATAACACTTAAAAATTTTTTCCAAAATGATTTTGAATTACTTTACTTTTTGAAAAAGGAGATAAAAAGTTTGAAAAAATATTTTAAAACCTTCTTTTCTCTCCTTTCCAATCTCTCCCCCTTTGCCATATATCAAAAAAAAATATAGCAAAAAAAATTGAGTAATAAAAGTAAGGTGCTGTACTGAACCAATTCTAAGTATAAACTAGACCAAATCAATTTAAATTTTCTTTTTCGGGTCTTGTCTAGCCCAATTAGCTACTTACCAAATGTTATAAACAGTAGCTTTCGCTAGGGTTAGTCAAGTTAAGTGATCTGATCAAGTTAAATTTTCTAAGCTTGACACTTAACCTGATTACTGTTTAATTGGTATTTATTGCCCTAATTACTGCAGATGCACTGACTTAAAGCATCTTGAATCAAGGCATAGACCTAAGCATCTCAACCCAGTCTAGGTTATCAATCAAAAGTACCCTAAGGTTCTTGTGAGATGCTGGCTTCTAGATCTATAGGTGCATGCAGTTCTAGGGTTAGGGCCTAAGCTAAGTCCATTTGCGAAAAAACCCTAGTTTTGAAGGGGGTAAGTTTTGAAAAAAAATTAAGTCGGAAAATCATTTTAAAAATAACAAATGATTTTTCAAATGAAATAAGAAATAAAACAGTTTTTGAAAAAAAAACATAAATAGAGCAGTCCTATTCTACCAAGCATAACCCTAACTGCCTTGGCATACTAATTACAAATGGCAAATAAACCTGATAAATGCATAAGAGTCACCTGGTCAGCAGTAAGACCAGTCAAGTCAAGCCATAGTCAAATACATGTCAACCTTACTCAGTAGGGGTAGTCAAATAGTCAACAGTACAGCTGAAAATGTCAATCTGAACTAAGACGAAGGGCCAGGATGGTAAGATGGGCCAGGCTGGTAAGATAGGCCAGGCTACCAGGATCGAAACAGCGACATCATTTCGTTGTATCGTGAGTCGCTCGTCTCTTGATTGGCTCGGATGGCGTCCATCTCCTCGATGTGATAGGCCTCGACCTCCTCCCTAAGACTGTGTAACTCCATCTGTAATGATGTGATGCGCTAGTCGGTAGTCAGTGGGGGTGGGTCCTGTAACTGCTCGTTGATCTCGGCTGCGAGATCAACTACGTCTAACTCCATCTCCTCGTCGGAGTCGTCCTGTCATCTGACTCTCTCCCGTCTCCACGCTAGTACCCCCGTGGCCGATACATCTATCCCCGCTAAAGAAAAGTTTCTAATCCCTATCTTGTCGAACTCAGTCATCGAAATAATCTCTCTGGCAGTGATGTCGCGATCGTGGTGGTGAAGAAGAGCGGTGATGACATGGCAGTAAGGCGTACGAACTCGATCGTGTGTGGATACGCTCGAGGCGTAAATGATGGTACGGAATATGTGGAGACCTATGTCGATGTCAAGCTGATGAATCATGGCATAGAGTAAGAAGGTGTGAAATGGTCGCATGGTCACGACATCTCGAGTGGTAAGTGGGAGAACACAGCGAACTATCACTCGATAAAGGACGTAATCCTGAACTCGGAGGTCTACCGACTGAAATCGTCGAGCTAACGGGTTTCACACATCTCCAAAGAAATAAGAGTAGAGAGTGTCTAAAGTAATGTGCGAATAGGGGGGTGCGAAGGGAGGGTCTGCTGGAGGATAACAAGAGAAAGTAGACTGTGACTGTCGAAGTCAGAGAAATCGATTGAACAGAGTCGGAGAAATGGTTAGGGGAGTGCCTTGTACTGTGGTATTAAAGAGTAGGTCATCAATCCTGACAAGGTTGTTATAAAACTCTGCACACAGGGTTGAGTTTACCGGATATGTACAGAAAACTAGGTGGTCTAGTTGGTAAAAGTTGATTTGCGTCCATTGCTAAGGGACATGATTGGGTGAAGAATTGTCTATTCAGAAAACTAGTCTTTATAGGCTTGTAAGTTGTTTGGGCAAATTTATTGAACAATTCTAGGTTGGGAAACCTCGGGTTGAGGCTAGGTTCGGCCACGGGGTTGGGTTGAGAGACACGTCGTTTTCTAAGTATATAAAAGAAAATGATGCATTTAATAGGTGAAATAAAAAAAAGAAAATTACTTGAAAATGCATAATTAAATTGGCACCGGGTGGCATTTTCAAAGTAGAGCGTGAGAAAGGAGCGTCCGGGCGCCTTGGAAAGAAGAGGAGTGAAGGAGAGTTTTGATTTTGGTGTGGGGGAAGTGGAAGGAGACATGCTCCTTATATAGTGTTATACGGGCGCCCGATAGGTCACGGGCGCCCGAGTTCATTGGGGCGCCCGTAAGGTCACGGGTGCCCGGGTCAGACGGCAGCCTTTTGGCAGACTTGACTGCCTTGGATGAAGTGAAAGACTTAGGCGGTCGATAGGTCATGGGCGCCCGGGTCAGATGGGTAGGGTTGATAGCTTTTGCTGTCTTGGTCGAAGGGAAAGTTGGGGGCGCCCGACAGGTCACGGGCGCCCAATCTGACACCAGTTTGACTATTGACCAATTTGACTGTTTTGACCCGGTTTGACTCTTTTAACTAACTAACAATTAGATCAATTAGGCTCTAATTTGCATGATTCAACCCTTTTTTTAAAAAAAAACATATGAATTTGAGTTAGATCCTAACCATCTCACCCAATCTAGAGTTATCAATCATGTTAACCTTATGGGTTTTTGTGAGACAGTTTTAATAGAGGTAATAGTTTTATTTTGAAAAATCATGATTAATTTTGAAAAGTTAAATTTTAAAAATAATTAATTATGCTTTTAAAGTTATTTTTGAAAAAAATGGTTGAATATAGGATTAATTGAAATCTGTGTTAGATTCAAATCTGACAATAGTAAAATGAATTTGATTTTCAATAATCGGCTTCCAGGTCTTGGCGAGGCACTAGGCCTTCTATGGCCGTAGCCTTATTGGATCATCAACCCTTTCCTTGACAAAGCCTTTTATTGAAAATCAATCATCAAGTTACTCCTTGAATGATTTTGGTCTAACTAGTTTGGGTCTTGGATCGGTAGCTTCGGCTAGTTCCGCTAAAAATGGCTTCCCTAACGTACTATCATCTCACCTCCACCCAATACTATGTGTTCAAATTTCAGTTAACCATTTTAGTCCTTAATCTAACCAGTCCTAGGTCTAAGCATGGTAATTTGCAAAAATAAATAAACAAGCAATCATGCAATTTTAAAATAAGAAAATTTTTATCTAACTATAACAATTATTTTTAAGTTGGCTCCCCTGGACTAAAGTCACGGTAATGATTAGGCAAGATATAAATCTTGTCCTTGGGGATCCAATACTGGTTTGGTCCAACTTGGTTGTTCAGGCAAAGTTTGGGTACCCATGCCTGAACTTTGGGTCTAGATTGGTTCAATACAGCATAGTATGACCTTTGTCTAGACTTGGTTCGATACCCTAACCCGGATTAATTTAGAACAGACTTCTGTTTTCCAAGGATCATGTCAAGACCCTTAGAACCCGAAGTGAATCATTCCAAAGCTGCCCTAATGTCCTTGACTTGAGTTTTCAAAGAGGAGTTCTCTTTCTCAAGCTTTTTAACTTGAGTAAAGCTTCCTTCTTGAACCTTCTCAGTCAAAGATCTAAAGTCAGCTCCCTCTTTCAGGAGTTTTACTTCCTGTCGGAGGGGCTCGACTCGGATTTTGGCTTTCACCAAGTTACTAGATAGGTAAGCAATTAATTCTGCTAATTCAACATTAGAATAACCACTTACAGTTATTTTGCCGTCCTCCGAAATTGTGAGCTTTCCGTCGTCCGGCTCCGATTCTGATCCGGTGTCGATGTCTTCCGAAGCAGTCAAGACGAGCAGGTTCGATTGTGGGGCCTCTTCTTCTTCTTCGGAGAAAGACTCGTCCCACGTGGCTTGAAGGGCCTTCTTCCTTCTTGTCTTCTTGGCTTCTTTCAGATTAGGGCACTCCGATTTGTAGTGTCCCTTCTTATTGCATTCGTAGCAGGTTACGTTTGATTTGGTCTTAGACGTTGAAGGTTCAACTGGACCTTCCTTCTTTCGGCTGGCTTTTCTTCTGTTGGTCTGATGCTTCACCTCCTTGTAGTAGTCCCGGGCTAGCCGAACCAGCTTGGGTCGATCCCCTTCGCTGTCTTCTGAGTCTAAGTTTGAGTCAGACTCGGGTGCAGGTTGAGGCTTTTTCTTGGCCACCTTTCCTTTGGTTTTTCTGCAAGAAAAATAATACCTTTCTCAGATAAAGTGCAGTTAGTCTGCTCATGTAGTTCTAATTCTGAAAATAATCCATCTAATTTAATTTTAGAAAGGTCCCTAGAAACTTTGTACGCATCTACCATAGATGCTCACAAAGTATTTCTCGGGAAGGCGTTTAGGGTATACCTGATAAGGTCATGGTTTTCTACCTTGTGACCGATTGTGTGCAGACCGTTCATCAGCTCCTGGATCCTGGCGTGGAGCTGGGCTGCTGACTCGCCTTCGTTCATTTTGATGGTGTACAATTTGTTCAGTAGTAGGTCCCTTTTGCTGATTCTGGTGTCAGAGGTACCTTCATGCAATTCGATCAGCTTACCCCAGAGTTTCTTCGCACTGTTGAAGAGTCCCACCCGGTTCAATTCTTCTTTGGTTAGACCGCATTGGAGTGTCTGGGTCGCCTTTGCATCAACCTCGATCTTCTTCTTCAGCGAGGCGTCCCATTCTGTGTAATGTTGTGTCACTCCTTCAACATTCTTGGGGATTTCCAAACTCGATTGGATTATGATCCACATATCCACCTGAGTTTTCAGGTGGACTTCCATCCGACTCTTCCAGTAGGAGAAGTCTTCTCCACTGAAGAGTGGTGGTCTGGCTGTGCTGAAACCTTCTTGCATGGTCATTTAAAATTTCTGAAATGACAAAAAAAAGAGAAATTCTGTCCCAAGACTTGGTCTTGGATTAGTAGTGCGGAGTAAGATAATTAAAAATAACTATCGAGTGGTGTTGCACCAAACTCGATTAACGAGAAAAATTTGAAAGAAAAAGAAATTAAAAATTTCGTAAAATCGAAAAAAAATCTCAAATTGGTGGTTGCACCAAATTTGAGCCACCCGCTCTGATACCACTTGTTGGATCGAGAAAACGATAGAGGAGGGGGGTGAATATCGTTAAAACTTTTCGGATAAATTAAAGAGCAAGTATGCAGCGGAAATAATTTAATGCACGCAAGAACACAAGGATTTTTACTTGGTTCGGAGTTGCGGTCAGCTCCTACTCCAAAGCCCACGGACCGTTTACTTTGGGCAATACTATAATCGCGTAAAATAGGTTTACAAGTTGAGTACAGAAATATTGCAGGAAATGAAACTAGTTACACTTTTCGTTACCGACGCCCGATGTGGATCGTATTTTGGAGCAGAGGGACATCGTCGGCACTGGAATCTCGAAGTCGGAGTTTGCCGAGGCGTAGCGCTTGAACGAAAAGCTTTGGAGCGTTAGAAAACTGTGTTGTTGAAGCCTTGGGGTCGAGCCCCTTGTATAGTACTCATACGGGCGCCTGATGGGATGGGGGCGCCTGACACGTGCCCTTCGATCCGGGAATCCTTATCCCGGGTTCGGTCAGCGCTTATCCTCCCCACTTGGGTGCCTGAGCTGATGGGGGCGCCCGTGACCTTACGGGCGCCTGATCCGGCTTGGTTCAGTGGCTTCGCAGCTATGTTTTGGGTTTTGCCTTCACTCTTGGGCGCCCGTATCCTTACGGGCGCCTGAGCCCATTCGGGCGCCTGACTCCATTCGGGCGCCTAAGCCCAGTGAAGAACCTTCACTTGCATCGATCAGTCATTCGACCCTGCAACTAAGGTTAGTCCCATAAAAATAATAAGTAATAACTACAGCCGTAGTTGTCTTGGTTCTGACTTCGGGTCCCCCAAATGGAACCCTAGGTCGAACCGACGCCTACTGTTCCCTCGACGGGGAACGTGTAACGACCGCAAAATCTCTCAATATTTTTCTTTAAAATATTGATCATGCCTATATGGATTCTTGAGTAATATATGAATACTAGCATGAACCTTAGCATGATTTCTTATATAGATTAAAAAGCTAAGTACTAATGGGCCTTACATGGGCTCTTCTAGTACCATGGCTATTAGTGAACCTTAGGTAGAATTTAACATAAATAAAAATGAGTTCCAATTAGCAATATTAGTATGACTCTTGGTGGGCTCTTATGTGGGCCTTGCCAAAAACAAGAGTAAATGGGATAAAAAGCAAGTGCATGCACCAAGGATTGAACCTTGGACCTAGAGCCTCATCATGCATGTACTAACTAATTCACCTAGCAAGGGAGTGCTATTGGGAAAGAGAGAAGAATTTAGTTGAGACTAAAGGAAGTTGAAGAGGTACCATATGAAGAGGCACCATATGAAGAGGCACCATGCCCCTTCACTTAGTATGAAAGGGATGGATGAGAAGTGAAGAGGCTTAAGTTACTTTTCTTCCACCAAGGCTCTTCCTCTCCTCTCTTCTTCCTCCTCCTTGCCTCCTCCTTGCCGAGATTCACCAAGGAGATTTCCCCTTGGAAAACTTCACAAGAGGACTCCCTCTTGAAGATCCAAGTTCTTCTACAAGGCTACAAGGGCAAGGGGTGTTCCAAAGTCAAGAAGGTTTTCATTTTCTTTCTCTATTCAAGGTTTATAACCAAGATAAAAAGATGTAAGACTCCCTCACCTGTGGTATAATAGTTTTTATGTTGTCTATCATGATTTAAGTTTTGTTTGGGATCTATGTTGAGAAAACTATGGACTTAGGGTTCCTACAACTTTCGGCCAAGCACCCTTTTCGGGTTTACGATGATGTTAAAACCTCACTTATGCTTCCTAATTCTTTCTCATGATAAATAAAGAATGAATTATGAGTTGTGGAATTTTTGTAGCACCCTAAGACCCTCATGAAGCTTCGGCCACCTCTTCCTTTCCATGGTTAGGATTAGATCTAACCCTCCAAGCATACTTATTATGATTCCCTGTGATATAATGGATGTTAATTGTGAATTATATGAATTTTTCATGGATTTAAGACCCCTCTAGGGTTTCGGCCAAGACCAAATTATAGGGCTAGGAATTAGGGTTAGCCCCAATTATGTGTTCTAATGGCTTCCTATGACATTGTATGTATTGTATGGGCTTTACTTTACTTATGGTACCTCACATGTTGCTAGAATAATGGGACTTTTATCTACAACTTTTGGTCAAGCACCAAGTCTAGGGTTTGGGTTAGTTTAAGGTTTCAAGTGTACTTGTTTATGGCTTATTATGATGTAGATATATATTCAAGCATGTTGTATGAATTTTATGATGCCTAAACCCTAACTTCATGTGCTATGCATCATGACCTTGTATGCTTATATTATGTGCCATGTTTTAGTATGTTTTATTTATGAATGTTTTAAACCATATACCATGAACACATGTGTTGTGAAGTAAGCATCATGTTTATGTAGAATTATGTATGCATTAGGTTAAATGCCTTGAACATATGTATATTATGGTTATGTAAACCTACGCATGTATTATGTTGAATGTCATGAACCTATGTAGTATGTATCATGTTCATATGGATCCTACCCATGCATACTTTATGATAGATACCATGATCATGTATACTATGTGATATGTACCATGTATGAAAAAAACTTATCTATGCATGCTTACCTTATGTACCATGATCATACAAATTTTATGAACTAAGATGATGTTTATGCCTTAAGGTATAATTATGTATGTATGTCATGCTTTATGAATGAAGATGATGAATGAAGATGATGTTCATGCCTCTAAGACATAATAATGTGTGCATGACATACCTTATGAATGAAGATGATGTTCATGTCTTTAAGGCATAATGATGTTATGCATTAACTATGAATGATGAAATGCTAAGTATGCTTTATACCATGCTTCATGTATTAAGATCATGTTATGTCTTTAAATATGCCATGTAAGTTCTATGAATGATGTAAAAAGAAGCATGTGAAGCTATTTTACTTTATGGATGGGCTTGTACCGGACCCAAGTAAGGTCCAAGGGATGGACTCCTTATGAAAGCCTCGGTGTGGGACTACCGAAGCTGTCCCCGATTCTGGGACTACCGAAGCTGTCCAACAGGGATGAGCTCCTTATGAAAGCCTCGGTTCTGGACTACCGAAGTTGTCCCTAGGTTGAAGGTAACCTAGTACCCTAGTAGGTCGAGACTAGCTACCTCGTATTTACTTAGGGATGCGCGTAAATGATGGATGTGTGTATGTGGTACAAGCCGGGGCCCCCCATGATGTTATGATTTATGTTCAAGTATTTATAATTATGATTTTCAAATAAACATCCTTATGTTATGTGCATTTAACGCATGCATTCATTCATGCTATGCATCTATGCCATGTCAAGTATGTCATATGCTTATCTTTATGTCAAGAACTATGCCATGTCAAGTATGTCGTATGCTTATGTTTATGTCAAGAACTAGGCCATGTCAAGTATGTCATATGCTTATGTTTATGTCAAGGACTATGTTATGTCAAGTATGTTCATATGCTTATATTTTATGTCAAGTACTTCTTATGCCATGAGCTCTATGCACCTTCATTTCATGTTAAACACTTCTATATGATTATGTGTTTTCATGTACATCTATATGCCTCCTCATGTCAAATGCTTTATGAATACCTTCTCATGTATGCTTTTGTGTTATGTTATACTCTCTATGTTATGCCTTTCTATTGACTATATGTGACGTATGTTTTAGTGAGTAGGAAAGAGTCTTACTAAGCCAATGTGCTTATAAGTTTTATTTTCTTATACCGCAGATCAAGCAAGAGGATACTAAGTTAAGGGAAGCAGTAGGAGGGGCAAGTGTGTGTGTGTGGCAGTGACTTGGCAAAAGAAAAAGAAAAAGATCCTATCACCCATAATTGTCACATGTCTTATGTTTTGCATTGTCAACTCTAGTTTCATGCTATACTTTATGATGGTTTTTCCTAAAGAATAACTTATGTTGATTCCCATGATGTGTTCGTTTAGAACAATATGTTGGCTTTAAGCTTGATGGTAGGATAAATTATGTCATATTCAAGAATGTTATGTCTCACATGCTAGTCTTATTTCTTTTATGTTATGAAAATGCTAAGTTTACTAAGTAACCATGTTTAAGAATGATAGCTAAGATATGTCAATATGAGTTGCATGGTTTAAACGCATATGTATGAAGTTTTAAATTATTCCGCTGCATTAAGATCTCCACATGCATATATGTATGTTCGCATAGCGTCGCCTTCCGCCTACATCGTAGGGCGGGAAGGGCGGGCGTTACAGAACGCGTCCTCACCTACTCCTCTCAGGAGAGTTTACCTTTTATCAACCGGCTCCTCCGGTTGGACTTTTGCCCGATCCACCTGACCAGGTCTTCGTGCCCAACTTCCAGTCAGGTCTTCGGTGCCCAGCCCCTTGCCAGGACTTCGTGCCCAGTCCTTGACCAAGACTTCTTTACCCGACTTCTGGTCAGGTCTTCTTGCCCAGTCCTTGAACAGGACTTCTTTGCCCAGCCCTTTGCCATGACTTCTTGCCTAGTGTACCTAGGACTTCTTCCTGCACACTCAGTGAACAAAATTAGAACATAATAACATCTTAACTTCTGAACCCTTTGCCATTATCAAAACCCAGGTTTGACTTAGGTGCTACCTGCACCAACAGGCAGGTCGTCCCATACGCGTTGGATGGTTATCATGCGTAAATTCGAGCCGGGTTTCAACAGCTGGTCCTCTTCCAGCTGACGGATCGCACCATAGAAATCATGTTTGAGGCAGTTATATGCTTGCGCAACCACCACCTCGGCGTACTCCTCCGACTTCAAGAATTTAGCTTTAAACTCAGCTTCGGTCCAGGCTAGTTGCGCTGCGTGGTCACCCTGTTGCTGAAGTATCTAGGCCTCGACCTCTTCCTTGCCCGCCTTTAAAGTCGCCACGTCTCGGAGTAGGTCTGCATGAGCCTCTTGTACCTCCTGAACTTTTTGGGTGGCAACAACAGCTTGTGCTTTAGCCTGGATCACCTGATCCTGGAGATCGGCCGTGTAAGAGCATGACAGCTCCAGGTCGTGGTCTCGCAAGGCCATAAGCTGCTCGCGTTCCCCATCCCTGTCCTCCAAGACCTTCTTCATAGATTCTAGGAGGTTAATTTGATCAACCAAGTCCCCTGTGCGGGCCTGGAGGTGATCCCGCTCCCGTGAGAGCTCCTGTAGCTCCCCTTCAAGAGCTTGCTTCTTCTCAGAGTCGAGGCATTTGCAGAGTTTGTATCCATGCAGAGTATCCTCGGCCGATAATAGGGAGACCTGATAATGGTCAACATTCTCGCGGAGAGCCCGGCTGACCTCCACCTGCAGGAGTCCAGCCTCGCGAGCCCGGCCGGTCTCCGCCTCAACATCCGCCACCGCCCGGAGGAGGTCTTCAGTAACCCCTCTGGAGCACAGCAAGCGGCTGGTGGCTGCGCAGTTAGTGGCCACCTACGAGGCAGTTACAGACAGCTAAGTAACAGACTTCGAAGTAGAATGAAAAGCACACCAAGAATGCTTACTGCTAGTAGGGACTGATGTAGCATGCCTAGGTAGTGGGTTAACCCGGCGGCCCGCGAGGGAAGGACGGAAGCAGGAAAAATCCCCTCGGTAGGAGGCCCCGACTGACTGGAGACATCCCGAGGGTTGGGGACAGTGTCTTGTGAGCTAGAAGAGCTCGACGACACCTCGGCAGTGACCCCCTCTATGCGGATGGACTGAGAACTGGCGACCGCTTTCTTCTTCGCCGGGGGAGCCTTTCGGTGAGAGCGAGGCATCCCCGTGGACATCTCCTTGCCGCGAGGAACGTCCGGAAGGTCGGTCGGAGGGGCTGTAGCATCAGTGATGGGAAGGGACGTAGCTGAGACGGGGGGAGGAGATCCTACCCTGACAATCGGGGGATGGGAAACCGCATCCTCGGAGGCGGTCGAGCGCAGGCCTTTCTTCCATCGCTTCAGAGGGTGATCCTGTTGGGTTCGCCGCTCTCGGCGTTTCTTTTCGGGCACAGGGATTGTGGAAGGCGCGGCAGACAGAGAAGACATCTCTTTTTCCTGCGAAACCTCCGCGACAGTGGTAGGTGGCCCCCCTTGAAGATCAGGGGCGACTCCAAGGTGTCACTGTCTTGGTGGACCTCTGGCACTGATGGGCCCGCTGACAGATCTCCCTCCACTTTGTCACCCTCGGAGGGGATTCCTATAGGGGTCGAAGATACCAACCCCGGGATTAACGCCAGTTCGTTAGCCTGGTCCCACTTTAGGTGCTTATTCATTGCGAGAGAAAACATAAGGGCGCCTGCAAGGTAAAAGGCGAGAGGGCAACAGGCAGCATTAATCGGGCACTGTACCAGGCGAAAAACAACTTACGAAGGTTGGAGCTAATGGGTGTAATCTTTGGACTAATTGCAGCCTGATAAAGGAGCTCCTCGCACTGCACCAACTGGAGTCCATGGAATTCCATCCCAGTCAGGATACTTTTAGCTCTCTGATATCCCACATCCTGTTGGAAATCACCCAGGTCTGGGATAGGGGGCAAGCTCTCCGTCCAGTGGATGTCACTGAAAGGACGCTCGGGAAGCCGGATGTAGAAAAATCTTTCCTTCCACCCCTTGTGGGAGGAAGGGAGGCCCCCGAGAAATCTATGACCAGCACGAGAGATGAAGCCAAATGCCCCGTGAGACTCAACAGGGGCAAAAAAGAAATGGAAGAATCAGGGGGTCAGAGGAATGTCGAAAAGTTTGAAGAGAACGAGAGCCCCGCTCATCTGAGCGAAGGCGTTCGGGGCCAGTTGTTGAAGTGGGATGTGGAAGTAATGGGCAACATTCATAAAATAAGGGTGGACAGGAATGTGAAGCCCTAGTTCTAGTTGTCCCAGGAAAAAGGTGTAAAAATCCTCACCGGTGGTTATCGGCGATTGACCTGCGGTAGGGGCCCTTACCTCCCAATCTGCCGGAATGCCATATTTTTGATAGGTAGCCTGGAGGGAGTCTGACTTAACCTTGGAAGAGATGGTCTCATACCACTCGGGACGAAATCCTAATTCTCTTAAGGAGCACTCGTCGGCACCTGGAGACTTCTTTATCTTCTCCATCAAACCCAAGGGGAAAGGAGGGAAAGACAGAACGAAGGAGGACTTACTCCCATCAAAAAAACACGACAGCAAGAAGGACAGGTAAGTAAGGAGGACTTTTGACGGCAACTAGAGCAAGGCTGCCGCAGGGCACTGTTGTACCCCCTTTTTATAGGAACACGACACATCCCCCAAGGCAATAGAAGGCCAACAAGTTGATAACATTAGCGGGTTGTCTCGGGGATAGGCTAGCCCCCATCGCCATCGCTTCGTATGGCTTGCCGCACGCCGCAAAGCTAGGAAAAAGGCACGTGGTGATGTTGCATACGATGAGCAATTGCGTTACCTTGGCTGCCGCAAAGCTCGCAGGGGTATGAGACATATTCAAAAAGGCAGCCAGAGGCAATGGACTCGCGGGATATGTTTGATGGTCCGGTTGAAACTTAAGTAATGGGAAAGAAACCCGAGTGCAGCTTCTCTGTCACCACTACAGTCCGATCAGTTAGCCACGCTTCCTTCGATCAGACTTGAAGGGAGAGATTTGTGATAAGGTTGAATGAGCCCTGGCCAGGACGAGGAATGAAGAAGCTACGCGACACCACAACGACGGGTTAAGACAACCCTCCTTCCGGGGTCCCGGAGCCCCCCCCCCCAAGGGCGACGCGCCCGGGAAGGATAGTTGGGAGATCCCTCTCGGGAACACCCCGGGGGGTCGGGCCCCGAGAGCAACTCGAGAGCGGCGGCACCTGAAAATCCCGAGCTCACCTCGGGAGGCGGAGTCCTCGCAATAATCGACCTCAGGTACTGACCCCCTCCCTTTTGGTATGGATAAGCATCCCCATTAGAAAGGTCTTCACGAACCTTAAACGGCGTAACGGGTAGTAGCGGGATAACGACGCGGACCGTTTCAAAGAATATCCCGTAACCGCCAAAAGAGGGGGGGACATGGCTTAAGTACGGGAGGCGTGGCGCCGACCAAGGGGCACGTCTAGCCCATCGTCATCGGTATAAAAGGTAGTCCAATCCCTCCGATAAGGGGGTTACGCTCTCTCAACTCTAGACCCTTCCTTTACTTTCTGCAACCTTTCCTTCCCAGCAGATACTGATTTGAGCGTCGGAGTGGACTCCGCTGGACCCCTGCCGGCGTGTCCCCTAATGCTTGTGTTAACTTCGCACCCCAAGTTCCTCCCCACCTCAGCAACCACCCCAGGGGTGAAGCTTCGGTGCCTAGCCATTATCGACGACTCATTCCGGAACAGATACCATAAAGATATATATATGTAGAAATAGTTTTGTGCTAAATTACTACAATTGGTACTGTTATTGAGAGCTTTATTTGTATAAACCAATTGGGTCTTCTGTGGTTCTTTATCTGACACAACTATTGTTAGGGATCAACTAATGATTTTGCAATGTAATCAATGGTTCATGATGTGACAAATGCAGTTGATTATTCCAATATAGATGAAATATCAATACCTAAATATCAACAACTATATAAAATATTAAAGGCTAGTGAAAGAGAAGTGTGAGAAGACATTTCTTCTTGTCATTTCCAACTATTAGCTACTACAAGGTTATTGAATATAAAAACAAAACATTATTTCTCAGAATGATATTACGATGACATATGCCAATTAATATAAGAGTTGTTTTCTGCTGATAACATAATGACTGATAGATTCTATAGTATATAGAAATTGGTTAAAGGTTTAAGTTTGCCTGTAGAGAATATTGATTGTTGTATAAATAATTGCATGATATTTTGGAATGAAGACAACAAACTGATTGAATGCAAAATTTGTACTGACCCTCGTTATAAGTATCATACTCGTATACTAGGGAACAAGAAGAAAAATATTGCTTAGAAAGTGATGTATTACTTTCCGTTAACTGCTAGATTTTCAATGCTTGTATACATTTACCGCTACAGCTTGCCACATGATGTGGCATCATGAGCATGAGCACGAAGGAAGTATAATGTAACATTCTTGTGATTCTCCTATATGGAAAACATCTTGATACTGTATTTTTCTCCTTTGCAATGAAACCACGTAATGTGAGATTGGGATTTCCCGCAGATTGATTTCAACCATTTGGTAAGTCGGGACAACAATAATAATCTTGGTCGGTTATATTAACACTGTATAATTTACCGCCATGGATGTGTATAAAAGATGAATTTATGTTTCTTATTGTGTTTATTTTTGGTCCAACCAATCCCAAAGAGAAGATAGATATTTTCTTGTAATCTTTGATTGCCAAGTCGAATGAATTATGGAATGTAGGGTCGATGACTTATAATGTTGCAAGTAAAACTAATTTTAGATTATATGTTACATTATTATGGACAATTAGTGATTTTTTAGCATATTCAATGTTGTTGGGATGAGCATGACTGGTAAATTAACATGCCCATATTGCAAGATAGAGTCTGATGCATTTTCATTACCTTCCAATAGAAAGGTCTCTTGGTTTATTAATTTTTACCAGTTGATCACCTTTCTAGGAGAAATTAAAAAAAATCCTAAAAATGTTGTAGTAAGAATACTTCCTTCAACAATCCATACTTCAGGTGAAGAAATCATTGAACAAATAGATAATTAAGGATTTCAACCAGTATCTCAACCTAGTTTTAATAAGATAAATAAATACATTGCTAGGATGTACAAGTGTGGTTGGAGGAAAAGGAATATTTTTTGAGAGTTGTCATATTAGAAGTATCTACTCATTCAACATAATTTAGATGTGATGCATGTTGAATTTTTTTTTCAATAATATCTTCAACACCGTGATAAATGTACCTGGAAGAACTAAAGACATTGCAAAATCATATGGGGAATTAAAAGAACTAGTCAACATATTAGAGTTGCATAAGAATAAATTGACCAATAAATTTTCAAAGGCTTGTTATACATTAGACAAAGATGATAAGAAAGTTTTATGTAGATGGTTGAAAGAAATCAAATTCCCAGATAGGTATGCATAGAATATGGCTCGATGCATGGATATGAATAAGTTAAATATGTTTGAAATAAAGAGTCATAACTGTCACTGTTCATGCAAACACTTATTTCAATAACTTTTCATGATTTACTTCCCAATAATATTTGGCAAGAACTTATGGAATTGAGTTTGTTTTTCAGAGATTTGATAACGAGGTATATTATGATAGTCGATATGCTTCGTCTAGAAATAGACATTCCTCTCATACTATGTAAGTTGGAGCACATATTTCCACCCAGTTTTTTATTCAATGGAATATCTACCAGTATATTTACTATACGAGGCACAAATAGCTAGTCATGTGCAGTACAGATGGATGTATCCATTCGAACAATTTTTGAGAAAATTAATGAATAATATTCATAACAAAGAAAGATTAAGGGGCCAATATATAACGCTTATCTGGTTGAAGAAGCATCTTCTTTCAGCTCCTATTATTTTACTGATAATGTGAAAACTAAACATCGCAAGTGTCCTAGAAATTCTGATAATACTCAGTCAATAGACCCATCGTTGCTTTCTATTTTCAAATTTCCTAGTAAGCTAATGGATGCATCTGTTTCTAAATGGTTAACTTAACAAAAATATCATGTTGCAAGAACATACATACTCATAAACTGTAATGAAGTCAAACCCTATATAAAGTAAGTTGACTTCTTTAATCAAATATTTATCCCATTTAATTTCTTTGCTTGATATCTCAATTGTCTTAAAATTACCTTCTTTCCTAACTTGTATAAACAACAACTGTATTTATAAAATCCATCAATGGATGCAAGTAAGGTAGTTACAGAGTTAGAGGCGAAATTTATATTATGATTTAAAACATATATATATTAAAGAATTTGTAATATTTTTTAGTTCATATGTATTAAGAAGTGTCCTAATTTATATCATAACTATTTTTATAGGTGAAAAACCATAGAATATCAAATGTACAAGATGATAGGATAATAAATCTTGCATCAAGACCCCTCAAATTTCACGTGACACAACGAGATTCACAACCTAGAATTCTGGTGTGTTTGCGTCAAAGGATCTATGGACAACAGTAACACTGAGTTTGATTACTCTGGTAGACTTAACGAAATCAAGAGGTTGAATATCTTACATTACCTATAATACAGTGTGTGTTGTCAAATGTTCATGTAATGATCCAACTCCAAGAACAAGTACTAAAATACATCAAAACTACAATTTAGCTAAGGTTAATGCAAATAAAAGGTACAACAAGTTTAAACCTTTTATTTTTGGAGTACAAGTGGGACAAGTTTTTTTTATCTTGAATACCCTACGAAGAGAAGAAGATATAGTGAATGGTTGTCTGTTTGTCAAATGAAGCCTTGCTCGACCATAGAAATGATGAACACCATCACTGCACAAAACTATGATGCATTGCAGAATGATAAAGTGGAGAGATATTCAGTTGATTCACAACTCTAATCTATATCTCAATTACTTATAGATGTTAATGTTGTTAGTATAAGCTCTATAATTAATTATGAGATGATTGACTAGGAAACATTTTATATAATATTATATTAATAAAAGATAAAGTTTTAGTTACTATATTTTACTTCATATTTATGTCAGATGAAGAAACATAATAATGTCCTAGAGTAGTAGGTTCTAGTCTACATCATATCAATTGGTTGATAGTGGGAGTATGTAGATATATATAAAATACTACCCTTAACTATTCCTAGTCAAGTATTAATATACAAGGACAATATTAATATGCAGAGACTAGCATGTAGGTCAATTGATGATTTAATCTCACAAGTCGTAGATATAGGATATCAAATTGGCACATGGGTATGTATTAGAGATATACTGAATTGACCCACCATGAAAAAATTTCATGGATCATTATATGAATATCATAAACTTTCTCATAATGACTATTGATACGAATAGTTCTTAGACCTAAAGTCACTACAATTCCTTACATAAGTTGTATATTTTGGTATCAACAAACATCATCTGTAATAGGGTGAACTATAAAGTCAATCACTGGGTATGCAATAAATTATGTGGAGGGATATGAGTGATGTAGATGGGATCTATCCCTTCCAAATAATGAGAGTGATATCTGTGAGCCCCTTAATCGAGTGGACTACTAAAATGCATGGTCATACTCAAATGAATCAATATGATATATTAAGTTCATTTAGTTGAGTGAGTCTACTTGGGGATCAAGAAACACAAAGATTGATAAAAAGATGACACGGTCTATGCCCTATTGATCAATCTTGATATCAAGAATAGAAGGACAAAGTCATACAAGATAATAGACATGTAAATATTAGGTCAGATCTCAACATTCTCATCACTTGAGTATCAATGATACATTGCTAGATGACACTCATTGCTTATGTATCTAATATGGTTTATCTTGGGATTGTACGTGTAGGCAAGGGGGGGGGGTGAATTGCCCTTGAAAAATAAACTGAATCTTTTATCTTGCTAACAAAGATAGAGGTTAGTCCAAAAGCAAAACAATAACAGAAATAAAATAACTAAAAAGATAGAGGCACAACTAATTATTTAGTTTATAACTAAGAAGGTTGCTAATCCAAGACAAATAATAGCTCATTCTCCAGATGTACTCCTTGGGCAGAGAAGCCTCTTACACAAAGTAGAACTCAGAGAAAAAGAAACAAACTATTGGAAAATTTCATGTACAGTTGGAATGATGGTAATAAACTGAGTTCAGGGGTCTATTTATAGCCCCTGTGAAAGTTTATCAAGAAGTTGACGTGGCACTTCTCGAGCGCCCTAGTGCACACGGGCGCCTGACACGTGGTCAATGATTATCCATGTTGCAAAGGTCGCGAAACGACTACTTCTTGATAAGGTCAGAGAATCTTGGGTGCTTGTATGGTCAGGCGCTCGTGTCCTTGCGAGTGCCTAAGTGCTCGAGCACCCGAAGCCACTCGGGCGCCTAAGAGCTAACTGGTCAACTCTAGTTGACCAGCCTTCTCCTTGAGCTCCTGGGTGATATCCAGCCATCCGAAGTTGGGCTCACCCGAATCCTTCTGCAGCCTTCTCCTTGGGCGTACTTCCTCTTGGCTTCTCGTCCCTCGGACGTGCGCGCGTCCTTCTCGCTCCACCAGTGTACTCTTCCGCTGACTTCCATGTCCCTCGGATGTACCGAGTCCGTTGGCTCCCTTCCCGTTCCATACTTCTCATCCACTGTATCTTCTGCTCAACTTCCTATACTACTAAGCTCCCGCACACTTAGACATAGGGATCAAACACAATAGGACATAACTTTGACTAGGTTAACCACATCAAAACTCACCTGGGGTAATTACAATCTTCCCCTTTTGATGTGCATCAACCCGAGTTAATTTAGGGTTAACCACAAGCACAAATATGAATAAAAAACAAGCGATAAAATAATTTACAGTTTGAACCTTCCCTTAACTTAAATCTTATGTCCCCCCTTTAATCAAATCAAAAAATAAGTAAAGGGATAAAATGACTTAGTTGATAAAAGAACTTTCAAAATGTGATTTGAAAAAAATATAGGAAATTATCCATTCATTCAAAATTTCTAAAAATTTATTTGAATATGTCAAAGTGAGCCTTTAGTCTCTAGAAAATATGATTGGTCAAAAATTGGTTTGAGAGTATTTTTGAAATTAAATTTCTAATTCTTAAAAAGAATTTATTAAAAGTTATCACTTATTCAAAAAATACTCAAATTTTTATCCAAGTAAAAAAATTATCAGTTTCATCAGTGTAAGAATTTTTAAAGTAAAATATATTTTCCAATTATAATAAAATAATTTGAATTTAGAATTGATAATTTTTGGAAAAGAAAATTTTTAAAATTAGATTTCAACTAAAAATATTTTAAAATTTTTTTCAACATTTAAAAGATAGTCTACAGATCCCAAGAAATTGGATTTCATGAAAATTAATTTTTAAGTATTTTTAAAATTAAAAAATTGATTTTTAAACAAAAATTCATAAAAATATATTTATAGTAAGAAAATCGCCGAAAAAAATTTTAGATAGATAAAAGTGAAATCTATCACATAAAAAAATTTAAAACTCAATTTTCTATAAAAATAACTATTCAAAAAAGTTTCAAAAAGATGCAAAATAAAGCATCAAATTACAAGCTAACCAAAAAAATAACTAACAATTTAGCACAGATTTTGGGTTCTAAAACAAGTTCCTACCAATAGAATTTATCAAATATTTTGTGGGAATATAGTTTCTGGGTACTTTTACAATTTGACCCTATGGTTCCTTATATACTAAGTATGTTTTCCAAAATATTGAATATTTAAATTTCAAAAATAATTTAAATTTTTACAAGCATGGTTATTTTCCAATTTCTCTATTTGAGTCTTCAATTTCTCATTTTCTAATTTCAATTCGTCAAGCATTTCTATAGGGCATGTAAAAGCTAACTTTCTTTTCAATTCTTTATTCTTAAATTTTAACTTACATAAGAATTTGGTCATTGCTTTAATTCCAAGTAAAGCTAATCAGGAGGTAGAAGACATACCCTACTTACCATATCATGTTCGAAGTCCAAAGCTCACCCTTTGTCGTTGCTTTCTTTTGATGTGGCTCCTCCTTCATCTATGCTATCTACCAAATGAGTAGCCATCAGTGGTAGTCTGACATGTTCCTTTAGCCTTGGACAGTTCTCCTTGATGTGCTCTTCTTCCTCACAATTATAGCGGCGGATCTTCTTCTGCTTTGGGGAATGTCTCTTATCCTGCACTTTATTAAACCATTTAGATTTAAAATATTTAAATTGTTTCCTTACCATGATTGTTGTTTCTTCTTCATCAATAGATAATTCCTCCTCATGCTAGATTTTCTTTGTGCTTAGGGTGATGTTATCCATCTTATTATTTCCTGCGCACCGAGACTCGTGAAGTTCTAAAGTTAAAAATAACTATTCTAAGGTACTTACATCAAGATCTTTAGAAATATAGTACGCATCGATTACGGAAGTCCAGTTTGGGGTCCTCGGGAAGCGTTTAAGGCATACCTTTGTGCATCGCGACTTGCTACTATTTCTCCGAGATCTTAAGTCCCATGATCAACTCTTTGATTTTAGCGTCAATTGGGCAACTGATTCTCCTTCTTCTATTCGGTGGTTGCTAAGTTAATTGTGTAAGATGTGTATACTGAAAGACATGACTTTTATTATATGAACATTTTTTATTATGAAAAGAGAATCGCACTACACTAGGTGTTTGTTTATAATAGTACATACATGAAGTCTCATTGCTTTGCATTGTAGATAACATGGTGTGTGGTGTCACACGGAAGATCATGTCATCAATTCCTTAGCATAAATAGAGACTCACAATCGAGATGGAATTGGACAATCCATCGGGATGGTTGTAGTGTAGTTAGGTGTGGTTGGTCTTGACCATAGAACTACACTAGTGTGCTATGAGTACATTGAGCAGGACCAAAACCCGAGGTTATCCGATTTGTACTGACTAGATAATTGGATAGGACCTCAGTTGATATTATGGAGGACGATCACTTAATCTCGAAATAATATCGGGCATATATTATTAATAATTATTTTTTTATTTACCAATGGGCGAGATTTATTCTGTTAGATCGATATACCCGGTAAGTTGGGAAATAATATCAATAATATGATGTGCCGATGATTATTGACGGAATCCGTGTCCTGGTGAGGTAGGATGATGATGCCCCCTTGATGAGCTCAAAAGGTTCATCGTGCTAAACCCTGCAGGTGGATTTGATCCGACACGTTGATAAGGTTAAGTGGTACTAATCAAGGATACAGAAGTTAATTAATTTAAATTATAAGTAAATTAATTAATTAATGGGTATGCGAGATCTTAAACACGGGGGGATGGATGACTCATAATATGTGGAGTGTTAGTAATATGAGAAAAGTGTCCTAAGGCAATTGCCTTATGATTGTAATCATTTACTTTAATAAATGAATATTCACTATTTGAGTATACATGTTCATGTATTTGATTGAGATCTTAAACTCATTTACTGAATGTCCGCAATACAATTCACAGCATGAGAGAATTTGTGATGAATTCACAACTAGTAATTATCTCTACATGTGCAATTGTGAAGTATTGAAATTGTCCCTAGTCGATGAATTGATAGATACGGACACTATCAATTCTATTGAGACTAGCATGGGTTATTCTCTAATCAGCTGATTCTCACTGGCTGGTGACATTGGGATGTCCGGAGATAAACATGAATGCTAGTTAAGGGAACTAGTTCATTGGAGTGACTAGCTGTAAAACTTCATATGGTAATCTGCATATAGATATGTCAATGAAAGTTCTTACTGCAGCTTAAGTGCGATGTTCCTTTGACTTGCGGTGTTCAAGTCATCTTGGTCATGGAGACTTATACTTTGACATCTTGAGCAAGCATCTCTAAGGAGGTGTGGACCCAGGATGGTTGGGTATAAGCCGAAGTGCCCGAAGATGTTTGAACAGCCTACAAAGGATTCACCACTCCTTGCGAGGAGATGTATACCCAAGGCCTATCGTCGGATTGTTACTCGAAGCCTCTGGCCAGAGCATCACATGTTCAGAGTATGAATCTCTCAGATACATGAGAGTAACCAGAATCCGTAGGACGAGAAAAACATTGCTTGGGCTAGGTGTGACGTAGTCAGCCTAGTGGGGACTGACACACATAGACCGTGTCCTAAACCAAGTGGGTATAAGATGGTGAAGGGAATGGGGCATGACTCATTATAGCTGCTGAAGGGTTTCAGAATTATTTCTGAGGTCAACCATTGATCTTTCGATTAATTGGGGATCATGATGTACTACTAGGTGTCACTCATGATCGTTCTATAATTGGTTAATTATAGATGGCCAACATAAATCGAAAGCCTATTTAGTCACACGCACTACGAGTGATCCGAGGGATTTAAAACGAGTTGAAAATTAGATTTTCCGATCAAGAGAGATAAGTCGAATCTGAATTTTTCAGAGACGCATCGGAAGCATAAAATGGCTAAGTCTTTTGAAGACTTATTGGACGAATTAAATGAGTTTAATTCGTGAGGTCATGGCTTGGTTTGGCCGGCCAAAGAGGGTCCCCACCCTCTTTGTTTGGCCGGCCACAATAAGAGGGAAGAACCAAATTGTTTGGTTCAAATTTATAAAATAAACCACGCGTGGTTTGTCTTATAAAATTATGGATAAAGAAATTTGTATAAAGAAATTTATATAAATAAATTTATATAAAGAAATTTATATAAAGAGATTTATTTTTCATGGAAATTAAAATAAACCTTGGATTGGTTTATTTTATTTTATAAAATCAATAATGGATTGATTTACCATGATAAAGAAATTTATATAAAGAAATTTCTTTCCATAATAAAAGGGGAGACATGGTTGTTTTTATTATAAATTAAGTTATAATAAAAACTTGGCATAACGGAATAATTCATAAAAAAATTTATAAGATAAATTTCTTATGAAAAATTTATTCCGTTAAGAGGAGACTTGGCGATTAAGGGGCTACTATATAAAGGTACCAAGGCAAGGCTTGGAGATTAATCCAAGAGATCAAGGATTCTTGCCTAACATCTCTCCCTCTCCTTCTCTCCCTCTCCCTCTTCTAGTGCTGCCGGCCCTAGAGCCCTCCCCCTTTGCCGTGAGCTTCCACCACCAAGAAGAAGCCGAAGAAGAAGAAGAAGCGGGCGCGACTCCTTCCTTCCTCCCGGAATCTTGATTCCGTTCTTCGTTTGGTGGTTAGTTTTTCATCTCTCTCTTGGTATTCTTGCCGTGCCTTTGGAGAATCTAGTAGTTCTTGTCGGCACGAAACTCGTGGCTTTGCGAAGTCATCCCGAAGAAAACCCGGCGTGGACGCGAATAGAGACGGAGCTTCCAAGGGACGCTACGGTTGGATCTCGTCCCTTTCTACGAGTTACGCGAGGTATTAAGTAAATTAGTTTACTTTTTGTAAAATTTTAAATGTATGATCATGTCTCCACAACATAAGGTTGCATGCTAGATACGTGGTTAAAATAATTTGAGAAATTATTTATGCTAAACCTTCCGCTGTACGTAATTAAATTTTAAAATTATGAACCCGTATCCATGTCAACATGCACCCGGTCGCAACAGTGGTATCAGAGCCGGTTAGTATTCGACATAATCATATAATTGTTTTGCGGAAAACTTTGTCTTGATCTCAATTTTGGAAAATTTTCCAATTATGATAAATTTTAGATTTAGGAATTTCAAAGTTTCGAAATCCTCATGAAATTTCGCAAACTTTTGAAATATCCTAGTTTCTGAAATTTTATGATAATTGTGAAAACTTCCCATTTTTGGAAACTTTCCAATTTTGGAAATTTCCTATTTTGGAAATTTTCAAATTTTGAAAATATGTAAGTTTTCTTTGTACCAGAAACATACAATTATTCTGAAAACCTATTATGAAATCTTGCAATTTTGGGCACTTTCTTTCAAAGAAAGTCTAGACAAATTTATGGATCATTAATTGATAATTAAATTCGAATTGGTTTTAAATTATTAACAAAATTCTTTATTTTGGATTGAGCCTCGGGGAGCCGTCCAATTTAAAGTTAGTTGTTGTAATTTAATTTCCTAATTTTGAATAAAATTGTCATGTTTAATTTGGTTACGCCTCGGGGAGCGGACCAAATTAGATTTACAACAAATTCCTTTTTTTGGGTATCTGAGCCTCGAGGAGCCACCCAAAGAAAATATCTTGTTGTAATTAATGAATCCATAAATAAAATATGTAATCAAATCTTGGAAATTTTGAGGTGATTCTCAAACGATAATTTCCTTATTTGATTTAAGAGGTGATGCTCTTACATATTGTTGTCTCCAAAATTAATTAGGAAAATAGTTTCCTATAGAGTTTTCTTAAATAAGATTTTCATGAAAATAATATGTGGTTGAATTAAGGGAATCTGTCTCTTAATTTAATAAGATTTGATTTAGAGAAATCAAAGTCTTAAACATATTATTTCCGAAATTGATTATGACAATTTAGGAAATTGTTTCCCAAAACAATTCCTTGAAAAAGTATGAAATTAGAATTAGGAAATCCGGTTCCTAATTTAATTAATGAGACTTGATAAATTAAGTCACATACATACTTTATTAAGGAAATCGTTAGTACATGACATAATTATATGTCATGAATGTGCTTAGAAAAGAAAGGATGAGACCCAAAACCCCTTACAAAATATTAAGGCTAACACCTTCCATTAATATGGTTAGAACCGGAGTTTTGTTTCTCGTTTGGGTTGATGGACACATCCATGCCCGGCTTGAACCTCAACATGTTCAAACCATGGAATTAGTTTATGATTAATATAGTTGGAGTCAGAGGTCAATCCTTAGTTTTGGTTGTTGGACACATCCAAGCCTGACTAAACGGTTGAATGAACTCCAACCATATTAAAACTATTTCTTGATTAATGGGTCAGCCTTAAGCTTGGAGCATCGATATGTTGTGCCACAGCCAAGGTCGATATAAAGAGAGGTGCAGTTGGGTGCTATGTATATTGTTTCATACTTGTTAATGAGTTAACAACCCAATGATTTATGCAAACATTCAAATTAGTTGATAGCATAAAGTGATAGTTACATATATGTGATATGTAATCGGTATAATTACCTACCTTCATAGCTAAGAATAACTTGATGGCCACAGCCATAGTTGTTCTTATCTATGGTTGGATATCAACTTATTTGGAGGTGTTCCTACGATCTCCCGAATTGATAAAAAGGGTTATTCAATTCGAAAAATAAATAAGATTTAATTAATGTACGTTGATGCATTCTTTATCATTCTTCTCACATAAGCTCAATTTGTATTTCTGGGATAATCACTTGATCATGTCTTCTCTGAATTTGCGTTCCATTTTAGACACCAATAAGCTGACTGGGCCAAACTTCATGGACTGGCTTCGAAACCTGAGGATAGTCCTCAAGGCAGAAAAGCTTGCTTATGTCCTTGAAGATCAACTTCCCAACCGTCCTCCAGAAGATGCAACTCCAGACCAGTTAGTGGCCTATCAGAAACATGTGACCGATTCTGAACTTGCGAGTTGCATCATGCTAGCCGCTATGATACCTGAGCTGCAAAAGCAGCATGAGCATATGGATGCTTATACCATCATCTTCCATCTTCATGAGTTATTTGATGAGCAGGCGAGATCCGAAAGGTTCGAGGTCTCCAGACTCCTCTTCACCTCTAAGATGTAGGAAGGCACTTCTGTCTCACAGTTTGTGTTAAAGATGTTGGGGTACATTGAGCGACTAGGCACACTCGATTTTGCAATGGATCATGAACTAAGTATTGACTTAATTCTACATTGTTTGCCCAAAAAGTTATTCACAATTCGTGATGAACTATCGGATGAACAAGCTGGAGACTACCATTCCTGAGTTGCTCAACCTGTTGAAGACTATAAAGCCTTCTATAAAGCAGGATCAGAAGACGGTACTGTTAGTTGGTTCCTCGAAGAAAGGTTCTAAGAGGAAGGCCAAAGAACAGAATAAGGGAAAGAAGAAAAAGGCCAAAAAGACTGAAAAGACACCAAAAGGCACTTGCCATCACTGCGGCAAGGAGGGCCACTGGCGAAGAAACTGTAAGGTTTATCTTGAGTCCTTGAAGAAGAAGGCATCCGATGCCCCATCCTCTTCAGGCATCTTCGTTATTGAATGTCACTCTATTTCTTCGTACACCTGGGTACTTGATACTGGGTGTAGCTCACATATATGTAATGACATACAGGGGCTAAGGAATAGAAGAAGACACGTCAAGGGAGAAGCGAATTTGCGAGTTGGAAATGGAGCAAAGATTGCTGCTATTGCCATCGGAACATATATGCTAAAGCTCCCTACTGGACTTGTCTTAGAGTTGGATAATTGTTATTTTGTTCCTTCGTTAATAAAGAACATTGTATCTATTTCATGCTTGAATGAAAAAGGTTACCATTTAACTTTTAGTAACAATTGTTGTTACATAACATTAAATGGTGTTCTTTATGGGACTGGAACTTTATGCAATGGTATCTACACGTTAGATTTATCCGGTGACGTTTTCAATATCGAAGTTAGCAACAAACGTGCTCGAATAGATAATCAAATAGACTCCTATACGTGGCATTGTCGTCTTAGCCATATAAGTAAGAAATGCATGACCAAATTACACCGATGTGGAATTCTGGAATCATTTGAACCCGGTTCATTTGATACATGCGAATCATGCTTAAAAGGCAAGATGGCCAAATTACCCTTATCTGGAAAAGGTAATCGAGTGGGAGAATTACTTGGTCTAATACATACTGATGTATGTGGACCAATGTCAACTCTTGCACAAGGAGGCTATAGCTACTTTATTACCTTTATCAATGATCACTCACGATTCGGGTATGTGTTCTTGATGAAACACAAATCTGAAGCTTTTGAGAAATTCAAAGAGTTCAGAAATGAAGTAGAGAAACAGCTTGGCAAAAGTATTAAGATACTTCGATCCGATCGGGGTGGTGAATACTTAAGTCAAGAGTTTCAAGATTATCTTAGGGACAATGGGATATTGTCTCAATGGACTCCGCCGTATACACCACAGCATAATGGTGTATCTGAGAGGCGTAACCTAACCTTGATGGACATGGTTAGATCCATGATGAATCATGCAACTCTTCCAAAATCCTTTTGGGGCTATGCGCTCAAGACAGCTGTTTACTTGCTAAACAGAGTCACGACCAAGGTAGTCTCTACTACTCCATATGAGACGTGGAATAGTAAGAAACCTCACTTAACTCACCTTAAGATATGGGGTTGTCCTGCTTATGTGAAGCGGACTGTATCGGACAAATTGGATGCTAAGTCTGATAAATGTCTATTTATTGGATACCCTAATGAAACAAAGGGTTACCAATTCTATCATCCCTTGGAACAAAAGGTGTTAGTTTCAAGGCATGCTGTATTTCTGGAAAAAGAATTTTTTTTACAAGAAAACAGTGAGAGTAGTATTGAACTTGAAGAAGTTCAAGAAAATCCAATAGACATTATAGAGACACCTAGTCTAAACCCACAACCAATAACTCATAATGATGAGCTATCAGTTGAACCTAAAACAACACCACTTCTTCGTAGATCTGATAGGACACGCAATATTCCAGAGAGATACGGATTTCTCGTAAGTGAATCGAACGACGCGTTACTTATAAGCGATGACGAACCTATCAGTTATGAAGATGTTCTGAAAAGTTCAGAAAGGGACAAATGGCTTGAAGCCATGAAGTCGGAAATGGATTCCATGAACGAAAATCAAGTATAGGACTTGGTTAACCCACCTGAAGGGATTAAGCCCATAGGGTGCGGTGCAATGTGGGTTTTCAAGAAGAAAACCGACATGGAAGGTAATGTTGTTACCTTCAAGGCTAGATTAGTGGCAAAAGGATATCGTCAGAAACAAGGAATTGATTATGACGAAACCTATTCGCCAGTAGCTATGCTTAAATCCATTCGGATGCTCTTGGCCATAGCAGCTAATTATGATTATGAGATATGGCAAATGGATGTGAAAACAACTTTCCTTAATGAAAACCTGCTTGAGGATGTATACATGATACAACCTGAAGCTTTCACATTGGTTGATAAAACCAAAATATGCAAGCTTTGACGATCCATATATGGACTGAAGCAAGCATCCAGGAGCTGGAACATCCGTTTTGATGAGACAATCAAAGAGTTTGATTTCTCACAAAATTCTGACGAACCTTGTGTGTACAAGAAGGTTAGTGGGAGTGCAGTCGTATTCCTAGTATTATATGTCGATGACATATTACTTATAGGAAACGATATATCAGTCTTACAGTCGGTTAAAATTTGGTTGTCCAAAACTTTCTCCATGAAAGACCTGGGAGAAGCAACCTATATCCTTGGGATTAGAATCTATAGAGATAGATCAAAACGGTTGCTTGGTCTTTCGCAGTCTACATATATAGACCGAGTGCTAAAAAGGTTAGCATGTCGGAATCCAAGAAAGGTTACCTTCCCCATCAGGCATGGGATAACCTTTCAAAGTCTATGTGTCCGCGCACAGAAGACGAGAGGATTTGCATGAATAGATTCCTTATGCATCGCGATAGGATATATCATGTATGCTATGTTGTGTACTAGGCCCGATGTATCGTATGCTCTGAGCGTCACGAGCAGATACCAGTCTGATCCAGGAATGGATCATTGGGCGGCTGTCAAGACAATCCTTAAGTACTTAAGAAGAACTAAGGATGTGTTCCTAATATATGGAGAAGGAGATATGGTAATACGTGGGTATACAGATGCCAGTTTCCAGACAGATAAGGATGACTCCAAATCTCAGTCTGGATACGTATTTACTTTGAATGGAGGCGCAATAAGTTGGAAGAGTTCCAAGCAAGACACTGTAGCGGATTCTACCACGGAAGCGGAATATATTGCGGCTTGGAAGC